>CM043885.1:9377528-9828470 GCA_024034495.1 Camelina laxa | reverse complement strand
AACTACTTGCTATGGGCAAGAACCATAAAGACAGCAATGTGCGGTGCGGGCTCTCGGAAGCACATTAAGAGCAATGAAGCTGTGAAGGAGACGACGACCAAACAAGAAGGAAAGGAGATTGTTGTGTGTGACAACGACAAGTGGTTCCAAGAGAACCAAAGTGTTTTAGCCTTCTTCCAAAATTCCTTGGATGCTCCGATTCTTGAGTCTTACTCATATTGTGAGACAGCTAAGGATCTTTGGGATACCATACAGAATGTGTTTGGTAATGTCTCTAATCTGAGTCGTGTGTTTGAGGTAAAGAGAGCAATTAACAATCTCAACCAGGAAGACATGGAGTTTACTAAGCATTTTGGGAAATTCAGATCTCTTTGGGCAGAGTTGGAAATGTTAAGGCCTAACTCGGTGGATCCAGTGATTCTAAATGAACGACGTGAACAAGAAAAGGTGTTTGGCTTGCTCTTGACATTGAATTCGTCATACAATGATCTCATCAAGCATATTCTTTGTTCGGACAAGCTTCCAAGTCTTGATGATGTGTGTAATCAAATTCAAAGGAGCATGGTTCCATTGGTTTGTTTGGAGCAAAAGATGATCTTATCACAGCCAACAAAGGAGAGGTAGCGGTTGCAAACAAGGGCTACTATAGAAATGATGGAAAGAACCGATTCATATGTGATCATTGCAAGAAGCCTGGACATCTTAAGGAGAAATGTTGGGCTCTTCATCCACATCTTCGCCCAAGAGGTACTAACCCAAGAGCGAATCAAGCGAGTGGATATGGTGAAGCACAAGCTCTGATGGTTCCTCAAATCACTGAAGGAAACAGACCAGCGTTAGCAGCCTCCTCAGAGTTGGTGGGAAAATCTGATCTTGATGCACTCATCAAGGCTCTAAAGGAGTCTTCTGGTAACGCCTATCTTACTCTCAATGCTATGAAACCTCTTATTGTTGATTCTGGAGCCTCTCACCATATGATTAGTGATTCTAAGCTAATTAGAGATATAAAACCAGCTTTAGGAAATGTGATCATAGCCAATGGAGATAAAGTACCTATTGAAGGAATAGAGAACTTAAACTTGTTTGAGAAAATCTCTAAAGCTTTTTATATGCCTAGCTTCACCTCTAATTTGTTATCAGTTAAAAGAACGACTAATGATCTTAATTGTTATGCAATATTTGGTCCTAATGATGTTTATTTTCAAGATATTAAAACAAGTAGAGTGCTTGGCAAAGGAACCACTAAAGATGATCTTTATGTGCTTGAGGATTCAAACCTTTCTACTTCCCTTTCTTCGTGTTTTAAATTAATAATTGATAAGGCTAATAGTTCAGTGTGGCATGCTACACTTGGTCATCCCCATTTTCGTGCTTTGGAACTTTTGTTGCCTAGTATTTCGTTTAAGAATAATGATTGTGAAGCTTGCATCCTTGGTAAACATTGCAAAATTGTTTTTCCTAAGTCCTCAACTATATATGAGCATTGTTTTGACTTAATTCATTATGATGTTTGGACTTCACCTTGCTTATCTCGTGAAAATCATAAATATTTTGTTAGTTTTATTGATGAAAAATCAAAATATACTTGGCTAACCTTACTTCCTTCTAAAGATAGAGTTCTTGATGCTTTTACAAACTTTCAAAACTATGTGACTAACCATTATAATGCAAAGATTAAAATTTTGAGATCAGATAATGGTGGGGAGTATACATGTCATGCGTTCAAACAACATTTGGCCAAACATGGGATTGTTCACCAAACAAATTGTCCTTATACACCCCAACAAAATGGCGTGAAAAGGAAGAACAGACATCTTATGGAGGTTGCTCGATCTATGATGTTCCACACAAATGTACCAAGAAGTTAGGGGAGATGCTATTGTAACAATATGCTACTTGATCAATCGAACTCCAACAAAAATACTCAGTGATATCTCTCCATTTGAAGTACTTAACAAAATTAAAACCGTCTATCAATCACTTACGTGTATTTGGATGTGTGTGTTATGTCTTAAAACCATGCGAGCAGCGTGACAAGCTTGATGCTAAGAGTGTCAAGAGCATGTTTATTGGCTACTCGACTACATAAAAGGGATATAAGTGTTATGAACCTGAAGCGAGGAGGTTCTGGTCTCAAGGGATGTCAAGTTCTTAGAATCTAAGGGATCTATGAAACAAGTAATTGGGAGGACTTGAAAGATCTTCCCTACTCTTCATAAGATAGAGCACAATCTCCGCATTCTTCTTGAAAGGCTTGGAGTTGCGAATAATCAACATCAACCTTGTTCTCCTTTGGATGAAACTGATAGTCCTCATAGTCAAGAAGCAGATGATTATGATAAAGCTGAAGATGAACTGAACTCTCTAGGTAAAGAATGTGTATCGAGGAGGATGATCTTGCTTCCGGGGGAGAAGAACCTACATTAGAGGAAGAAGATCATGTGGAAGAACACCCGACTCAGGTTGAGGCTACAGAGATTGAGGCTACAGAGGATTAGGCTATAGAGGATGAGGCTACTGAAGTTATTCCCCTCCGACGAAGTGAAAGACTCAAGTCTGCTCCTAAGAACTGGAAAAATCCTCGCATCTTCTACAATAGTCAAGCGGTTGCTCACCCTATACAAGTTGTATGCACTCGCACATTTTCCTGTTGAGCATCAAGTGTTTCTCACTCAAATTGATCAGCATTGGATTCCACAAAGTTATGAGGAAGCTAAAGAACATAAAGTTTAGCGTGATGCGGTCGGAGATGAGACTAATGCAATAGTGAAGAATCACACATGGGACGAAGCTGATTTACCAAAAGGGAAGAATGCTGTGACATCTTGATGGATATTCATTATAAAGTATAAGAGTAATGGGGAGATAAAACGATATAATGCCAGACTTGTAGCAAGAGGGTTTACTCAAACCTATGGAGAAGACTATTGTGACATATTCTCCAGTGGCTGATGTTCATATATTTTACCCTGTTTTCCCTTAGTTTATTCACATCTTTTGCATCTTTTGCTTTCCATTTTGACCATTATTGCATAGCTTTAGGACTAATCATGCATTAGAGTTTAGTTGCATTGCATTTGCATCTTTTCATGCATAAGCAGGTGATTTTGGAGCCTAAGGAGCATGGAAGCAATGCTAAGGAGAAGTGAAGCAATGCTGAGGAGAAGTGAAGCAATCAAGAAGAAAGCAAGAGAGTTAAGGCTGAAGAACCAAGGTCCGGGTCACTCGACTGCCCACTCGACCATGTACGGAGAGAACTCGACCGAGTGGAAGAAGCAGAAGAAAAGCCAACTCGACCGGTCACTCGACCGAGCACCAGATCGAGTTGGCCGAGCCACCTAGCTATTTTGTCTTTTTTGCATTTTTTGGGCTTCCACTACTTTTCCTATAAAAGGACCTTGTACCCTTCAGCCACCAAGAGTCCAGCTTTTTAGATAGTCAAAAACCTAGTTTTTACCCTTTTGGGAATTATTCCTTTTGCTTTTTTTTCTTAGATCTTGTACCTTCTTTTGAAGGAGAAAACATAAGATTCTTGGATTTTGTTGGTTCCATAACTTTCAAGATATTAAGAATTCGTGTTTGATTCCTTCTTCAATTATTGTAGATCTTTGCTTTATCTTTCATTTGATGCAAGTTTCAGTTTTTTTGGGTTTATGACTTTGATGTTCATCATGTGTTCTTGTGAGTAGTTGCTTAGGATCTTGAGGATGGGTTAGGCTGGATTATGTTTGAGGTTTGTTTGATTTGGTCAAGCTTGATTGTTGTAGATCTCTTCTAGGCTAGATGTTCTTAATGCTAATCCTATAACTGAGAGGGTAGGATTTGATCTCAAGCCTCTTAGCATCACACCAATGTTTAAGGAGCATAGATAAGGCTAGATCTAGAGTTTACCATTAGGCTTGCTAAGAGATTAGAGGTCTTGTTTGGTATTTGACATATTGCTTAATGTCTGCTTGTGTAGATTCTTTACTTTGTGAGAACAAGTCTAGAGATGCATGAGTTTGATTGTTTCTTGCCATGAGAGTGGATTAAACATGTCTTAGAAAATATTGTCTAGAGATTAGCTCAAGTTGTTTGAGATTTGTTGACCAAGTTAGATGACCTCAATCATTAGTCCAGCCCATGAATCCCTCCTCAAGGCCTTTGTTTATTGATTTCTTAGTCTTAATCCTGCTGCTTGCTTGTTGTTTGATTCGCTTTCATATTGCTCTGTTTTTTTGTGTTGCTCTGTTTTCTCGCGTTTGTCCAGCTCGAACCTGCACTCGATCTACACTCGATCCAGTGCTTGCTCGAGTTCATCCCCAGAACTTTTGTGTTATGCTTTGTAGTTGTCCTGTCTTACTTCCTGTTTCATTCTAGTTGCATTTCTGTTCATTCTTATTGTCGTGTTCTTTACTTACCTTTCATTAGTTCAATACTTGCATTACTATAGTTTCTATTTCTGTTCTAGCTTCATAATTTTCATAATCATTCTGTTCCATTTACATTTAACATCTAGTTGTAGTAGCTTTTACATTTTGCACTTTACATTTCATCATAGGTGACAAACATCCTTTGCATTTGGCTTGACTTAGACATATTTGCACATCCTGATTGCTTACAAACTCTCAAATTGGATTGACACCTCTTGTACTACAATTGCATAAGGGGAATTGAAACACCCTGCCATCCATTCATTCATATCTCATCATTCCATCATACCATCATCACCCATAAATATATGTGTTTCAATTTGGCGCTGTTGCCCATTTGAGTGTGTTTTTGTGACAATTAGGATCAATAGAAGTCTAAGATTAAGTTCGTTTATACACTTGTTCACTACTGATCTCGTTTCTTCTACTGCTTGTCTTTGATTGAGTTTTAGGCACCAGCTCGACCACCAACTCGACCACCACTCGACCGAGTGTGTGATCGAGCACTGATCGAGTCGAAGCCGGATACAAATAGACATCCGTTCCCAGTCGACTCGACCATCCACTCAAGCCTGTGCTCGACCGAGTGCCTGTCCGAGTCTGTACTCGCGCCTGTTGATGCAAACAAGGTCCAAGGGTCATCACAATCTTTAGAGACTCCTTGATCACATCAACCGACCACCAAGGGACCTGAGACAGCAGAGAACAAGGATCTATCAGGAACAAGAACAACAAGTGCTAATGGAGCAACAAGATCAACAAGCTCCAAGAGCAAGAAACATTGGTGCTGGAGATGCACCAAATACACATAACCAGAGAGCTGGTATTGTGCCTCCCACAGTAGCAAACAACAACTATGAAATCAAGAGTGGATTGATCTCTATGATTTAAGCCAACAAGTTCCATGGGTTGCCAATGGAAGATCCCCTGGACCACCTTGATGAGTTTGATAGGATATGTGGTCTCACCAAGATCAATGGTGTTAGTGAGGATGGATTCAAGCTTAGGCTGTTCTCTTTCTCACTTGGAGACAAAGCTCATCTTTGGGAGAAGACACTTCCAACTGGAGCAATAACAACATGGGATGCTTGCAAGAAGACTTTCTTGGCCAAGTTCTTTTCCAATGCTAGAACTGCTAGATTATGGAATGAAATTTCTGGGTTTGCTCAAAGGAATAATGAGAGTTTTTGTGAATCTTGGGAGAGGTTTAAAGGATTCTAGACTCAGTGTCCTCACCATGGCTTCAGCAATGAGTCCCTCCTAAGTACTTTTATAGAGGAGTGCTTCCCAAGATCAGAATGCTTCTTGACCTCAAATGGAAACTTCCTCAACAAGAATGTGGAAGAAGGCTGGGAGTTGGTTGAAAATCTTGCTCAGTCAGATGGAAACTACAATGAGGACTATGACAAAACAGTAAGGTCCACCTCCACTGATCAAGAGGAGAAGTACAAGAAGGACTTGAAGATGGTCAATGAGAAGCTTGACAGGATCCTCCTTAGCCAACAAAAGTCCATTCACTTCATTGGTGAGGAAGAGGTTCCAGTTCAAGAGGGGAGAGGGAATTTCTGAGCTCTGTTATATGCAAACCAGGGTGGATTCAAAGGCTACAACCAAGGAGGAGGGTTCAAAAACAACAACCTCTCCTATAGAAGCACCAATGTAGCCAATCCACAAGACCAAGTATATCCACCTCAACAGCCTTAACAACAAAACAACTATGCAGCCAAGCAACAACAACAAGTGTTCCAGCCCCAATTGTGTCCCCCAGGGTTTCAGACTAACCAAGGCCAGGAACAAGACTTAAGAGCCATGATATGCAACAATTGTTGATTGAGGAGGCCAAGCAGTTTCATGAGTTGAACCAGCAGTTAACATCACAGTATAATGACCTCAACATGAAGTTTGAGGGTCTGAACTCTAGAGTGAAGTACATGGAGAGCAACATTGCTTCTACTTCAGCTCCCAAACCTACTCAACTCCCTGGAAAAGCTGTTCAAAACCCAAGGGAGTTCACTGCAAAAGCCATTCATATCCTTGAGGAAGAAGTCACTGAGGACAGTGATGTTCAAGATGGGGAGGATTGGTCATTTCTTGAAGTTCAGAGTGAAGATTGTGCAAAGCAGACTGAATCCGGTAGTGCACTCGACCAGGTGCTCGAACCAGCACTCGACCGAGTGCCTGATCGAGTCAAGCCTGCTAAGTACATTCCTCCTGCTTACAAACCGCCTTTACCATTCCCAGGACGTTTCAAGGCACATAAGCTTAAGGAATTAAGGGAAATCATTGAGAGAAAGGAAATGATGGCCTTGCAACAAGAGGAAGTGAAAGCTTTGAAGGAAGAGGTTGTGATTGAGAAACAAGAGGAAGTGATGGCCATACAAGAGGTTATCATTACTTACCAAGAAGAAGAGAGAGGACCTGCCTTGGAACAGTATGATCCATATCCTCTCTATAAGGACTTTTTGCTTGAACTGTCAAAAAAGAAGGCTCATGATCAAGATGAAAAGGATCTTGAAGACCTTGGAGGAGTTCATTTAAGCTTAAGGATCCAGGTCCATTTTATCTGCCTTGCACACTTAGCTATCTTCACTACAACCAGTGCTTATGTGACTTGGGAGAATCTATTAGTGTGATGCCTTACTCTATAGCACAAAAGCTTGGGCACACTGAATTCAAGTCCACCAAGCTTCACATATGTCTAGCTGATGGAACAAATAGAGGCATAATTGGTAAGTTGGAAAACATCCAGTCAAGATAGGAAAGACAAGGATTCATACAGACTTTGTGGTTCTAGAGATGGATAAGGAGCCTGAAGATCCTATCATTCTAGGGAGGCCATTCTTAGCCACTGTTGGAGCTGTTATAGATGTTAAGGAAGGTCTTGTGACCTTGAACATTGCTGAGGATATAACCATGAAGTTTAACATCTATAACCCAACCAACCTTCCTACCATTGATGATCAACCTTTCACTATCAAGGACAAAGGTGGTCATGAAGGGTTAAGTGAAGTGGCAACTCCAAAGGCTAAGCTCTCTCTTCAAGAGGATTCAGTGGAAAAGCTTAAGAGTTCAGTTCAAGAGTTGACTGGTATGGTTAAGGATCTCCAGGTCAAGCTAAACAAGAGGTCTTTGAGGAAGGCAAGACCAAGGCTCAAAATCAAGAGGAAATATGGTTTGTGTGTTTAGGGTGAAGTGATCAAGAGTAAAATTCACAGTGATCAAGAGGTGCCAGGGAGGATTTCATCACCTCCTTGGTATCAAAACCAAGCCTGAAAAGGCAACCAAAGTCAAGCTTAGTGACTCTAAACAAGCTCACTAGGGAGGAAGTCCCTAAGGTATCCTTTGTAAATAAGCTTTATTTTCCTTGTAGTTTTGATGTGTTTTCTTTTATGTTTGTGTTTGGTAGGCCTTTTAATGAAAGTGTAGATGGGTATGGAGAGATTTGGACTTAGGGAAGTAGACTCACAAGCCCACTCGACCAGACCACGAGAGGTACTCGACCGAGTTGGAAAAGAACTAAGGTCCATTCGATTCCCATTTCTCTAGAATGATCGAGTGGAGGGAGGAAAAAGAAGAAAAATTTGAATTTTCAAACTTTGGTCAAGGAGCTCGACCACGTGCTGGTAGAGTGTGGGGTCGAGTGGCTGCAAAAAGCAGGTCAAAGATTCCCATTTCAAATTTGAATGGTATGGACGCTCCACCCTTGTCTCCTTGTCCCCTTAGCTTCTTTAAATAGAGCTTACACGATCATATACCTCTCACACTCTCTCATTTGCTCAAAACAACTAAAATCAAGTTTTAAAATCTCTCTCAAAGTTCATCTTTTGCTCAAGGTTAGCTCTTTTAAGTTTTTGGGTCACTAACCTAATAACCTTAAGCTTTGAGTCTATTCCCCTCAGTTCTGTTCGAAAATGTCTTCAAAGATTACTAGGAAGTCTCAACAAGCGGCTGCAAGCTCCATGGAACATCGTGATGCTCACCTTGAATCAAGAGGAGAAGCTGGAAGAACCACTCGACGCCCCACTCAAGCATGCACTCGACCGAGTGGTGGTCCGAGTGGCCGATCGAGCCAGGCACCGTGTTCAAGGAACCAGTCAGTTGAGGAAGATCCTAAGAGAACCGAAAGTGAAGAAGAAGGGAGTCAACTCTTATGGAGTTCATGGGGAGAAACAAGGCCAAAGGGAAGAGGCCAGCAGTTGAGGTTGAACAAGAGGAGATTGAAAGTGAGAGTGAGGAAGAAGATGAAGAAGAAGAGGGAGAGGATGATGGAGAAGCAGAATCTTGTGGCTTGACAAAGAGGCAACTTTATGAAGCCTTCATGAGAGTTCCTGGGGACTAGATATCCACACAAGGAAACAATGAAGAAGCTAGCCATTGATAAAGATGTGGAATATCTTTTTGAGAAGAGCAACCTAACCAAGTTCATGGGGCTTTGCATGGAGGGTTACAAGGAAGAAAGTTGTGAGTTTCTAGCCACAGTCAAGCTGCACACATATGCAAGGAAGGATGATGAGTTGGGAGCTGGTCACATTGCCTTCACAATCAAGGGGAAGAAGTATGAGCTTCCAATGAAGAAGATAGCAAATGTGTTTGGTTTTGAAGTTAGGAAATAGAAGAGCTCTATTCCATTTGGGAAACCATTGGAGACAACATCACTTATTCATCCTCCAAGACCAAAAGTTCAAAGATAAGAAGCCCAGTCCTAAGGTACTTCCACAAAGCCTTAGCAAACACCTTCTTTGCTAGGAAGGAAACTGGAAATCTCAATGAGGGTGAGCTTAAGATGATTGACATGGCTCTCAATGGAATCATCCTCAAGGCAAGAGATGGAACCATCATTCTTGGGACTACTGTGGAGACTGACCTAGCAATGGTGCTCATTGACCACATGATATATTTGAGAAGTTGGGTGGGCAAATTGCCAAACAAAGGTTCAAGGGGAGCACTAATCATTGGAGGCATCATCACTCCAATTCTACAAGCTGCCAAGGTCCCACTTAGAGGAGAAAAGGTCTCACCAAGATGGATTGATTCAAGCTACCTCACCTCTACTCTCATATTAGCCAAGGAGATGCATCAAGGAAATCACATTTTCAACTTTGAGCTTCCAACAGTTGGGAAAAACAGTTGATCTTGCCTAACCAAGAGCTCACCACCATTCAAAAGGAGCCAACATTGACTTTTGGCCAGCTGATGAGTTCTTGTTCGATGGGATAGTTCAACCTAGAGTTGATGAAGCTGGAGATGTGGAAATGGCTGATGGGGAGGAGCATTTTTACTTTGAGGATTATGAGCCCAACCCAAGGTCTAGTAGAGGAGTGAAGCGACTAGCATTAGGTTGACTCTTTTGCAAAAGTAGAACAAATGGCATGGGAAGAAGTTTGATAAGCTAAAGAAGAAGGTGACCAATATGGCTAAGTCTATCAAAGGCTTAAAGAAGGAGATTGCTGAGCTGAAGGGTGCAAACTCATCTCCAAGCCATTCAAGCCCTTTGAGGAGGAGTATCTCAACTAGAGCACTTTCAAGAGTTGCAAACCCTGTGGAACCAGCTAGAGCCTTAATGTACGAGCCAAATCAGAGGAAGAGGAGTTCAAGTAGCCGAGAACAACAATTTTTGAGGCACTCGACCGGTCACTCGACCGAGCACCCCAGATGCACTCGGCCGAGTTCGAACATAGAACTCCTTATGGCTTCCCAGCTCCAACTGCATATCCAGGATATCCAGGTTACCCTCCCTTCCCACCCCAACACTTCATGGATCCAGCACTCATGCAGCAGTTCTACCAGTAGCAAGGTCAGAATTTTGGCACTCGCAGTCCAACTCGACCCCTACTCGACCACGCACTCGACCGGTCGATTGCCATAGTCGAGTTGCCCGAATCTCCCCCTCCAAGTCAGCAACAAGACCCCCACTACACTTATGAAAGCATGAATGAGGACGTGGACAACTTCTTCCACAATCCTTGAGGTACCACTATCACCTTTCCTTGTAAATATCATTGCATTTCATATTGTGTTTCTTTCTAGTCTTAAATCCTCTTACAAATTTCTCTTACACAGTGGACTGTGTAATTTAAGTTTGGGGGAGGGTTTGAGATAGTATTTGATGTTGTGTTTTGTTTTCTTATTTTACATTTAATCATGATAGTATTTGCATATCATTTAAGGCATAGAAAAACAAAAAATTTGAAAATTTTTGCAAAAATCTTTATAAAAAAAGAGTGTTCATGTAGTTTGCATTGCATATTAGGATCTTGTTTAGCATGTTTCATGTAGGACTGTTAAATATTTGCATTAGGGATCTATGATGAGTTTTGCCTTGTTAGCTTGCTAGATTCACCAAACTAGGATCAATGCCCACATTAATAGTACTTTGATGCTAGTTGAGTAGCTAGAAGCATAAGATTGAACCATGTCTTGAATTCCTGCATTGCATTTGGTCTAAATTGAAGCATGTTGAGATTTGATGCCATTTCCTATTTATAAGAACCTAATATTGACTTTTAATTATCATCTTGTGCATTGCTTTAAACTCATGGATACCATATACATATTTGGATCATCTTTCTCCTTTTTACCACTCTTGTTGATCCAAGTAGCTGATTTCCTTATTAAGAATTAGTTTCCCCACCCTTAACCAACCCTTCTTTCAAGCCATGTTAATTCTTGTGAGTGTGAGGCCTTTTTGGGGTTGAGCTTGGTAGAAAGTGTTAGGTTTGAGCTGACAAGAGTAAAGCCTTGTGTAGTTCTAGTTTGCAATTTTCAAACTAGATAGGACTAGGTTAATTGTTGGGATTGGGACTTGGTTGTTTTGAAAGAAAAGAGGAAAAGAGAAAAAAAAAAAAAAAAAAAAAGGGTAGTTAAAAAATTGTTGAAGATGGTTCTAGTTAAAGAAAAGAAAGAAAGAAAAGAAGAGTATATCAAAAAGCTTTTGTGTCTTAAAGATTAAAAAGAAAAGAGAACCATAGCAAATAAGTAAGAATCCTCCATCCTACTAGAAAGATCAAATAAGAAACCTCTCCTAAGACTTGAAAACCAAAAGAGAAAATGGTGAAAGAGAAAAGAAGAAGTTAAAGGGTAGCACTAGGATCATTTGGGTTTAGATTGCTAGGATAAACACTTTTGGTACCTTTGGGTAGACAAGGTTTTGTTCTTGTAAATGTCTAAGTGTTCTTACCTTTAGCATTCTTCTAAAGTTCAATCCATTTTTATGAGAGAACCTTGATATTGATAAGCCCCACTCTAAAATGAGACCATCATTGTCTCAAAAACCTTTATCTCCAAGCCAAATGAGTTTAAGCATTGCATAAGATTGATTCATGTTCTTGTTTAATGAATGTTAAAGGAAATGGTTGATTTGAATGCATGTGGATATCTAAGGCTCAAATCAGTAAATGTTGTGATAGGCTTGTCTAAAATCTTTAAGTACATCTCATTCAACTTGCATCATAGTACTAGTAACTTGGACATTAATTCTAGCTGGTCTATTAACAACCTTTAGGAGCTGAGATCCCACTTTCAAACCTCACCTACCTTCTTATGTCTTGTTTATTTGCTTGAGGGCAAGCAAAGACTAAGTTTGGGGGTGTTGATGTTCATATATTTTACCCTGTTTTCCCTTAGTTTATTCACATCTTTTGCATCTTTTGCTTTCTATTTTGACCATTATTGCATAGCTTTAGGACTAATACTAATCATGCATTAGAGTTTAGTTGCATTGCATTTGCATCTTTTCATGCATAAACAGGTGATTTTGGAGCCTTAGGAGCATGGAAGCAATGCTGAGGAGAAGTGAAGCAATGCTGAGGAGAAGTGAAGCAATCAAGAGGAGAAAGCAAGAGAGTTAAGGCTGAAGAACCAAGGTCCGGAGTCCCACTCGACTGCCCACATGACCAGACACTCGACCGTGTGCGAAGAGGGACTCGACCGAGTGGAAGAGCAGAAGAAAAGCCAACTCGACCGGTCACTCGACCGAGCACCAGGTCGAGTTGGCCGAGCCGCCTAGCTATTTTGTCTTTTAGCATTTTTAGGGCTTCCACAATTTTTCCTATAAAAGGACCTTGTACCCTTCAGCCACCAAGAGTCTAGCTTTTAGATAAGTCAAAAATCTAGTTTTTACCCTTTTTGGGAATTATTCCTTTTGCACATTTATTTTTTAGATCTTGTACCTTCTTTTGAAGGAGAAAACATAAGATTCTTGGATTTTGTTGGTTCCATAACTTTCAAGATATTAAGAATTCGTGTTTGATTCCTTCTTCATTATTGTAGATCTTTGCTTTATCATTCATTTGATGCAAGTTTCAGTATTTTTGGGTTTATGACTTTGATGTTCATCATGTGTTCTTGTGAGTAGTTTCTTAGGATCTTGAGGATGGGTTAGGCTGGATTATGTTTGAGGTTTGTTTGATTTGGTCAAGCTTGATTGTTGTAGATCTCTTCTAGGCTAGATATTCTTAATGCTAATCCTATAACTGAGAGGGTAGGATTTGATCTCAAGCCTCTTAGCATCACACCGATGTTTAAGGAGCATAGATAAGGCTAGATCTAGAGTTTACCATTAGGCTTGCTAAGAGATTAGAGGTCTTGTTTGGTATTTGACATATTCCTTAATGTCTGCTTGTGTAGATTCTTTACTTTGTGAGAACAAGTCTAGAGATGCATGAGTTTGATTGTTTCTTGCCATGAGAGTGGATTAAACATGTCTTAGAAAATATTGTCTAGAGATTAGCTCAAGTTGTTTGAGATTTGTTGACCAAGTTAGATGACCTAAATCATTAGTCCAGCCCATGAATCCCTCCTCAATGCCTTCCTTGTTTATTGATTTCTTAGTCTTAATCCTGCTGCTTGCTTGTTGTTTGATTCGCTTTCATATTGCCTGTTTTTCTTGTGTTGCTCTGTTTCTTGCGTTTGTCCAGCTCGACCCTGCACTCGATCTACACTCGATCGAGTGCTTGCTCGAGTTCATCCCCAGAACTTTTGTTTATGCTTTGTAGTTGTCATGTCTTACTTCCTGTTTCATTCTAGTTGCATTTCTGTTGCATTCACTTAGTGTCATGTTCTTTACTTACCTTGCATTAGTTCAATACTTGCATTACTATAGTTTCTATTTCTGTTCTAGCTTCATAATTGTCATAATCATTCTGTTCCATTTACATTTAGCATCTAGTTCTAGTAGCTTTTACATTCTGCACTTTACATTTCATCATAGGATTGTTAGTGACAAACATCATTTGCATTTGGCTTGACTTAGACATATATGCACATCCTGATTGCTTACAAACTCTCAAATTGGATTGACACCTCTTGTACTACAATTGCATAAGGGAATTGAAACACCCTGCCATCCATTCATTCATATTTCATCATTCCATCATACCATCATCACCCATAAATATATGTGTTTCAGTGGCCAAGCTTCACACGGTAAGAGTAGTGCTCTCATTAGCTACTAATCTATCTTGGGAATTGTGGCAGATGGATGTGAAGAACGCGTTCTTACAAGGAGAACTGGAAGATGAAGATATGAGACCACCACCAGGACTTGAAGACACTATTGGTCCCGGAAAGGTGTTTAAATTAAAGAAAGCAATATATGGGTTGAAACAATCACCAAGAGCTTGGTATCATAAACTCAGCTCAACATTGATGGAAAAAGGATTTGGAAGATCAGAAGCTGATCACACTCTTTTCACTTATCCAAGCCAAAGAGGTAGTAGAGTCATTCTTATATATGTTGATGATATTATTATCTCCAGGAATGACAAGGTAGGTATTCAAGATACCAAAATCTATCTTAAATCAGTTTTTGATATCAAAGATCTTGGAGAACTAAAGTACTTTCTTGGGATAGAAGTTTGTCGTTCTGAAGAAGGACTCTTCTTGTCACAAAGAAAGTACACACTTGATCTTTTGAATGAGGTAGGTAAACTTGGATCAAAACCAGTTGAAACTCCACTTGAAGAAGACTACAAGGCTGGTTGTAAGGGGGAGCTGAATGATGCTCCTTTCGATGATGTAAAACAGTATCGACGGTTGGTAGGTAAGCTTATTTATCTCACCATAACTTGACCTGATATATGCTTTGCTGTGAACCAGGTAAGTCAACATATGCAGAAGCCAACAGTACATCATTGGAAAATGGTGAGCTGAATACTCAAGTATCTCAAAGGATCACCAGGACAAGGCATATGGATGGTATGTAATGGAAATGCAGATCTGGTAGGATACTGTGATGCAGATTATGCTGGGGATCATGAAGATAGACGCTCAACATCTGGTTATTGCACGTTTGTTGGAGGAAATCTTGTCACTTGGAAGAGTAAGAAACAAAAGGTGGTATCTCTCTCAAGTACAGAGTCTGAATAAAGGGCAATGAGGAAGCTCACAACCGAACTCATGTGGCTCAACGCTCTCTTGAAGGATCTAGGCATCGAGACTCCAAAGCCGATCACAATGCATTGTGACAATGAAGCCGCTATTCACATTGCATCAAACTCAGTATTTCATGAAAGGACAAAACACATAGAAGTGGACTGCCACAAAGTCAGAGAACAAGTTCAGTTAGGAGTTATCTTGCCATGTCACACCAAGAGTTCTGAACAATTGGCGGACATCTTCACCAAAGCAGCAAGTCCCAAGGTTTGCGAGTATATACACTCCAAACTTGGACTTATGGACCTAACCAGGCCACCGATGAAGAGCCTAAGCTATTGACTCCATACTCTTTTTCCCTTAGTATGTTTTTGTCCGAAATGGGTTTTCCATACTAAGGTTTTTAATGTGGTGGGTGTTCATAGTTTCAAGCTTAACCTCTGTTCCAAATGGTTAAGCTTGAGGGGGAGTGTGAACATGAACACACTAAGAACACGTTCTCCTTATGATATAAGAACGTGTTCTTCTTAGGATATAAGAACCTGTTCTTCTTACGATTATAAATGTACATTCTAGTAGTTTCCTTATATAGACTCCATTGTATCCCTATAAATAGTTTGTAACTAGGTCATTTTTATTCAAGGAATGAGAATCTCTCCTTCTCCCCTATTGTAACCTAGTCGCTCTCTCTTTCTCTCTTTCATTCTCTCTTGATCATTCTATATCATTCTCTATTCTTCTCATACTCTTGTTCGTAATTTTTACAGAACTTAGCTAGAAAGGCTTTCTTGCAAGCATCCCATGTAGTGATAGCACCAGCTGGAAGTGTCTTCTCCCATAGATGAGCTTTGTCTCCAAGTGAGAAGGGAAACAGCCTAAGCTTGAAGCCATCTTCACTGACACCATTGATCTTGGTGAGGCCACATATCCTATCAAACTCATCAAGGTGATCCAATGGGTCCTCCATTGGTAAACCATGAAACTTGTTAGCTTAAATCATGGTGATCAGACCACTCTTGATCTCATAGTTGTTGTTGGCCACTGTAGGAGGAACTATGTCAGCTTTTTGGTTGTGTGTATTTGGGGCATCTCCAGCACCAATGTTCCTTGGCCTTGGATCTTGATTGTTTTGTTGCTCCATTAGCAACTCTTGTTCTTGTTCTTGAAGAATTCTTGTTCTCTGCTGTCTCAAATCTCTTGGTAGGCGGTTGATGTGATCAAGGTACCTCTAAAGATTCTGATTACCCTTTGATCTTGTTTGCATCAACTGACTCCATCGCTGACTCGGACAGGCACTCGGTCGAGCACAGGCTCGAGTACAGGGTCGAACTGACTGAGACGAGAGGTCTAATTGTATCCGGTGTGTGGCTCGATCAGGTACTCGATCAGACACTCGGTCGAGTGGTTGGTCGAGTTGGTACCTGAGACTCAAAACAACCAAGCAGATGAAGAATCTTAATTAGTAGTGAACAAATGAACAATATAACTTAATCTTAGACTTGTATAAATTCTAAATGTCACAAACAAACACTCAAATGGCAACGGCGCCAAATTGAAACATGCTATTTTGGTGGTGTGTGATGATGGAATGGTATGGATGATGATGATGAATGGCAAGGTGTTTCAATTACCCTTCTGTAGTTGTAGCATAGAGGATGTCAAACCATAATGAGTGTGATGCAAGCAATTAGGATGTGAACACTTATCTAATGTTAAGCCAAATATGATGATAGTTTTTAGCTAGCAACCTAATGACAATAATGAAATACAATGAACTAAAACTACTAAAACAAGATATTAAATGCAAAGTAAACTGAATGGTCTAAGCAGTAATGAAGCTAACAAGAACAAGTACCAAACATATGCAAAATAGTAGATGAAACAGGAATCAATGCAATGAAACAAAAATAAAACTAGAATGAAACAGGAATGCTGAAACAAGTAAGTTGCAGGACATAAACAAGAACACTGGATGGTGCTCGAGCAAGCACTCGATCGGATGCTCGATCGAGTACTAGGTCGAGTGGTGCAAAAACTCATAACATAAACAGAGCAATGATCAGAACAGAGCAAAACGAAAGTAAATCAAACAACAAGCGATTAACAATACTAAAACAAGGAAATCAATAGACAAAGAAGGTCCTAAGGATGGATTCATGGGCTGGACTTAAGCTATGGCTATCTGAACTGGTCGACAAACCTCAATCAAACATGAGCTATCTCTAGACAATGATCTTCTAATACTTGCTAATCCATTCTCATGGCAATAACAATCAACCTTAGATACTCCTAGACCTAGCTCTCACTAGCTAAGAATATATAAAAGCAGGCAATAAACAACCAGATCATCAATGTCAAAAATCAAGTTAAACATCTAATCTCTTAGCATGCTTCATGATAAATTCTAGCATTAGCCTTATCTATCAACTTAGACATTGGTATGATGCTAAGAAGCTTAAGATCTATTTTTACCTTCTCAGTATAAGAACATCATAGAGCATATCTAATCTAGAAGAGATCTATAAACAATAAGCTTGACCAACCTAAACAACTATGACCCTAATCCAGCCTAAACCATCTTTAAGATCCTAGAACACTACTCACAATCACCAAACATGATAAACAAAATGAATAACCCATAAATCAATGAAACTTGCATGATTAGATAGTTGAGATGAAGATCTACAATATTGAAGAAGAAATCAAACTCAAATTCTTAATACTTTGAAAGTTATGAAACCAACAAGTATCAAAGATCTCTTGAGATCATACAAAAGAGGCTATGAATTTAAGCAAAAAGTAAGCAAAAAGTAAATAAATCCCAAAAGGGTAAAAACTAGGTTTTGGTGGCTACAAAATACTTTTTCTGACTAGGTCTGAGTTATGGGCGGCCATGAGGTACAAGGGGTATATATAGAAAGGAAGGGAAGCCCTAAAATGGCTAGAAGACAAGGTAGTAAGGTGGCTCGGTCAACTCGACCAGGTGCTCGGTCGAGTGCTTGGTCGAGTGACCTCTTCTTCTGCTTCTTCCAGCTGGTCAAGTCCTTCTCCGCACACGGTCGAGTGTCTGGTCGAGTGGACTTCCGAGTCTTGATTCTTCAGCTCTAACTCCCTTGTTCTCTTCACTTAATAGCTCCAATCCTCATCAGCACTCCTTCCATGCTCCTTAGGATCCAAAATCACCTGTTTATGCAAGAAACTATGCAAATGCAATGCAAACCTACTCCAATGCATAAACAGTCTTAAAGCTATACAATAATGGCCAAACATGCTTATAAATCATGCAAAAGATGTAAATAAACTAAGGGAAAACAAGGTAAAATATATGAACATCATATAACCATAATTAAGTAGTGAGTCACCAGTATTAGCTGGCATTATCCATTGTATCCAGCCATAATGGTTAATAGGTATGAACAAGACAAAGTAGTATAAAGAGTGGGGTGAGGGTGAGTGAATAATCATCAAGTATCTGTAAGTTCTCTCAGGCTGTATTTCGTTTTATCATTAATAAAGAGTATTGTTCTTCATTCATCTTTCTTGTTAAGAGTTTACATTGACAAGCTTAACAAATTTGGTATCAAAGCATTCGATCTTGGGAACCTGCGCTAAGCTATGCCACCCAAAAAAAATGGAGGAACTAGAGAAACTGATGAATAATCTGCAAAAAGATGTCCAAAAGATTACCGACCTGGAGGAAAACATCAAGGAGATTAAAAAGCAACTCAAAAAACTTGACGTCATGGAGAAGCAAATGGGGAAGTTTGATATCCTCGAGCTGCTCCAAAAGTGCTTGATGGGGGAGGAACGATGGTCGCGGGTAACAGAGGCTCCACCGTCAGATGCAACAACCAATCCAGCGGATGTGATCCAGCGACTGTTCACTCCCAGTGTGGTACTAGCAACGGTTCTGACGTAGACGCAGAATGAGGCACCAAAAACAAAGGAACCGCTGACGCGAAAAATAGAGATTCCTCTGTTCAATGGCGAGAACACGGAAGGCTGGGTGCAACGAGTGGAGCAGTACTTTGAGATGGAAGATTTCTCGGAGGAGGAGAAGCTCAAGGCAGTTTGTATGTGCTTTGATGGTGATGCTTTGACATGGTATCGATGGAAAGAGATCGTAATCCATTCTTGGGGTGGGAGCCGATGATTTTGGAGAACTTCTCTCTGGCCCACGATTTGTGTGCAGGGGAAAGGCTATTATTTTTCGGTCAAGACGAGTCCACCGGAGAGTATTGCAAGGACTTTATCGCTTTAGTGTCCAATGCTCTGGAGGTGACAGAGAAGGTGCTAGAGTTGGTGTTCATGATTGGGCTGAAGCCTAAGATACGAGCTGGAGTTAAGATGTTCGAACCCTGGGGTTTTTAAAAAATGATGAGTCTCTCCAGAAAGGTGGAGGAATGGTCAGGCGAACCATTACAAGAGTCGTTGTCGGATGGTGGGGGAAGGACGACGCCACGGTCAGGAGGAGAGCGAGTGGTCACGTGTGGTAGTCAACAACCACACGGAATTCAACCAAATAACAGAGGGGTATTATCATCCATCCACAAGTCAAGCAATTTATCCGACAAACAAACGTCGTCGTATCGATAAACAGGAAACTCAAATGGATCTCAAGCTAAACCTAACTAGAGCCGACGACTACCTTACCGTAGATTGGTTGATGTTGAGGCTAATGAACAGAGGGCGCAGGGACTCTATTTCCAGTGTGACGAATGATTTCACGCTGGCCACATGTGTCGCCTGAAGGAGCTTCAAGTGATGGTAGTAAGCGAAGAGGTAGGGGAGGGAGAATGTTTCTATGATGTTGAGGAAGAAACAACAGACGTCGTGACTAGTGAGGTTGTCGAATGGGCTGTTCTCTCCTTGGGATTAGCCGCTGGAATCTCATCTCCTCGTACAATGAAGCTCAGGGGACTGATTCAGAATGAGGTCACAATCCTAATCGACAGCGGAGGGTCACACAACTTTCTATCGAACGCCAAGGTCCACTGGCTGGGAATCTCTCCTTGGGGCACTCAAGAGTACGACGTTCGAATGGAAACATGTATCACTATTCACGGTACCAGAATCTGTCAAGAAGTGATTCTGGAGCTTCCGGATTACACCTTGGTTACCAGCTTTCTTCCACTCGACCTAGGAGGAGTCGATGTCATATTGGGGATGCAGTGGCTAGAAACGCTGGGAGAGATGAGAGTGAATTGGAAAGAGTAGGTGATGAAGTTTCTGGTGGGCGATAAGTTGGTGACAATTTGTGGGGATCATAGTCTTACTAATACTGCCATCTCCCTCAAAGCCTTGTGGAGAATACTTAGACAAGAAGGAGAAGGATTGTTAGTGGAGTGTAGCAGGTTACAAGGCAAAGGAGTGGAGAAGAAATTATCACGCCCTGCTGAGTTCTCTCATATGAAGGAATTTGCAGGAGTGTTCGAAGAGCAAAAAGGGATTACCAAAATCCAGGGAAAAGGAACATGCGATCCAGCTTAAATTGGATACTGAACCTGTTAATGTTCGCCCTTTCCGCTATCCTCATGCCCAGAAAGAAGAAATAGATAAACAAATAACAACCATAATCACTGCATAAATAATTTGGGAAAGTTGAAGTCCATTCTCCAGTCATGTCCTCCTGGTAAATAAGAAAGATGACAGCTGGAGGTTTTGCATGGACTACAGGGCCCTCAATATAGCAACGGTACCAGATAGCTATCCCATCCCAATGATTGACTAGCTCCTGGATGAGCTACAAGGAGCTTACATCTTCTCCAAACTCGATTCAAGTTCAGGGTATGACCAGATCTTAGTGAAAGTAGATGATGTTCACAAGACAGGGTTCTGTTCCCACGATGGCCACTACGAATTCTTGGTAATGCCATTTGAATTGACCAATGCACCAGCTACTTTTCAATCCTTGATGAAGATATATTCAGACCCTTCCTGAGGAGATTTGTGCTATTCCTATTCGATGACATCCTAGTCTATAGCAAGACCATTACAGAGCATCAGGAACACCTCAGAACCGCATTGCAGGTACTCCAACAACACCAATTGTTCGCCAACCACAAGAAATGTCAGTTTGGTAGCCGACATATAGAGTACTTGGGGCATGATATATCAACAAATAAATAAGCCATTATCAATTGTTGAGATTATTTATCTATTTATTTGTTTTTAATTTTGTTTATTTAAGTATTTATAAATAATAAATTTTAATATTATCCTCTTAATTTATTTTAAGAATAATTTTACATTTTTGAAATAATACAAATTATCATTTTACAGTTTAGAGGTTTAAAACGAATCTATCTTTTAAGATATTTTTGAATTCATATGTGTAAATAAAGGAAAAAATTTAGATAAAAAAATAAGAGAGTTTAAGATTAGGACTCGTGCTAGAACACGGGTTGAAATTTCTTTTATATGATTGCTTTTAGTATAATTTATATAATTGTTTTTAATAACTTTTTTGGATAAAATATTATACGACCCGTGCTAAAGCACGGATTGAATTCCTTCCATTGTCATTTTAATTTTTTTGTGTTTTCGATATGAATATGAGCAATTTATTCTGGTGAAAGGACATTTGCATGATTTATATTGAAAGGTTGGAAGATTCTCATTAAGGTTTTAGTTTCAATTGCAGAATAAGATCTGGAAAATTACGATTAAGTGTGATAAATTGTCAAGATTGTATTCCTTTTTTATGGTTCAAAGTATAAATTTGGAATATTCTCTTTAAGATCTTTGGAAACAATGTCCTCTAGCAATAAAATCTTCCAAAAATAAATTTCGATTGCACCCACCATTTAACTTGTAACCAATTAATCTATCAACTAATTTATAACTTATTAATCTATAACCTATTTGTAACCAATTTCCGTTTTATCATATAGGGGATACAAGAAAAAAAAATAAGTCAAAATAGATCTTTTAATTCGGAGTATGAAGTGGTACATACCTTAATTTAGACGTGTTTAAATGGGAGCGAGGTACATCAATTTGTCAATTTTTTTGTTTACATATAACTACAATTTTTTTTTTTTTCTAAGGTTCAAATCACTATCAATTTATTTTATTATCTAAGATGAGTAAATCCTTTCAAATCTCATTCACCGTTCTTATTCTCATCACAGTTCTTGTACTAGGTTTGTATTACATTTAGTATTGTCCAATATTACATACATATTATATTAATGTATCAAATATTGTTTATTCTACAATTCAGTTATCTCGAGCTCAGTTTTTTGATGCACAATACGTATTAGACCTGACTAGAAAATGAGTTCAAATTGTTTGTGATCACCTAAAGATACTTTGAAATTTCTTCACATTTTGGTTAATTTCTTAGTTTATAAATTGGGTTCAATGGTCTTAAGATATTATGAAGATTGTTGTTATATCAATTGATTAAACATATTTCCATTGCTTTTAACAATTTTTTTTTCCGTTTTAGCTGCATAGATAAGTGTCTCTATATAGTTCTATATGATCCATTCAAATTATTTTAATATAATAATTATTTTAATATACCTAAAATTCTTTGAAACATCTATCTTTCTAGAAGATAAAATAATACTTTTTTCATTTCGTATGCATAAACTAAAATGTATATTCCAAACGTTTATTATAACAGGAGTGGTTGGAAATGTGGAGCAAAAAAGCCAACGTAAGTGTTGGAGCATTGTAAACAAAGACCGCTGTGTAGTGAAGGAGTGCAAGTCTCTGTGTTTGAAGAAACATCCAAAAGGAAGATCTATATGCATACCTTTAGCCCCTGGAAAACATTTTCAATGTAACTGTCGTCATCCTTGCCTTTAACTGCGCTTATTTTCTTCTAAATATATAACAAATCACAAATACTCTAAAGAGTAAAGACATGTTTTAGAACATGTGATTTTGCTAAGATATGCTTTTATATATCCACAGGAAAATATAAGTTTAATTATGTTTGGTTCGTTAACTACTTGTATCATCCTTTTGCTGTTTAATGAAATAATAATGAGATGTTAAAGTATTAAAGAAACAAAAGAATCTTTAATTATGTTTCTTATACTGTTATACATTTATACCCGACTTCACTACACACTATAATATATTTATAGTCCTTTTGATTTTTTT
Source organism: Camelina laxa (assembly GCA_024034495.1). Taxonomy (NCBI): domain Eukaryota; kingdom Viridiplantae; phylum Streptophyta; class Magnoliopsida; order Brassicales; family Brassicaceae; genus Camelina; species Camelina laxa. The sequence continues at coordinate 9,805,569 of CM043885.1, read as the reverse complement.
ATTTGTCATTCTAAAATAAAAATTTTATTTTTTAATACTTGTCGTTTTAGATTTCCAATGCATATGTTCAGTAAAAATATCAAATTTTTCTCAATTATTTTAATGATTTGACCAATAAAATATTAGAATATATATTAAAGAAAGAATAAAATAAAAAAATTAATTATTTTTTAAAAAAACTTAAACAACAAATAATTTAAAACGGAGAGAATAACATTTTTTTTTAAAAAAAGAATTTGATTACATGTTAACATATTTATGGTTATCAAAACAAATTCATTGCCATCTTGTAACATATGCTCACAAAACGAGATACCCTCATTCAGCTAAAGAAAAATTTCAGTATATGTTCTAAATAGAAAATGTTACTTTCACACTTTCTCCCATTATTATACGACACATCTGTAAGAAGAAATGTAATATGAAGTTCTTTCTTTATTTTTTTGATACTCTCTTAACCATTACATGCCGCTATACTTCCTATTTATACAATCATAAAACCTTAGTTCCCTTGACACATGTCATCATTGGTCAACAGGTTAAGAACGTCAAATCGATTACTCGTCGCTGTCTTCGTTTCCGTACTACGGCTCCTCTCTATCGCTTTTACTTTAGTGGTTGAAGCTTCCTCTGCAACGTCTTTGTCTTGTTGCAGAGTCGACCATTGCTTGGCAGGCCTCTTTTCAGGATTTGATTGTTGTTGTTAGGCCTCTTTTCAGGTTTTGAAGTTCACTTTGTTTCGGAACCTTCTGCTTCAAAAACAGGTTTTGACTGAGTCTCCTCTATACGCTCCTGCAAACTTTGTGTGGGTGGCACATCCACACCAAGTTTGAACCGTAAAGTTGCAAACGGTCTGTAGAGAAGAGATTTGGTGAAGAAATCAGCTAGCTGGAGAGGAGCAGGTATATGTTTGACGATTAGGGCTCCCAAGGCTACTCTTTCTCGGACGTAATGGTAATGAGTTTCAAAGTGTTTAGTCTTGGAATGAAAAACCAGATTTGCTGCCAAGTAGATAGAGGAGAGATTGTCGCCACAGAGTTCTGGAGGATCCGATTATGTGATGCAAAAATCTCTGAGCATGTTGTTAATCTAGACCAACTCAGAAGCGGTTTCAGAGAGTTGCCGATACTCGGCTTCAGTAGAACTTTTGGAAACAGAGGATTGCTTTTTGGATGACCAGGAAATTATATTCTTGCCTAAGAAGGTACAGTAGCCGCCAGTAGACCTTCTTGTGTTCTTGCATCCAGCATGGTAACTATCATTGTAGGCTATAAGATTGAAATCAATGTTTTTGTTGAATAAGATCCCCATGGTGGAGGTGCCCTTGATGTATTGAAGATAGCTTAAGTAATTGAAAATCTGAAACCGTAGGAGCATGCATCTTTTGGCAAATGAAATTCACTGCAAACCGTATATATGGCCTGGTCAATGTGAGATATCTCAGTTTTCCTGCTAGACTGCGGAAGTAAGTTCCTGCTGGTGTGGAACCTTATGGGGATTCTCTGGTAGTGGTGTGAGCATTAGGGCACAATCGATCATACCAGCAACTTGAAGAAGATCGTATGCATATTTTTCTTGAGAAAGAAACAAGCTGTTGTCATAGAAGGTAGCTTGGATGCCTAAAAAATAATGAAGTTTGCCCATATCCTTCATCCTGAATTATGTATGCATACTGTCGAGAAGTTTCTTGATGAGTACGAAATTGTTGCCGGTGAGGACCATATCATCAACATACAGTAGAAGCATCATAATATCTGACCCGCACTCATAGACAAATAGAGAGGGATCTTGCATTCCACAATGAAAGACGAACTCCAACAAATAGGTACTTAACTTGTCCTACCAGGCTCTAGGAGATTGTTTTAAACCATAGAGGGACTTGTGGAGTTTCCAAACATGATTTGGTCTTTCTTTGTCAACGAACCCTGTAGGTTGTAGCATATACACATCCTCTGTGAGATCACCATGCAAAAAGGCATTTTTGACATCCAATTGTTTCAACTCCCACTGACCTACAGTTGCAGCTTGGAGGACCATACACACCGTAGCAGTTCTAACCACTAGACTGTAAGTTTCAAAATAATCGACTGTTTCTTCTTGATGAAAACCTTTTGCCGCCAATCTCGCTCTTATTTGTCAAGGCTGCCATATGCATTGAGTTTTCTTCTAAAAAACCCATTTACACCCAAGAACATTCATTCCTCGTTCACGAGGTACCAAAGAAAAGGTGTTAGTTTCCTTGCAAGTGTCGACTTCCTCAGTCATAGTGTCTGTCCAGCCCTCATCTTTCAATGCCTCTGTGATAGTTCTTGGTTCCGGATAGGATACTTTTTGCGTAAGTAGAGCGTATCGAGGATTTTTCTCACTCCGACCTGTGCTCTTGTTGCCATTGAGTGTTTTGGCTGAGTTGATGTGCCGATTTGTTGTGTTCGCTGATCAGTTGGTACAGCTTCACTGCTTTGAGCATTGGATGATGCAGCTTGTGTAACGACCGTGTCTGCATTTTTTGGAAGAGATTGAGGACTGTTTGGTGAAGCACATATGTCATCTTATTCTGTTATATGTGGAATGCCTTCTTGTTCTGCTACAGGACTCACACTCGAATGAACCAGCGATGGTTGAGAACTGGATAAAGCAGAACCGGTAGAACCGACTTGAAGACTAGTTGTATGCTATAATGGTGCATTAGAATCGGCTGCAGGACTAGTTGCAGGTTGCAGAGGTGGAAAGTCTTCCTCAGAAAACAAGTGTTGTGTTTGTGCTGGCTGCGTTTGACTTGGTGACTGAGTTGATTGAACCGGAGAGCATTGAATACTTTGTTGCCAGGCTTGCAGCAGATTTGTTTTACCAGGTCGATGAATACGTTGATATTTGTCAGAGAATGGGAACGATGACTCCTCGAACAGAACATGTCTGCTAATGTAAATTCTCCTTGTTGGTGGATGTAAACAGCGGTAGCCTTTATATTCGATGTTGTACCCTAAGAAAGCACAATGCAGGGACCTTGGATCAAACTTATTGTCAGCTTAGTCTCGTAGAGTTGGATAACAAGAGCATGCGAAGGTTCGCAAAGCAGTGTAGTCAGGCTTTGACTGATAAAGTTTCTCATGTGGACTCTTATAATTCTCTAAAGTCGAGGATGGGAGAATGTTGCTCAGGAAGTTTGCTGTGAAGAAAGCTTCTACCCAGAACTGTTGAAGAACCTTGCTAGAACATCATGGCTACACCAAGTTCAGTGATGTGTCCATGTTTTCTCTCAGCAAGACCATTCTGTTGAGGGGTGTATGGACAAGAAATGAGTTGTTGTATCCCATTCTGATTTAAGTGAGTAAGAAAAGCTTTGCTTGTGAACTCTCCTCCACCATTAGATTGAAACATCTTCATTTTGCAGCCAAACTGATTCTCAACAAGATTTTAGAAATTGCATAAAGTAGAGTAAAAATCTGATTTATTTTTCAAAGGATAGAACCAACAAAATCTAGACCAATTGTCAATGAAGATTACATAGTATCTGAAATCCTTTCCATAGGCAACTGGAGCAGGACCCCAAAAATCACAATGAATCCTTTCTAATAGCCTAGTTGAAACAAACTGAGAATCGGAAAACGGGAGATGACTACTCTTCCCAAGATAACATCCCTCACACATCGTCTTGGTACTTTTATTGACTGAAACAGCTTTACTCTTGACTAGCTGCTCCAAAATCTTATTATTAGGGTGTCCAAGTCGCCTATGACATACCTCATCAGAAGCTGCTTGTTGTCTAGATGAGTAGAACACTTGACCAGGTGGATTCTTGATTGTATAGAGGCCCTTATTGTATGGACTGTTGGTGAGGAGCTTCTTTGTTGCTTGTCCTTAACAATAACCTCATCAGCATCAAATTCAATTGAACAAGGGTAATCTCTAGTAAGCTTAGAAACAGATAAAAGAGATTTTGCAATACCAGGAACCACTAGAACATCCTTTAGAGTAAATTACCTGAAGTTGTAGGTAAAGAGGCTGATCCAGTAAGTGTAATAGGCAGAAAGTTTCCATCTCCAATCATGATAGTATCATTACCATCATACTGTCGGGATTGTTGAAGGTTACCTTGAGAGTTTGTAACATGAGCGGTAGCTCCGCTGTCCGTAACCCACTCATGGCCTCCTTGGTCCGTAACATCAGTGATTATCAAGGCCGCCAAAGCTGCAGGAACCTCAGTCTGATAGGTGTTATCAAAATGGTACCAACATTTAAACGCAACATGACCCTTTTTACCACATATCTGACACACTGGTCTATTTTCTTCATAGTAGCCCAAGGATCCAGTGGAAGGAGAGATTTGTTGGTGAAATCCTCTGCCTCTCGTCGAGTAGCCTCCTCTAAGTCGAGTAGCCTCCTCTACCTCGAGATCTGTGAGAGTGTCCTCTTCCTCTGTTACTGTAGAATGAGCTGTCTGCACGATGAGTGTGAAAAGCCAGGTGAGGGGCGATGCTTGAGTCTTCAGTATAACCTATCAATCGATCACGATATGCAGTGAGCCGAGGAATCACATCTTCAAGAGTTGGAGATGAAGTTGAGACCATGGTTCCTTCTATAGAGGTTTTAATCGGCTCATACTCTCTACTTAAACTATTCAAAGCTGCAAATATCTTCATCCTCTCACTAATTGGACTTCCTACTGAAGCAAGTTGCTCACACACACTCTTAAGCTATTTTAAGTACTCTAACATGGGTAAGTCTTTCTTTTCCATAGTTTGCAGTTTCCTCTGCAAGCCAAACAACCTAGCTGAGGAGACCTTATTAAAGTGACCAGCTAGAAAGTTCCATACCTCCTGAGACGTTTTTGTGTTGACAACCTCAGTGAGGAGCTCTTTGGATAGAGATCCAAGAAGCCATGCTCTGACGACTTGGTCTGACCGAACCCATGCTTGATGTGCCAGATTTGGAGTGTCTGCAGTGTTGACAAACTCAGGTTGCTTGGTTGAGCCGTTGATGAAACCCAAAAGTCCTTGACCAGAGAGAAACGACTCGAACTGGGTTTTCCAGAGCAAGTAGTTTCTCTCAGTGAGCTTTACCGTCACACAATTTGTAATATTCAAAACAGGTTGCGAATAGAGCTCAGTGGAAAAAGCCATGGCTCTGATACCATGTAAGAAGAAATGTAATATGAAGAAAGTTCTTTCTTTATTTTCTTGATACTCTCTTAAACATTACATGAGGCTATACTTCCTATTTATACAATCATAAAACCCTAGTTCCCTTGACACATGTCATCATTGGTCAAGAGGTTAAGAACGTCAAATCGATTGCTCGTCGCTGTCTTTGTTTCCATACTAAGGCTCCTCCCTGTCGCTTTTACTTTAGTGGTTGAAGCTTCCTCTACAACGTTCTTGTCTTGTTGTAGAGTCGACCGTTGCTTGGCATGCTTACTGGGCTGCTTCAGAATTTGATTGTTGTTGTTGGCCCTCTTTTCATGTTTCGAAGTCCACTCTGTTTTGGAACCTTCTGCTTCAAAGATAGGTTTTGACTGAGAGACTCCTCTATAACATCAACCATTATGAACCACCACAAAAAAAAAAAAAAAACATTATGAAAATATACTTGGTTTAGATTTCCACTATATGCATAGCATCTTTAACTAAATTAAGAAGTTCTCTATATACTAAGCAACATACTTTGTTCTTTTTCTTAATATCTTTTTGCCTAGAAAATATAATTGAAAAGATTAAGGGTATTAGGAACACATAAAACCACATAAAACAGTTCGAGCATAGACTCATTAAGCTCCTCACGGAGCCATCCCGTGACGCCATTAATGACCTCCACAAGTACCGAACTGAGGAAGAAACCCATTGAAGTAGAGCACCACCCTAACGCTGTGCTCCTTATACTCGCGGGAGCTTCTCCAAAGAAGAACTCTAGCATTCCTCCAAGAGTCAACATATCCGAGAAACTCAACAAAACATATTGAAGCTCTAACCAGAACACTAAGATTTTGACGTTGTTGTGAACCGCTTCATGTTTTCTCTTGACCTCCACGATGGATGCTACCGCCATTGAGATAAGGAGAGAGCTAAGTCATATCCTATGCGTTTCAAATTAAAGCTTGAAGATCTTTCGTTGTTGTTTGATAAGATCTTCTTGCCAAGAAGCTCGTAGAAAGCTAAAGAAGAGAGCATGCACATGATAGGTATGACATTGAGGGAACCTAAAGGGATCTCAAAGGAACGAGATAGTATTATGTTCATCATCATGCCTTGTTGTACTGAGAAGGTTACGAGTTAAGCTACTAAACAGTTCATTACAATTGTGCTCCCAAATATTGGTAGAAAAGCTAGAAACGTTCTTGTTTCTTTAGATATTTGTACCTTGAAAACAAAAAAGTAGCTAGCTTTTAGTGATTTAAAGTACACTCTCTCTCTCTCTGTTTTGAAAACACTCGTGTGAAGTTTGCAAACTTGAAAGATAAAAACTTAAAAGTAAGTGCAAGCAAGATTCAACGAGTTTGGATCCTTGGGAGGAATCCTACATCTCTCCGGAGAAGATCTTCGGAAAATCCACTAAGAAACTTAGCTCAAACTGAGCTCTCAATCACTGTTTACACTTCTCTTACTTGTTCTTTCACTCACATTAACTCATACACTTCTTCTACAATATGCTTTTATAGACCAACCAAGACTACTCTCTTAACTAGGGTAAAGAGAACTTAACTCTCGTTAAAACTTCCCATTTTAGCTTAGTCTTCAAGCTTGGCACAGATTTTGAGGTAGGGATAGAAACCAGGCCTGCTTTGCTTTGCCTCCTTAAGATTTGACCAGCTCCACAGTGTACGAACCTGAGATTGTGTCTGTTGCAGAGAGAACAGCTAAGAGTCGGGAAGCTTCTATACTCATCTCAATCTTATCTTGAAAGCCTTTGACTCAACCCGTGTCTTTTGTTTTTTTCTCTTCTCCTTGAAACCCTATTTTCCAAAACCAGCCTTTGACTTCTCCTTTGCTTGGTTTTATGAGACTTGAAACAACTCAGAACTTGGGAGTCAAACTAATCCCCACAAAACTCCACCTTGCTTTGAATACCACCCCAACTTGATTCTTCTTTTTAGCATACTTGGATTTTTCTCTTCTCCGAATTCTTCACTTCTTCTTTTATTGACTTGAAATTCTGAGCAACTCCAAAGTGTTTTGAAGTTTGCTCACAGGAACAGTCTTTGTTAAGATATCTACAGGATTCCATATTGTAGACACCCTCACAACCTTTACTTCTCCTTCTGCAATCTTGTCTCTGATAAAATGCAGACGCACATCAACGTGCTTAGTTCTCTTGTGATGAATAGAGTTCTTTGATAGTGAGCTAGCACTCTGTGAATCACACATGACTTCAACATGATCTTGCTTAAATCCTAACTCACTCGCAAGACCTTTTAGCCAACTTCCTTCTTTTATGGCTTCAGTCAATGCCATATACTCTGCCTCAGTAGTAGACAAAGCTACTACCTTCTGTAGGCCTGATTTCTAGCTCATAACGTTTCCACCTGCAGTGAAAACATATCCAGTTAGTGACCTTTTTTTATCAAGATCAGCTGCAAAGACAGAGTCACAAAATCCTTTGATCTCTGAACTGTCTTGCTTAACCTTCGATCTTAAGTCCCTTTGATGTATCTTAAAAACTCACTTCACAGCTTGCCAGTGTTCTTTCAAGGGTTTACTCATATATCTGCTCACAGCACACAAAGGGTAAGCTAGATCATGTCTTGTTCCAATCTTTGAATACATGATACTCCCAACAGCATTTGAGTAGGGAATTGACTTCTTGTACTTCTCCTAAGAAGCTATTTCTTCATATGATATAGCTTTAAGCTTAAACTGGACCCCCAATGGAGTTGAAACCGCTTTTGACTGATCCATTCTGAATTCTTGAACGACCATCTTCAAGTATTGTTTCTGTGACACTTCAAGTTTCCCATTTGTTATGTCTCTCTTGATATCCATACCCAACACGATTTGATATCAAACCCTATAAAAATAATGGAGTAAACTTTTAAGTTCTGTATTCAATTTGACTGTTTAACACGATTTAATGGGTTATTAAAAATATCAGTAGTTTTTTTACCAAACATAAAATAAAATACCAGTAGTTCAATGGAACAAAAGAGGACGACAGCTGCAAAGCGAGTGAGAAAAGAGTCTGCGACAAAACCACCAAAGACAGTGAGCAAAAACGATGTTCCTACGAAATTAGTCACCATGGTTGGTGCTTTTGCTGATGAGTAATGCATTGATTTCTTAAAGTACAAAATGAAGTTGGTTGAATATGCTAAGAACACCATATTCTCCATCGTCTCTACAACTGTGTACATTAAGACCATACGAAAACTTACAATAAATGAATATCTAATGGTATATTAGTGATTTTACAAAGTATTTTTTTATATATATTTCTGATTTTTATAAATTTAATTACCACAAGCAATGAAAGCAGGTATAGTCCCACCATGTTTGCCAGAAATTGCCTCTTTACCTCTCCAATCTTCAAAACTTCTCTTCCATCTCAATCTGCATCTCTTCGTCCTCTTAGATTAACTATAACAGAGTATATATTTGGTTGGTTGCTTCTTGGTTTAAGTATATAAAGAACCAACACTACAAGAAAACACGTCAATTTCAGACGGATTTTCTGACGGAAAAAATCCGTAGGATATTTCTAACAATTTTTCAAGAGGTTTCCGACAGAATTCCGGGAAACTTCCGAGGATAAGATTTTTCTCAGAAAACCCTTGGAAATATGTTAATCCGTCGGAAATTTCTTGGAAATTTCTGACGAATAACAGGTCGTCGGATTTTCCTTAGAAAATTATGAAAACTTCAGACGGTTTTTCGAGGGTTAAAGACCGTTGGTTTATTCTAAGAGCTTTCCGACGGATTACTGAGAACTTTGCCATTATATCCGTTGCGATATAGCCTTTGCTATTATGTCCATTGCGATATAGCTATTGCGATTATAGCCGCTAAATATGACTGTTACAATTTAAAAATACCTCGGAAATCCGTTGGAAATCTCTTGGAAATTTTGTGTATATATTCATGTTATGATTCACTTGTTTGGTAAACGAAAATATACACAAAACCAACAATAATGTCTTCTTCAGATCCTTATGGTTATTTTCATTCATGGATGGATAAACCTAGATACAGTGAAGAGACGGGCAAACTTACAGAAGAGTTCAAGGAAGGTCTTAGACAATTCATGTTATTTGCGTCAAACCAGACCATAACGCGAGAAACAGGTACTATGTCTTGTCCTTGTCCAAAATGTCTGAATTATAAAAATCTAGAGGTATCATTAGTAAAGAAGCATTTGTTTAGGAATGGATTTATGCCGGGTTATAAGATATGTTTTCGCATGGATAAAGTGAATCAATGGTAGATTATGGTAGTACTAGCCAACATTATATTCCGGATAATGTAGAAGAATCATCGATAGAAGTAGACGTAGGTACATTTCAGATGGTGAATGATGCATTTAGGGAAAATGCGCCCTCATTAATTCAGGATGGAGATAGAGTAGAACAGCCGAATTTAGAAGCCCGGAGATTCTTTGATATGTTAGATGCGGAAAATATGTCATTGTATGATGGTTGTAAGAAGGGTCATTCACCATTATCAGCTGCAACTAGGTTGATGGGCATAAAGACGGATTGGAATTTATCAGAGGGTTGTGTGGATGCGATTACTGATTTTGTGAAAGAAATTTTGCCAGAGAATAATCTTTCACCAGCTTCGTACTATGAGGTGCAAAAACTCGTAGCTGAACTTGGTTTACCATATGAGGTGATAGATGTGTGCAGTGATAATTGTATGATTTATTGGAGAAAAGATGAAGGCCGCATGTCGTTTTTGTCGTAAACCTCGGTATCAGGACACAAGTGGAAGAGTTCTCATACCATATAAAAGAATTTGTTATTTACCGTTGGCAGAGAGATTGAAAAGATTGTATCAGTCAGAGCATACAGCAAGATCAATGAGATGACATGCAGAACATACATTAGACGGTGTAATTGCGCACCCATTGGATGCCGAAGCATGGAAACATTTTCAGTCAGTCTATCCTGGCTTTGCGTATGAGCCAAGGAATGTTTATCTTGGTTTGTCTACAAATGGTTTTAATCCTTTTGGGAAACATGGAAGGCAATATTCATTATGGCCAGTTATCGTGACACCTTATAATTTGCCGCCATCTTTGTGTATGAAACGGGAGTTTCTTTTTCTCACCATTCTTGTTCTAGGTCCAGATCATCCGAAGAAAGCACTTGATGTGTTTTTGCAGCCATTAATATATGATTTACAAATGTTATGGGAACATAGTGTAGAAGCGTTCGATGTTTCAATGAACCAAAATTTCAACATGCGGACGATGCTTATGTGGACTATAAGATATTTTCCAGCCTATGGTATGTTATCTGGATGGACAATGCATGGACGGTTAGCTTGTTCTTATTGTCAGGATAACACCGATGCATTTCAGCTGAAACACGGACGTAAAACGAGTTGGTTTGATTGTCACAGAAGATGGCTACCTGAATACCATCCTTATCATTGGAGCACCACATTATTTAAAAAGAACAGACAAGTCTTTGATAGTTCACCTCCTGAGTATTCTGGCGAAGAAATTTTGAATCAGTTAAGAGATTTTGATGCTGAGAAGACAGCGGTTTGCGGTGGTAATGGGCATGATATCGTTGATGGATATGGCGATCATCACAACTGGCACAAGTTTACTATCTTCTTCGAATTACCATATTGGAAGGATCTTTTGTTGAAGCACAATCTTGATGTCATGCATACATAAAAGAACGTTTTCGATAATCTTATGAACACCGTACTAAATGTTCAAGGAAAGACAAAAGACCATTTGAAGTCTAGATTGGACCTGCCTGATATATGTTCTCGAAGAAAACTTCATGTCATGCCAAATGGGAAAGCACCAACCCCTCGATTCCGATTAGATGCATCTTCCAAGGTAGCATTTTTAGAGTGGATTCTGATGCATGTCAAATTTATTGATGGGTATGCATCTAATCCTCGTAAATCCCTCAGAAAACGTTTCTCTTGGAAATCCCTTGGAAACATGAAGCTCTTGGAATTCTCTCGAAAAGCTTATGTCCTTGGAATTCTGTCGAAAACCAAGCCTCTTTGAAAACCGTCGGAAACGTGGACTTTCGGAAATACGTAGAAAATGTATTCCTTGGAATACCGTTGGAAAACAAGTCCCCTTGAAAATTTCTCGGTAATTATGCGTCCTTGGAAATCCCTTGGAAATATTGTTCGTTTGGAAATTTGTCGGAAATTTTAGACAAATTTCAGAAGACATCTAATTTCCGACAAGCACTTTCCGAGGACTTTTTGTCCTCGGAAATTCATCAGAAAAGGCTCCTTCCGTGGGTTTACCAACGATTCTTTCTCTCAAAACCAGGCTGTTTTCTTGTAGTGCAAAAAAAAACTGCGTGAGAGGTGTTAATGAAGAGAAGAAAAGGTGTAGCATTTACTATCTATTGACCTATTTCGCAAGAATCCACTGTCATCTAAATTTGGTTTCTTTTTATTTGGACGGTTGCAAATAATTGCAATATTTTTGTATTACTATTTTAATGACATATAATATTATTATCACGATGCTCAATGGTTTTGTTATATTTCTCTGGATTTTTTTGTGACATAATAAATTTTGATTTAAATGAAGATGCTAATAACTGTGGTTTGGTCTTATGTACTGGCCCCTCGTACCTTGGAGTTCTACTCCAAATATAGAGGATGACCAAAAAGGCCAATTGGACTATGTTGGCCACAAATAACAACATGTGTAGTAATTTTTTTAATCGACGTTGTCCCTGCTAATACCCACATAAATTAATTTCCAAGGCCTATAGAAATCATTTAAGGCATTTACGGATGACCAAGTTGCAATGTATAAAAGTTTTATCTGAGATACTTGAGGGGAATCGACCTTTAGATTTTAAGTATATAATCTCAAATGGGAGGTGTGTATTCAAACTGGAAAAACTTGATAATAATTTCAGTAATCTAGTAAGAAAATAAGCTATGTATACGGTATACCAACAATTTATCTATTTCTACAAATTAACACCAAAATTTTGGGTGTCCAAGAAAATAAATGAATTAATTTTGTCTTTACATTATGATACATAAGAAAATAAATTCTACGTATTTAGTACATACGAGTTAATGGAAAGTAACATTCGTTTATTTTTCTATATTTCCAAAAAACCCCTAAAATAGTTTAAAAACAAAAATTATGAAATAAGATTATATTGATTTTTTTAGTAACCGGAAGAAGACCTAGTGGCAATGGAATACAAGAAATATACTCTACTTGTTATTTTATCTTCTTATACTGAAAATTATTTTCTAACATAGCTTGAAACTGATTACTAAATGAAATCAAAGTTTTAACTACAGAAATACAGAATCTTCGAAAGCTTCAGGAAAATGAGAAAAACACTAACTTTTTAAAAGTGATATTGGTCATTGGATATCAATCATCTCAAAGGTTCATGCATCTACCATTTCTTTCCCTCCTATATTCAGAACCGAAATATGCTAAACAAAAACAAAATCTGAATATCATATAATGCCAAAAATAAATAGGTCTTGTACCATATATATGCCATTGATTGTCTTCATGAGATATTGGTTCTAGATCTTCTATGTGCTAGATCTTGTTTTTGGCATAATATATGCCAGTGATTGTGAGCATGAGATATTTGTTCTAGATCTTCTATGTGCTAGATCTTCTATTGTTTCTTCTGCGTTAGTTCATTTTGGTTCTAGATATTCTATGTGTGCATTGGATCATTCATTTGTAGAGTCATATATATATATATATATATATATTTGTGAAGAAAGTACAGTTCATTTCAATCAAACTGATGTTTAGATAACCAGAAATTGACATTTACTAGAAATTCTTAATTTTATTATTGTAATCATACAAAATAACATATTGAACTTGAACATAACAAAACTATTGAAAAACAGCTAAAGATATATTCAATTCGGATATATGCGGACACGGAAATTTCGTCTAAGTGCATTCGGTGCGGATATATCCAAACATCTTTTTTTATGCGTGAATACGAAAAAAACAGATAGACAGATTATATAATTATTTTTATAGCAGATACGTGTCGAACAATTTCCGACGGCTTTTATACTCGGTCGATAAACGGTCAGTTATAAGTGACCAGTTTAACCGTTGTTAAACGGCTATAAATTTTTGATCGATTAACGACTGACATATTACCATTTTTGAATTAATCGGTAAACGGTCGAAATCATGTTACCGTTACAATAGATCCGTTAGTTACCATTGTTAAATTCAAAATATGTCGATTACGTTCTAAATTTTTTATATAAATTTTGGACATCTTTTCTGTCGTTTGTTGTGAGAAATAAAATCCAAACACTTAAAATATGGCTTCACGAAATCAAAATCAAAGAGAATGGATGTATAATATGCAGTAAAATTCCAAGATTAGGCTTCTGACGGAGGAGTTTGCTAACAGAATCACTGAATTTATGAAGTTTGCCACTAATCAAGATATTTGCAAAAAAAAAGGGTATGATGCTCTATCCATGTCCTATTTGTGATAATAATAAATTTATCAATATAGATATAGTGCGGAATTACTTGTATAGTTATGGGTTTAGACCAAATTACAAGGTGTGGTATTATCACGGGGAAGTTGATTTAGGGAATGTAGCTAGTATTAGTGCATCTATTGAGGAACAACTAGAAGAACCTAGAGGCGGAAACATAGGTATAGTTTGGATGGTTAATGATTCATTTCGTAAAAATATTCCCTCGTTTATAAAAGATAGAAACATAGGAGAGGAACCAAATTTAGAAGCAAAGAGATTTTTTGATATGTTAGATGCAGCTAAGGTGCCAATATATGATAGTAGAGAGGGTCATTCCCCTTTGTCAGCTTCAACTAGGATGATGACCATAAAGACGGATTATAATTTGTTTGAGGATTGTGTTGATGCGATAGCTGATTTTGTGAAAGATTGTTTACCAGAAGATAATCTGTCACCGGCTAACTACTATGCGGTGGAGAAAATGGTGTCTGGTCTTGGTTTTCCATACCAAATGATGATGTTTGCATTGATAACTGTATGATTTTTTGGATAGGTTATCATAGAAATTTTGTCGCAAACCTCGTTATCAAGAAACCGGTGGGAGAGTATGAGTTCTGTTTAAGCATATGTGGTATTTGCCGTTAAGTGAAAGACTAAAAAGGTTATACCAATCTGATCGCGCGGCAGCTCATATGAGGTGGCATGCAGAGCATTCTAACCAAGGAGATATTGCACATCCCTCAGTTACAGAGGCATGGAAACACTTTCAAGCAATTTATCCAAGTTTTGCATTCAAGAGCAGAAATGTCTACCTCGAATCTTGTACAGATGGTTTTAATCCATTTGCGAAGCATGGGAGGCAATATTCATTGTGGCCAGTCATTGTAACACCTTACGATTTACCGCTATCTCTAGACATGAAATGAGAGTTTTTGTTCCTCACCATCCTTGTTTCCGGGCCAAAACATCCAAAGCGATCTCTTGATGTGCTCTTACAGCCATTGATTCAAGAGTTGAATGATTTATGGTTGCACGGTGTTGAAACTTTTGATGTTTCATGTCAAGGGAAATTTATGATGCATGCGGCGTTGATGTGGACCATAAGTGATCTTCCAGCGTAAAATGTTATCAGGATGGAAAACGCATGGGAGATTATCATGTCCATATTTTTAGAATTATACAGATGTATTCCAATTAAAGCATGGCCGAAAGACATGTTGGTTTGATTGTCACAGACATTTTTTATCAAGTCTTCATCCATATCGTAGAAGTAAGACATCATTTACGAAAAACAGAGTTGTTCGAGATACTCCTTCCTGAGTTTAGCAATCAAGATCTATTAACGCAATTAAGAGATTTTTGTGAAGAAATGACTCTAGATTGCGGTGGAAATAGACATATTCCCGTTGGTGGTGTAGGCGAGTATCACAACTGGCATAAACAGAGTATTTTCTAGAAATTGCCATATTGGAAAGACTTTATATTGAGGCATAATCTAGATGTCATGCACAATTGAGAAGAACGTTTGTGATAATTTGCTTCACACAATGTTTAATATTCAAAGGAAGACAACACATAATTTAAAGTCGAGATTAGATTTGCCTGATATATGTGCATGTGTTGACCTACATGTCATGGAAAACGGCAAAGGTCCAATTCCTAAATTTAGATTTGATTAAGATGCGAAGGAGGCATTTTTCCAATGGATTATCCGTAGTATTAGATTTTTCGATAGATACGCATCTAACTTGCGAAATTGCGTTGATAGTTCAGAAAGGCTATTATTTGAGATGAAAAGTCATGACTCCCATGTTTTTATGCAACGTCTGCTTCCATTTGCATTTCAGGAATTTTTATGTACAAACATCCATGAAGCTATTGCAGGTATAAATAAGATAACAATTATACTTGCTAACTACTTTAATTTGTACTTTACTGATATATCTATATATATTTTTTCTTCTTGTAATTATAGGGATAGGAGGTTTCTTTCGGGCCTTATGCATAAGATCACTCACAGTATATGGGATTCGACATTTGTAGGATAGTATACCTGTTATCCTTTGTAATCTTGAAAAGATATTTATGTTGTCTTTCTTTGATGTAATCAAGCATCTTCCAATTCATTTTCCTAGAGAAGCAGCACTTGGTGGTCCAGTTCAATATAGATGGATGTACCTATTTGAGTGTTTCATGTTCCATCTAAAGAAAAAAAGACAAAAATTAAAGCAAAGTGGAGGTTCCATCATATCTCAAAGCATTGACGAATAAACAATAAATTTCTTTTCATACTACTTTGCACCAAAAGTCCAAACAAAGAATAGGAAACCAAGTCGTAACGATGACGGAGGAAAAAAAACTGGTTTATCTCAAAAATATTGGACGTTTAAGTGGAAAACGTAAAAAGAGGCGGCTAACAGATTAAGAACAAAAAATACTTGCATACATATATTTTGCTCAACTGTGAGGAAATATTCACATATGAAAGATATATTTAATTAATTGAATAGAACAACATTATTCCAAAAAAGCAAAAACGCTTAAATTATTATCTTGACAACAAAAATGTATGAGATTTTTTTCTTTTTACCATTTACACCTTTCATTATTCTTATAACAGATTAATGGACCCATTTTGATGTAGGACAGGGTCCAACAAGCAAGAGTTTTTGTCTATCCTCTATTTACACTAAAGGCTTAAAACTAACCCTTCTCTCCTGTTTAAGAGAAAATGAACAAAAGAAATTGAATTAAAATACCAAAAAATTGTTATCACTTTCCAAATCGTGATTATTATTATTCAACCCCTTAACCCATTCCCCATTTTTTTCAGCATTATTCTTATTATTATCATCACCACTCTGTTGTTTCTCACGTTCTTCTCTTGCAGCAAAAATCTCTTGGACGATATTCTCCACGTCCATTTTCGTATTTACATCTTTGCCCTTATTGCCATCGTCGTCTTCCGGCGGTGGAATATAAGGCGGTCTAGAAACCAATATCACTTTCTCCCAATCAACCCATTTGAAAAAATCGTGACCTTTGATTTCCTCAACGTTGATCCTACGGCTAGGATCTTTCTCCAACAACCTTCTTATCAAATCACGCAACGCTGTCGTTTCCCCGGTTAGATTCGGTGGTTTAGATAAAATCCGGTAAAACGTCTCTTTCCGGTTCGATCCTCTAAATGGCGTCATCCCGTACAACATCTCGTATAGAACCACACCTAACGACCACCAGTCAACGGCGAAATCGTGGCCGTCTCCGGAGATAACTTCCGGCGAAACGTACTCCTCTGTTCCGACGAAAGAATTCGACTTCACTCCTGAAGAATCCGATACGGCAAACGTCGATGATGATGAGCACACCGAAGTCGATTCCTCCGGCGAGATCCCTGAGTTACAAAAACTTGAGAAGCGGAAGAGAGGTTTCTTCCTCGTCGTCCCCGGCGATATTTTAGACGGTGACGGTGATGGTTGCGGCGTTCTTGGAGCGAGGTTTGTGGAAAGATCGAAATCGATTAGCATCAAATGCCCATTTTCTTGGATCATCACATTGTCCGGCTTCAAATCTCTGTATACGATTCCTTGATTATGTAAATACTCAAGTGCTAGCACAAGCTCCGCCGCGTAAAATCTGAAAAATCAAGAAAATAAAAATGAATAAATCAAGAACATTCTTGAAAGACTTTGTGGTCTAATAACAATG
Organism: Camelina laxa; assembly: GCA_024034495.1. NCBI lineage: Eukaryota > Viridiplantae > Streptophyta > Magnoliopsida > Brassicales > Brassicaceae > Camelina > Camelina laxa. Next base: position 9,788,221 of record CM043885.1, on the reverse strand, counting down.
AATTTACCTGATAATCTCGTCGGAGAACATGTTTTCCGATTGCATTTTCCTTAAAGAATTGAGATCTCGACCGGGACAGTAATCGATCGCGTAACCGATGACTTTATCGGTAGCTAAAACGCCGTGGAGAGAAGGAAAGAGAGGATGATCGAAACTGCTCAATACTCCTTGTTCGAAACTCACGCGCTTGTACTCATCTTGAATCTCTATAGCATTCTCGTTTTTCTTCTTCTTGATGGCTTCTCTAAGTATAACTTTCAAAGCAAGCAATTTAGATTCGTCGTCTTTGACCAAGAACACAACTCCTTTAGCTCCACGACCTAGTAATGACAAAACCTCGAGCCGGTTGAAGTCCAGAGCTCGGCTCTGTTTCTCATCTCCCTCTCGCATATTGTCTAAATTATTACTAGCTCTGTCTGAATTAAGACAGCAATGACAAAGGTGATTTCTTATATGTGTATATTATATAACTTATAAGCTTCTCAAAGGTCCTTAATTCTTCTTGCCTTGCTGGGGAAGATTTCAATAAAGGTGAAACAAAATTTTTTTTAAAAAAAAAAAAAAAAAAAAAAAAAGTAAAGAAACGAGAAATCGCCTGAGATTCGTTGCCATGCGTTTGACCAATTTAGTTCTGAAACAATTTAAAAAAAAAAAAAGTGATTTGTTATTTACAACAAAAATGTATTATTCGACGTGTCGGGGACAAACACGTGATGTTTCTAGAGGATGTGACGTCAGGGGTGACGACGTTTACGTTGAGGCGAAAGCACCTAGACTAAAGCGTGGCGGAGGAGGATGGGGGAGTTCAATGCCTTGGAAGACGCGGCGGCATCCGATCGTGGAAGCTTTCAACGGTCCATATAAGAGACTACGTTATGGACTACTTCAACATTTAATAATGTAATCATTTCATTTCTAAAGCCCCCAAAATGGGATTGATTTTTACTTTTTATTTTAAGAATCGACTAAGGAGACAGAAACCTCTTTTTTTTTGTTTTTTCCTACTTATAAGTTATAAACTCAAAAAGATCGTATACTTTTCATATTTAGTGTGTGAAAAATATGGTAATTATCAGTTTTCTAAATCAAAAAATTAACAAAAAAAAATAATAGGTATCAATAGAAAAATGGATAATAGGAGCTTTATCAAAAGTTGATTTGTTAATATAAGAATTACTAATGACTGAAATCAATTATTTTAAATCAACATTAAAAAGCTTCTCTTTTCAATATTTATAACTAATTAAATAATCTAGAGACATTTCCAATTTTTATGCTAGTTTTAAATATATTTAAATTTTAAAATAGAAAATTTTAAATAATAGAGTATATTTACAGAATTTTCAAAATAAAGAAAAATTTAAATTAGTAGAATATATGCAAAAAACATATACAGTTTCAAAGAAAGATGACTGATTATGTATATAAGCAAGCATACAAATAGTTGATCAAACAAGATAAAGCTGATGACAATTTCGTATCAACACAAGTATATGGTGGAAACGATAAGCCAAAAATAAATAATTTAAGAAAATATTTTGAAAATCTACAATATTAAGGATTTATGTTACTCAAAGCAGTTGAGGTCTCATGCAATGGGAATATATAAGTTATTAACTTATTACATTCAAGGTCATGGTCTGTATGTAACTGAGAGAGTCAAATTAGCATCTACTACATTGGTTTAGAACCTCTCATGTGTATCTTAATATTAACGTATTGATTTTTTTATGTAATTTAGTTATATATTTAAATTTAAATTTAAAAACAAAACAAGTGTTAAGAGAGTTTCTTTATAAGAGCTCATTACTATTTCTCCTATAAACCTCTGTCTCATTTACTTTTCTCTACATTTTAATGAAAAGTATCTTGTTTATATATCCCAAATTAAATGGATATGCAAGGCGTACACAATTAGAGATCGGTCATGTGTTTCTTACCAAGATCCCTCACATATAACTATATAAGTTTGGAAGTTGATCGGAGACGTTCCAAATGGAAAGTATAAGTCGAAAAAGAAGCATTGATTTGTCAAAAGTGGAAGTTTTGGCTCAGAAAACCCTTACCGGTTTCTTAATTTGCAAGAAACTGCTACCTACGGTGGAGCTCTTGTGTTTTTACGACATTAAGAAATGGTAGAGAGAAGTGGTAAAACGGCTGAGATGACGTATCATACTATCATGATTGGATAAGTGGAGGAGTTTGCGGTGGACGCTTCTCTGCGGAAGTGGAGAAGAGAAACGTGTTATTACTAGTACCGACTCAATCAATTTTTGTTATTCTTCACATTTTATTTAACCTGTCCATATACATGCACTGCTAATGTGCTATGTTTCATTGGCATATTCTCCGTTATATTTTATATCCAGTTTGATAGATACATAAGTATTTGACATTTTGGTCTCATTCTAAGATGCTGATTGACATTTTGACCTCTTAGTCTTTAATTTAATAATTTATAACAAAACCTTTCTTTTTGTTTAACACTAAATGTGAACATACATGGTCACGGATACAAACATCGCGTTAACCAACTTTTTGGGTAAAAAATACAAATTCAAAAGAAAAAAATAATATCATTTAGATCACATCACTCAGATTGAATAAATTGAAGTAGTCTCCAACTATTCGCCCACGCTTTATACTAGCCGGCCTACTCCATACTATATAGATCACGTCCTGATGAACAAACGAGCATTGACGGCACCCTCATGATCAAACCCTAAAGATCGGCAGCTTACAGCGTCACTACTCAAAGGCTTCACTCCCAAACCAGATCCAACCTTTCTTTTGTACGGACCAAACCACTTGTATTGCAAATAAGAGCTTCTCCGCCACGGTGGGAGAGACAAGCCTCGGCTCTTCATCGACCGCTTCGTAGCGTCACATGACTCTCTCACGATCGTCCTCAGATTCTCTTCTTCCCCGACAAAAACATTAGGAAGCAACTGCAACACACGCGTGTATTCTTGCGTCGGCCTTGCGATCTCGAACTCAGAAGCAAAGTCTAGATCAACGAAGTAACGGACGGCCGTCGGCTTGTAAATGACATCAATGAAATCGTAACTCCCGGCGATGAGTTTGGCCGATGAGCTCCATTTGGACACACAAACCGCCGCGTCGTGGCCGAGCTCTCGCAGAAACGAAGCTACCTTGTTCTGGAAAACAGATTTGTTCCTTGACCTAAAACCGGAATATGCCTCCACGGCTCTTAAAACGTGAGCTAGCAATAGATTCCGATAAGGATCAGAATCAGAGAAGGTCACCGCCATCTTCAAGATCTCCTCACTAGCTTGGGACCGCTCGACTATAGAATTCTCAGACAGGTCGGAGTCAGAGTCGTCGTAGAGTGTATCTTCGTTACCATCGTCGAAAAACCCGTGTACAAGCTCGCAGAGTCGAGGAGAATCTTGGCCTAGGATGCTACCGTGGCTACTGAAGATACGAGCCTTGGCTTCTTCGTCGAGTGGATCAGTGACACGTTTGGTTCTTGAGAAAACAGCCATTGATATTTGGGCGAATAGAGAACTATTTTTGTGATTGGTGTGAGAATGTTAGTGAGAAAGTGTAAAGGTGAGAAAATCAAAATATAAAGTGAGTTATGAGGAGGATTTAGCTTTGGAATATTCGTAGATTTCTATGTATTTAGTTTACATTTTGTAATTTGTTTTGGGAAAATAAGATTTGATTTTAATTAAGTCTTATCTTCTTTGAGGTTAAGACCGATGCCTAGGAAGTATATCCGAATGGTACCAAGGATTATTCCAGTTCGTAAGATATAGTGACATGGACGGGCGAGATTTAAAGCGTCTATAGAATATCCTCTTTTGTAATTCTTGCAAGAAAATATTATCCGATCAATTACCCGAAAAGTTTAAAGTTCTATTTGATGCAATCAGTCATGTGCTACGTACGAGAAAGTCTCCATCTTTCGCATCCATGGTGGCCGACGATTTCAAGAGTAAGCTTGTGAGGGTTGGTTTGGATGATGGACCATGAGATTGACGAAGATGAGTTGAAAGAGATGTAGAGATCTCTGAAGTCTGAATCGATTAGAGATTTCCATTCTTTGCTCACTGATCTGAATCTGGCGATGCTCTTCAGTGGACATCGAAGCAAGACGTTGACCAATGTTACTTCTGAAATCTCCATCTTTTCGTTTTAGGGCTCTTCTTTGATTTTTGCACAACGACCAAGTTTGTAGCTTCTCATGTTCTGTTCTGTTTTGGGTCCAATACTCACATATTAGCTATGTGAAAAAATCCTTTCTCTCTTCTTTCACTCTAAACATATAGCAAATAAACTCGGTATCATATCAAGAACACAAGGGAATCTTGAAAAAAAAAGACACAAGGGAATCTTGAAAATTAGGCTTTTGGCTTTTGCCTTCATAGCTCCATGTTCTACCGACACCCGACGAATTATAAAGAAAACAACACATGCGATTAAATCTCTAGCTCAAGTCCAATGTTATATCATCATACAAGTCCCATGTTTTATAAATCTCACTAACGCTCAGTTTGAAAAACTAAAAAAGCATTGCAACAAACCAAAAGAGAAAAGCAAATGAAAGAAAATGCAGAGTGCTTGGAACGTTTCAAGGGATCAGGTGCTCATTGCCTCTCCATCTTTTGATGATTCCTTCTGCAAATTCCCACCAATACAAGATGTGGTTATATCATCAAAACAATCCCACTTTCTACTTTAATCTTCTTGTAACATATGACCACCATTTGGATTAACTACAGATACTTACAGTTAGTTTTGCAAACATGTTTCCATAAAACTTGGCTTCCTTTTTGTTGAACTCCTTCATTTTCTCCTTCAACCTTCTCTGTTCCAGCTTCACTTCCCTGTCATTTGAAAATAAAATAGCAAATGCAATGTTCACTTTAGTGTATGAGAAGACATTGCAAAAAAAACTATTCACCTACTCAAAGCTAACATGGGTATAAGACTAAGACTAAGAGAGAGAACCTGTTGTTGGGATCGATTTCAAGGGCCTTCTTGACATCAAACTCAGCCAAGTCTAAATCAGCCAACTCCATGTATGCTTGGGCTCTCCTGTATAAGGCCTTCACATTGGTGCTTTCTAGCTCTAACACCTAAATACCAAAAGCACCATTTATCTTCAGCTAGGTTTTGAAACTGAAGTAAAGGATTTGTATTCTAAATCAACCAATTATTATTACCTTTGTGCATAGTTTTTCAGCCTGCTTGTAATCTTTCAATTTGAGTTTGCAGGCTGCATCGTTTAGATTGCACGCCACCTTCAATGCTTTTGCTTGCTTCTTCTCCTCTTCACTGAAGGATGTGTCGTATTCAATGAATTTGACAGCCTGAGAAGAAACTAAACCATGTAAGATGATGTCCAACATTAATAAAAACTCACACATATCAACAAGCAGTTCATAGCATTATATACCTTCTCGTATCTCTTGGACGCCAGTGCATATTTGCCTGCTTTAAACTTGGAATTTCCTTCTTCCTTCTTCTTAGTAGCAGCTTCTATCTTTTCTTCAGTGTTCATGTCCCACGATTCCCTTTCCTAAATACCCAATTGCAAACAAGTGTTGGACACTAATACTTCCTTACTAGCTAAATTGTGAACATCATAAGCATCTAGAAACTATACCAACCTTGTCGAAAGTCACAAGATCAACCTCATAGTAGACAGTTGAGTTTGGTGGCACCACAGCCAGTTCCTGTTTTGACTCATCAGAACCAAAGGCATACTCAGGTTCTACTGTCACCAATGCCACTTCACCCTTTTTCATCTTCATGACAGCTCTATCAAGTCCATCGACCACTTGCTCTGTTTAGGCATCCAGCAAATGATTTACCATGATAAGTAAACCAGGAAATTCCAAGTGGTCGTCTTTAAGAAAGTTCAAGTGAATGTTTACAGGAAGAGTGTAGTTACCTTCATCTGTTTTGAACTCAAACAGTTCCTCATTCTCACCATGACCTTTCTTCAGGAATACAGTTCCATCTTGAAGTTTTCCTATCAATTTCACTGCCAGAAAGAAACAAATAAAAGCCTCGTAAGAAACCATTATCCTTGGTTAAAACATTAGTGCCATAAAATCTGAAATGCAAACCTTTCGCAACTGCCCCCTCGTTAGGACGCTCATATCCTTCCCCTTCCTTCAAGATTTTCTTCATAACCTTGTTATCATCAGTTACTTCTGAAACTGTTTTCCAGGAAACTAACTCCAGATTGATCTCAAGTGTCGCATTTGGAGGAACAGCACCTTCACCAGCAGAGGCAGGTTTGCCCTTCTCCCCAAAACCATCTGCCCCATTTACAAGAAGATTGGAATAAGAGAAGATATACACACCATGGCAGAATTAGGGAAAGACCAAGTGGGGCAAATCGTCTTACATTGTGGTTTAACTGTCAGAAGGACCTTTTCACCCTTTTTCATGGTTTTCACCGCCTTAGAAAGTGCAGGGCAGAAATGTCCTATTAACCACATAGATCACAAAAACAGTGAGAGAGTGAATATATTGTCCAACATGCCCATCATATCTGAAAAGAAATCAAAGCACTAACCATCTTTAACAGTGAATTCTACGCCATCAGATTTCCCAACAATGGTACCATCGTCAAGTTTAGCCTCGAACTTAACTGAATAAACAAACAGGAACTACCGTTAGCAAAATCAAACACAAACCCATCTCGAAAGCTCTTGGATACTCTAACAAAGTGAACACATACCAAGAACTTCATCGAGATCCTTTGGGTTCTCCCACTTCTCTCCCACAGCAAGAATCTTCTTAAACACACCACCATCTTTGCATATGTCCTTAACACTAACCCATGTAAGCAACTCCACATCAAACTGAAGCGTGGCGTTCGCAGGGATTGTCGGCGGTGAACCAGATTCCCCATATGCTAGCTCCGCAGGGATAGTGAAAACAGCGTTTTCACCTTTCTTCATTGTCTTAATACCAATATCCCATCCTTTAATAACCTGACCTGCAAACCACAATGCCACGATAACAAACAAACAAACAAAAAAAAACCAGAATAAGCGACTTTTAACAACTCAATACATCAGAAAGTTCGTTGTCAAGTTGAACACTATAATCACAAAGTTCTTGCTGATGAAAACACTATAATCGCTAATCACAAATCCAAGATACGGAAACTATTAGGTCTTTAAGGGATAGTCAAATCAAGCTAAAACAATGGTATCGAGAGAGATGAGATTCAACAAACCTTGTCCAAGAGTGAATTTAAAAGGCGCTGCTCTATCACGGCTAGAATCAAACTTCGTCCCATCCATCAAAGTCCCAGTGTAATGCACTGCAGAAACAAAATCAAAGCTAAGCTTCGTTCCAAAAGAAAAAAAAAAAAAAAAAAAACAAGCAAATCGAGAGCTTAAGCTTCGAATCGATTTGAAGATTGTACCTTCAACTTCATCGCCATTCTCAGGAGTCTCATAACCTTCACCTTCCTTAACAAGCTTCTTCTTCAAACCTTGTTGGATCTCTTTCTCTTCACCGACTTTGAGATACGCAGCGGCGTCGCCGAAATCCATGTCGATATCGTCGTCGTTCATTCCACCGACCGGAGGCATCTCGAAATTTTCATCCATCTTTCTCGATTCAATTCAGAGAAACGCAAAGAAGAATCAAAATCGCGTGAAAGAGCTTTTGTGAGGAGGATTTAGGAATTGGAAGAGTGTGACTCGACTCGATTTATATATGAGAGAGAGGTTGAGTTTTGGGTTGAATAAAAAAGGGTTCTAGAGAGTTCCTTAAATCTTTTATGCCAAGGAGATGACGGAGTTAAGTGACAGAAAGATTGTTCCAGAAGCTAGCACATGCTGTTCAGCCTTCAACGCCGTCAACCTATTGGACCATTGGGCTTTATAATTCATTTTTTTGCTAAACTCTTTTAATAGGCAAAATTAAATATCATCAAAATAGAACATTTATAGATTAGGCCCAACAAGGCTGGTTAACAAGTAAACAAATCTGACCCATGGATAAAATACTTATACCATTCAACCATCTCCAACATATATTTTTATTTTTTTTACTCTATTTTAGAGTAATTTCTCTAATTTATCATTTTATTTTTGACTACAAAATAAAGTTAATATTAAAAAAATAAAGTTGAGAATAGAGTTGCTCTAGGATTAGAGCAAATGTTACTATATAATAGAATTTCGACTCTAAAATAGAGTGAGGTTAGAGATATCTTTAGGGGTATTATTGGTTTGTGACTTAAATAGTGTTTTAATGACTTTAAATGTTATGTAAAATCTGTTGGTATTCAATCATGATTTTGTTTAACTCTCTTAAAGTTTGGTGTTATTAATTTGTGATTTGTAAAAAGTCATTTAAAATGTTAATGAATCTCGAGTAATTGGATTCATAATTTTATAAATTCATTAGAATTTTTGTGTTATTCAAGTAAAACAAAGAGTATATAATTGTTGATTAATTCAATTATTATGTTCTTGATTTATGATTTTATACAATTTTCTTCAAATAATAAAATCATGAAAAAATCATCAAAATAGAAAGATTTGACAAATTAAAAGATTATAGAAAAACTAATCAACAATATTGTAGAAAACTCTCTAGCAATCTCTTACAATCTTTGATTTATTCACTTTCTATGATTTTATTCAAGTTATCAAAATTCCTTTTAATGTAGAATCTAATAACACCACCTATGCTTTTGTTTTAGATTTTGGTAAAACTCAGTTTTTATCTATTCAAAATTATGCAAATAGTGGTGTCATGATAATTTAATAATATTAAATTTAAGACTTAAAAAAGAATATGACAGCTGTTTGAAAAGGTGTTTTCACAATTACTGTATATAACATCTTTTTAAGATTGGGACAAATTTTGCACCACTCATTTTTTGGTTAAGAGTTGTGATGGATGGTTGATATGTTGAAAAGTCAAGTAAAGGTAATGAAACGAGATAGATAAGTGAAACGGTATAAAGATGAGGCCAGAAAAGAGTACAAGAAGACCAAAGATCTTGCCCAGAAGAAAATCCACGATGGAGCTAGTTCTTGGGTAACAACCAGGAGGACGCAGAAGAAGCTTCCTCACATGGATATTTCAAAGAAGTCATTTGCGAAAAAAATCTGTGAGCGGAGCCGGCCACTTTGTAAAGCTTCTCAATCATGAATTGATTGTCATTAAAGTTAGCCTTGAAAATTATGGGCATAATTAGTTAAACTTGACATTATTAGGGATAACTAGATTTTAACCCGCGTTACACCGCATGCCTATATTTTTTAAAAAATTTTAAAAAAATTTCTAATTTACTATGAGATATTTCTCTCCCAAATGTGTTGTATAACCCTTGACAAGCACTTAACACTTAGTTCCAATTGTTCTCTTGTTTTGTTCCTTTGAGCGAGTGTATCAAGTTGTAGATTTTTACTACATTTCTTATATTTTTATATAGAAACTTTTTTTTTTATCAACCAAACATTAATAAATTAAAAGAGAACTCCTAGGTTGGTTGCCCAAGCCGGAGGAAAAGAGTTACAAAAGAAATTTCAGAAACTAAAGTTCTAGAGGAACAAGCCAAACAATCTGCCTTTACGTTAGACTCACGAGGAATCCTCTTCAGGGTGAAGGAAGGGAAATATGATCTGATCCAAGAGAAGTCCTCCAGGAAGTTCGAGAAAGCGGGCCAATCTTCGGACTTCTGCACCATCGCGAGTAGCTATGCACAATCCGTCTCAAAAGCTTGACAATCCACTCCTGCCGCCAAAAGAGACTCCATAGCCCAAATCAGGGCTTGAAGTTCTGCATGTAAGGGAGAAAGACTGCGACGATGACTCCGGGCTCCCAGAAGAAGTGTCAAGTCATCACCACTGCAAAACCACCACCCTAAACCCTGAAGCGCATCCGAACCTTTCCATGAGCCATCGATCTGACAGCGGGGATAAGACTCCTGGGGAGAAGACTCCCTATCATCCAAAGAGTCCGGAGGAAATGAATAATTCCTGGTGAAGGATTTGGCGTCATCCCACAACATTTTGTCATTGGTCGCCTGATTTAAAATCTCCATCGGCGCTGCCTCCACTCCCTGAAAAACCTTTTTATTCCTATCTTTGCAAATTGACTAGAGTATCCAGGGAAGATGGAAGGAGATGTCTGAACTCCCCGATTGCGGTGCCGCCCGCCAATATATAAAATCCAGATTCGCATAAATTGAAGTATATGGAAAGCCATCCGTACCTAACGCTACAGGAGATAGATCCCATATACTCCGCGATCGTGGACACTCGAAAAGAGCATGATTGATGGTCTCAGTTTCCAAACCACACCGTTTACACAGGGAATCACATTGGACACCTCTGTGCGCAAGCCGTTCCAAAACCGGAAGAGAACCAGAAGCAATCTGCCAAGAGAAATGATGAACCTTCGAGGGGACCTCAAGTTTCCACGCTTGAGCTCGAAACGCCGTATACGTAGGTCCGTATTCCATTTCTACCATTAATTCTCGTGCTAACCGATAGTTTGATTTCACCGAATACTGCCCTGATTTAGTAAAATGCCATACTAGACGGTCTGGTTTATAAAATTTGAGCGTATGAGCGTATAATATGAATATTGAATATAAATTTGGTTACTATGTAGATTATTTTAATTAATTTAGAGGCCTTAGTAAAACTGATTATTGTTAATTTAGAACATTATAGAGAAAGATAAGTCCCAAAATTCCAGCTCACTCTCTTACATTTGATCTTTTATCCTTCTTAAAACTGATTAATTAATGGTAGATCTTTTTGCAGGTTTAAATATCTATATTGGTATTTTTGCAGCAGTTTTTGCCATTTAAATCTGTTTTGGAAAGTTTTTGCTTTTAATGACATTGAATTCTATCGTTCTCTATTTACTTGATGGGCCTCTGTTTGATATATCAATCGATTTCCCTATGAAACTGATATATACGAAGAATAAGAAACTAATATATATCAATTCTATCAACTAATTTAATGACATTTAATGACATTAAAATTTTGCAAGCCCAGTTAAGTCCAGCGACTAAAATATGATCTAGTAAAAAAAAAAAATGGCCCAAACAAAACCATACGAACAATAACTTAAAAGGATATTATTCCAATATAATAATGATTTTTAATCCTTTTTATAGGTCAAAAACATATTCATAATTTTAAACTTACAAATTATACTTATTTTGCAGTAAAAAATGATTACTAGATGGACATAAATTAGACTAAAAGTTGTTTATATCATTAGATTAATATATACATAAAATAACATAATATCATTCACTTATACACATATTATTAATTCTCATTCATGATGAGAGATATATAAATTTTTGAATATAATTAGAAAATAAACTTTAGACACAAATTATATTTCAATAGTATATAGATTATATTTATAAAAAATAAAATCATATTTGTCCTGCGGTGTACCGCGGGTCCTGATCTAGTATATACAATTTGTTGAGTATATTTTTCTTGGCAATTTTTCTCGACGCTGATTTTACTGGAAAAGTGAGAAAAGTTTGCTTTAGAAAAAAAATGGAATTGGGTGTTGGAGTTTCGAATCCGGGGTTATGGGATGTAAGATTGGACGTATTTTGTAAAATAGTATATTTAGTAAATCACTTCACCAAAAAAATCTATTGAGTAAATCATTTGTAGCAGAGAGAAGTACTTTGATAGATTAAATCTCGTGTTAAATTATTGATCAACAATTTTATACTTATTTAGATCATTTCTTAGTTATATGTTAGATGATATATATTAGCTTTTTTTGAAAAAGAGTGCATTTTCATTTTAATTTATAGAAATTTAATTGAATTGTGGATGTAATTATTGTGCTTTAGATTGGTTGAAAATGTGGTGGCTATTATCACACATGGTTGTATTGACTTATAGTTTTGAACAACTCAAAGGGAAAATAGTTTTCACCTTACCAGTGAGCACTCTGATCAATATCATCAAAATATGGAATTTGCCATTGTCATAGAGCCACTGGGGAGCACGGTGCTTGAATCTTAATAAGAGATTTCAATTTGTGTTTGTGGTTTCTGTGGCAAGTGTAGAATTGGTAGTCGAACTAACTTGATTTGATTGAATGTCCCAACTTGGGTATTTATACAAAATACAAAGAGGTTTAAGATAAACACAAACAACTAAAACTTAGGCTTATAACCCTTATCACAATAAACTATAAGCCTTATCATAATCTAGAGAGATATATCCAGCAATACTCCCCCTCACGTTGGAGTGTGTAAGTCATGAACACCCAACTTGGTCAAGATATAGTGAAACTGATCCGCCCCAATGCCTTAGTGAAAATATCCGCCAGTTGTTCATCTGTCCTCACATGTTGCAAAGTAATAACACCATCACGATAAGAGTCCCGCACAGCGTGACAATCATTCTCAATGTGCTTAGTACGCTCATGAAAAACAGGATTAGTAGCAATGTGAATCGCAGCTTTACTATCACAAAATAGAGTAGCAGGTGTAGACAGTTCGACACCCAATCCTTTTAACAACTTGCGCAACCATTTTATTTCTTTCAAAGCAACAGCCATAGACCTGTACTCGGCCTCAGCAGATGAATGAGACACAGTGTCCTGTTTCTTAGTCTTCCAAGAGATAGGAGAAGTACCCAAGAACACCACATAAGCACTAAGAGAGCGTCGTGTTAGCGGACAAGAAGACCAATCCGAATCACAATAAACAGTCAGTGTTAGATCTTTATCAGGATTGAGAAGAATACCCAGGGCAAGAACACCTTTGAGAAACCGGACAACACGCAAAGCAGCTTCCTAGTGAGCCACGCGTGGAGTTTTCATGAATTGAGCCAAAACATGCACCGAGTAACACAACTCAGGATGAGTATGAAGAAGAAACAATAAACGACCAATAAGACGACGGTATGGCTTGGGATCAAGAAGCAGAGGACCATTATCCTTAGCAAGACCATGATTCTGTTCAAGCGATGTAAAAGCAAAACGAGAACCGTCCAAAGCAGTGTCGCCAACAATATCTAATGCATATTTCCGTTGAGAGAGAAATATAACCTCCGGAGATCGACTCACTTCAATGCCTAAAAAATATTTGAGCTTACCCAAATCCTTCATGGAGAAGCAACGACTCAAATAGTCCTTAAACTGACGAAGCATGGAGATATGATTTCCACAAATGAAAAGTTCATCAACATACACTAGGACATGTAGTTCAGTACCATCACGAGAATAGTAGAATAGAGAGTAGTCATCATACGATTGAAGAAAACCAAAACGGAGCAAAGAATCAGAAAGCTTCTTAAACCAACAACGTGGAGCCTGCTTTAAACCATAAAGAGACTTGCGTAGACGACATACTTTACCAGGATGAGTGTGACGAAAACCCGGAGGAAGTTTCATGTAAACTTCTTCGTCAAGATCACCATGAAAGAAGGCGTTATTAACATCCATCTGATACACCTCCCATTGATTAGCAGCTACCAAACACAAAAGAGTCCGAACTGTGGTCATACGAACAATCGGAGCTATCATGGTAATCTTCACCTTCAAATTGGTTGTTACCAAGAGCCACCAAGCGAGCCTTATAACGTTCTAACGAGCCATCTGCATGATACTTAGTTTTGGACCCATTGACAACCAATAGCAACCTTGTTGGGAGGCAAATCAACAATATCCCAAGGTCGATGAATTTCAAGAGCATCCACCTCCTTCGTCATAGCATCAGTCCAAACTTTGAACCGAGCAGCCTCTGTAAAATGCTTTGGTTCGACATTGGAAACAATTGTAGCCAAATAAACCCGATGACCTGCAGAGAACTTATCATCGGGAATAAAAGCTGACAGCGGAGAGAAAGACATACCTTGAACCGAAGACGAGGACTGGGAGGAAGCAGTGACAAGATCATGAGCGTGAATGAGTGTACTAATAACATTGTAGAGAACATAGTCCTGCAAACGTACAGACGGAGTAGGTTTTCGTGAGCTTTTATGATGCGGAGCTGAAGCATAAGTGGGAACAACAATGGAAACAGAATCAACACCACTTGGCGGAGTAACCACTTGAGCCGGAACAGAGGAGTCAACAGCAGGAGAAACAGAGGACTTCTCACTCGAAGAAGTAAGACTCCCCCTGTCGAGAACAGACGATGATACAGAATCACTCCCCCTGTCCACAATAGGCGAAATAGTAGGAGATGTTGGAGCAACCAACCAGTCATCATCAAGAGGAACAGTCGAAGAAGTGACCGAAGTTGAAGTTTGTGCAGCGGAGAAAGGAAAAGAGTCCTCACAGAAGACGACATCACGAGAAATAACAAACTCGTGACGCTCCATATCATAAAATTTCCATCCCTTTTTACCGAAAGGATAACCAAGAAAGACGCACAGACGACTTCATTCACCAAACTTATCCTTGTCACGAGTGACACGATGAGTATAACAAGCACAGCCAAAAACACGAAGCTGAGAGTAATTTGGCTTACAGCCATAAAGGAGTTCATACGGAGTGCATCCTTTATGAATGGAAGACGGAGTCCGATTTATCAAATACGCAGCTGTCAAGACTGCCTCACCCCAAAACTTGATTGGCATGGTAGCTCGAAAAAGCAATGCTCTAGATACATTAAGTATATGCCTGTGTTTACGTTCAACCCTCCCATTTTGCTGTGGAGTGCCAACGCAAGAAGTCTGATGCACAATTCCAGTCTCACAAAAATAAGAGGACAAACACATGAACTTCGTACCATTATCACTGCGGACAGTCTTGACTGCTTTGTCGAATTGTTTCTCAGCATACATAATGAAATTGGCAAGAATCACGTCTCACTTCGGATTTCTCAAGTAACAAGTAAGTCCAAACTGCTCTAGAATAGTCATCGACAATTTTAAGAAAGTAAACTGCACCACAAGAAGAGGGAACACGATATGGACCCCAAACATCACAATGGCTTAAAGAAAAACACTCTTGAGTTTTATTAATACTTTCTGGAAAAACTTCTCGAGTTTGTTTAGCACAAAAACAAACGTCACACGAGTCAAAACCAACAGCGGAAGAAGACTGAGAAAACAAATGTTGAGAAGAAAGCACTTAAAAACTCGAATGTCCTAAGCGACGATGCCACAAAGCTCTCTCTATCCAGAGAAACAATTGCTGAATGTATCTTCGTTGGGACCACATCCGTAAGATAGTACACACCGTCACGCTCTTCACCGCTTCCAATCAGAGTCCTTGAAAAACGGTCCTGAAGAAAACAAATTGTATCAGTGAATCTAGCGAGACACTTGGTTTGTTTTAAAATCCGAGAGACAGAGATCAAAGTCTAGTTTAAAGAAGGAACAAATAGAACATTCGTCAACGAGACTTTGGCCGTAAGAAACAAAACACCCACACTTGTAGAAAACATGTTGCTACCATCGGCAAAACTAACCGAACACGTCGGAACAGACACAACATTGGTCAGCAAAGAGAGTCTTCCAGTCATATGGTGAGATGCTCCCGTGTCCAAAATAATATCACCAAGTTTAAGCTTACCAGACAATTTGTCGAAACTACCGCTGCTTGATTTTTCTTGAATGATCTGAGTTAAAACCTTCAACTGATCAGATGTAAAAGAAGGAAAAACAGAGGAATTGGAACTAGTCGCATTAGCAGTCACAGATTGCCCACGTCCTCTTCCTCCTCTATTAACCATGGAACCACGACCTCCTGTGCCTCGACCAGAAGAACCACGACCACCACTGTTACCGTGTGCATTACGATCCATCCACCAATCTGGGAAACCAACAAGTTGCCAGCAATCCTTCTGTTCATGTCCAGTAAGGCCACAATGAGCGCAAGAACGTGGCTTCCTAAGAATAGAAACAGGTTGATCAGACCGGAGGGACGACTGCTCATGATTGTCACCACGAGCTAAAAAACCGACAGCATCGTGATTCTGTTGTTGAAGACGAGCAGAGGACATTCTCTGTTCTTCATGAATCACTTTGGAGTAAGCCACAACAAGACTAGGGAGAGGATCCATGCCAATGAGTGTAGTGCAGAGACCACCAAACCTTGAATCATCCAAACCCATCACAAACTGATGAATTTTTTTTTCATCTCTCTCCGTCACAATAGCGGATAAGGTAACTCCACAAGAACAAACAGGACTCACGCGATAATTCTTCAACTCGTCCCAAAGATTACACAATCTTCCATAATACTCCATAACAGACGGACCTTCTTGCTTACACGAAGCAAGTTTGGCCTTGATTTGGTGAACACGCACCTTGTTACCCACAGAAAAACGATGCTACAGGTCTTCCCACAAATCTTGTGCACTGGAGACAAAGGTCACAGTCGCTTTCAATTTGGGTTCAATTGACAACCGGATCCAACCAATGATCGTAGAGTTCACCGTTTTCCAATTCTCAAGATCAGGACTATCACTAGAAGGCCTGGAAATAGCACCGCTGATGAACCCAGTCTTGCGTTTGGCTTGAGGAGCATTCAACATCTCTTCAGACCATTGAATGTAATTATCTTCGGTTAACAAAACCGAGGTAATCATAGCACCGGGATTGTCTCAACTTGACAACATGTATGGAGAGACGACGGTCTTCGAGTCAGTTTGAGCAACAACGGCACCGGTGGAGCCAGACGTAACAGGAATTCCATCATCACCCATGATTTTCTTGTCACACAAGAAAGTACAAAAACAAAGAAAATTTGAAACTGAGAAAGAACAAAAGAATCGAAACAATCGAAAACAAGAGTTTTTTTTTTTAGACTGATTTTAGCTCTGATAACATGTAGAATTGGTAGTCAAACTAACTTCATTTGATTGAATGTCCCAACTTGGGTATTTATACAAAATAGAGGTTTAAGATAAACAAACAACTAAAACTTAGACTTATAACCCTTATCACAATAAACTACAGGCCTTATCATAATCTAGAGAGATATATCCGCAATAGCAAGGAAAAAGTGTGGATAGGGAGAGGGACACAATTACTTGACTCAAAAATAGGCTTTAAAGATCAGAAAATGGCTTACCATGAAGACCTCCATCGGACTGAATCAACTCGGTTTAGTGATGCAGTATAGTCGCTAGCAAGTGAAGCCTAATATGCACAATAATGAGATCAGACCACGAGTTAGGAAAAGAAAAAAATGCCTCTCGATATTAGTACATGTGGCCATAGTGAAAGTTTGTACGAGTTACTCAGATAACTAGCTATTAACCTTTGACTTGTTTGTTATTAAACAATTAGTTGCAGGGGAAGGAGTTGTGCAGTGTAACGAAGTTAAATAAATATGGCAAACAAAAAAAATAGGTATGAGAAACAAATTCATATTTATTTGACTAATGCGATCTTTTTAAAAAGATGACAAAAGACAAAACAAAACAAGCAAATATGTAAGAAATAGATGGTCGACTAACTAAGTTGCACTAAACTTGGAACATAAGAGCATACAAGCGGGTGACAATCTCCGTATGATGATTCTCCGAGATCCACTTCTTTCAAGGATCCATCCACTCCAAAGATGTAAGCTATGTTGCGCCGTGTAACAGTGTGTCTCTCAAAAACCATGGCAACTTTCTTCTCCTCGTCAACAAAGAAACTCCCCAAATGAAACTGACACTGAGGGCCAGTGAGTTGTTTTATACTCACTGATAAGAACACCTTGCTGTTCCAGGACACCGAGTGAGGCTCAATCTTAGAGGTAACCCAAATCTCCATCCGTAATGTATCCCACAGGTGAAACAAAACCGCAAGCTGCTGTTCTCTAACACTAGATACACTCATAGTATCTTCAGCTTGAAGAAACTGATCAAACGGAAGAGGCAAAAGCGGCCCAAAAGTGTCTCTTGTGAAATCAAAACAGACTAAGAAATAATCGTCGTAGGTTTCGGGATACTTCTTTGTAGCAAACCAGTACGCATTTCCCTTGAGAGTTACGCCAAGGTGAAAAAAACGTAGTGTCCAGTCTGGTGTGACATCTAGAACCCTCCATGAACGATGAATCAGAGTTAAAATCGTAGATTTTGAACTCAACAAAAGTAGGCCGCGTATAATTAATAAACCTCAAGATTTTGTGGGATTTGCTACTCTTGTCGTATCCAAGAGCATAAGAATACATATTGATTATGTACGTGGAAGTTGTGTGTGGGCTCGATCGACCGGGTATGACCCCAAACCACGAGACTAGTCTTGTCTTTCGTGATGCTGATGCATAACAATTAACCGTCGCAGTGAAAAACTTGAGATATTTCAACTTTATCGCCTAAGCTATTGTCTTGTCTTCATTGCTTTTATATTGTGAGATATTCATAAGTTCGTGCATTCTTTCTTCACATGTTTACCAAAAAAAAAAAAAAAAAAGGTTCATGCATTCTTCTTCTAATGAATTAAGGATATGCATAAACAAAGATTAATTTCGTACCAAACCAATTCTTAACTCGAAAAACTGGTTTAAAAAAAAAATATTTGAAACTGAAAAATCTGATCTGATATTTGAAAAGTATACAGTATATTGGTGTTAGGAACCGAATAAAACTTACTGAAGAGTGAAGGAAAGTATTTCACATGGCTTAGCTGTTTTAAAAAAAAAATAGGCTGTCTAGAAACAAAAATGAAGATTATAATATGATATAAATGATTATAGATAATTAATCATAGTACAAGACAGACATCCCACCCTCAATATCTTTATAGCAAACATGGTTTACACTCCTAAAACCATCAAAAACATAATTTACACTCCTAAGACCATTTTTAGTGGAGGAATGGGGAAACTTTTTCAGAAAAATTGAACAATATATTTTAATTACACATTTTTTAAAAAATATGTGTACCATTAATCATTTGTCACCTGTCTAATTTAGACTTAGGGGGTGTTATTGGAGAGATGATTTTTAAATGCATATGGAATTGTAAATTCTAAAAATTCATGTATTTGGATTTTGAAATAACATGTTTTATCATTGGATTTGAATCCTTCGATTTTACACTTTCAAATCCATTCAAATCCATTTAAAACATAATGTGGATTTTGAAATCCAAAAACAAATCATTAAATGAATAACATGGTATTTTAACAAGTATTTGTAAATCATAGAACCAATAACACATCATTTTGATAAGTATTTCAAAATGAATGATTGAATAACACATGATTTTTGTTTGGATTTCCAAATCCATTAAAATCATAGAACCAATAACCCCCTCTTAGAAACGGTTCTCAAATTTCTCCCGCAAGCAACGATTCTCTTACTTTTTTATTCTCTCTCTTCTTATTATTATTTTTTTATTAAAACAATTACATGAGCAACTCCCAATTTTTTTTATTAAGTCCTAACTCACTCCTCAATATATAACATTATCATTTTGTGAAAAAGTTGAGATATCTCAACTTCATTGCCTAAGCTAAACTTCATCGCCTAAGCTAATAAGTTCACCTTCACGCTTAAGATATAACTAGGTGATACCCCATGCTACAGCACAGGATTATATATTTTGTTAGTTACTTTTTTGTTTGTAATTTGTATTTTTGTAATGTAATTTTTTATTTTGACATATATATTGTTTGTTTATATAGTGTTTATTTGTATATTTGAGGTTATACAGTAAATTGGAAATCCTAATAGAATAAGTAGTTTGTAGAATGTAGGTTTTCACGGAAACAGACACACTGCAATATTGGATAGTAGTTTTGTAAGAGAATAGACACTTCGCAATATCACATAGTAGTTTTGTAAGAGGATAGACAAACCACAATATCAGATAGTAGTTTTATAAGAGGATGAGTTTTTCTTTATTTTGGTTTATCGTCAAAATAGGAGAAGTTGCTTGTTAAATTTTAGTGTGAGATATTTCAATGGTTAGAAACCATTGTATTTATAGTGAGATTATGTATATTTAGTTTATCATTTAGAAGTTAATATTTGATATATCAAATCTTAGAAAAATTGTAAAAAACCAATTTAATTTATAGTTTGATAAAAATACCTGTTTTAACGGGTTTAACTCAAACTTAGTTTATATTTTAAAATTTTTAAGAGTACAAATATTAATATTACTTAAATATTTTATAGACTTTAAATATATTACAATATTTTAAACCTTCGAAGGAGTTCAAATATTTATAATAATTTAAAAATTCTTTAAAAATTTAAATATATATAATATCTTAAACTTTTTTAAAAAACATAAATATATTATAATATGTTTACTTTTTTAGAAGTTTAAATATGCTCTAATATAGAACCAAATTAAACTGTTAAATTTGGATACCTGGTAAATCAATCTTCCTGCTCATTTATACTCAAAACATATTAGTCATATATTTATGGTAATGATGAACCATATTCCAAAATATTTAGTCGATGTGGGATATACAATACACCTTTTCTGTAAATTGATTTACAACTTTACACATATCTAATCTATGCGTTTTTTATTTTTTCTATCTATACTAATCATAATTAATTACTATAACTTCGTTAAGGAAATACTGAAAAATCTAAACTAAATGATGATTTATTTTTATTTAATTGTATTAAGCTGATTTGTTTTTCCGTAAATATCTCACAATATAAAAGCAAATCAAATAAGTTTTTATATATATATATATATATATATACAATTTCGTATTTAATCTATTGATTATTTTGGAAGCAACAAAATCACAATCCATAAGTATTAAAGATTTCTCATTATTATTAATATTCGTAATAATTATAGGGATTAAGTATGGTAGTAGTTAATATTTGATATTACTAAAGTCATTAAATACTCGGATACCATTTTCCTTATTTATAGGGAATATACCTTTGTTTGGCGACAGAAATAATTATTCTTGAATCAAACCAAATACACGATCCAAATAGTATCAACCCGGATTACAAACAGATCCGCGTGCAGATATTTGTTCTATTATCGGGTTAAAGAGGATCCGCGTCCCGACCCGGTCATAAATAAGTGATCGAGCAAGGGGTATAATAGTCATTTAGATAAATAAAAAATATAGGTTAATTTAATTAAATTAAGTGATTCTCTAATCATTTTTAATGAAAAAGTACCAAAACAAAATCATGGTCCAATTTGAGTCTACTGAGTACTCTTGCTTTAATAGTATAGATTAGACGTTGTTGTTGTTGTTGTTGTGGAGATTGACAACTCTCATCAAATAAACCCTTTAAATTAATCATCATGACCACCATAAACTCCTTTGCTCCTGCTGCTTTTGCTTGATCATCAAGGTACTTCTTTGCAAAGCTCCCACTTTTGATTAATGTGTTCCATTTTTTGCAAGTAGATCGGATTCTTCTCGGAGATATCAACGGAGTTCTACAGAGCACCTCCTCCGCCAAATCCTTTGGAAGATTTGATATTTTCTTCATTGGACTAGGATCGATGTAACACAAACTAGATAGCTTTTCCTGTAAAAAAAAAATGAACACCAAAAAAAGCACCTTATATAGATGCAAGAAGAAACCCTTGAAAGGAAAGGATTTGATGACGGAACCAAAAACTACCCCATAAAGCTTAATCAGATCATGTTAATTGGACTTAAAATCCCACAAACCCAATCCAGTTATGTACTAAATTGGAATAAATATTAATCCACGACTAGCAAAATAAAAGTCGCTTGAAAAGTTCGAACTCAATATGGTCACACCCTCTCAAAGACAGTTCCATTAGTTCAATTAATCGAGAAAGCACTAGAACGAATCCATAACACTCTCAAGGTACAATCTGATATCAACCCAAGTACCTAACTGATTATTACAAACATTATTGTCTATTTGTCTTTGATCATTGCATTGCTCTGTGTTTTTTTGGGTAGATGACGTGTGGATGATAAGTCACTGCAACACTTTTAGGGCTTTCTTTCTGGTTTGGTTTCCGAATATATACTAGTTTTGTGTGGATGGTAAGTCACTGAAACAGTTTATATGTTTGCTAAATGAAGTAGAAGAACTCTTTTTCATGTGTTTGGCTAGAACTAGTTTTGTCTGTTATTTTAAGATCCTTGTCAAATTTCTTATTTTTCTTAAAGATAGTGCTCCATCCAAGTGATAAACAATTACAACGTTCTTTTTTATTTTCTTTTTACCGACACATATAAGTAAAGATAGATTAAATATTTTTTTGATATTTCTCCTTTGTAAATAGTTTCTGAGAAACGACTAAAATTGTATTTTCAAATCCTACTTTTATGTAGTACACAAGAAATCTCTAAGGAAAGGTGGGAAATAAGTCTTTTAATTCATTTTGATGAGCTTCAACATGTCTTTCAAGGTGAAGCTTAGTTATATGTAGAGACAAACAGTTCTCGCAAAATCTAATCTATCTCATCAATCCATCTTTTCGTGGAATGAATGAATACACATATGGGAGATCAGAGGTAATTGAGATGTAACAAGCATATGTGTGCTATTCATGGTTTAAGTCTCTTCTATACGTTGATATGGATCTATAGGTGACAGATTGGTTGCCGCTCTTTAAAACTTTCCCGTCTCTTGAAGTTTTATTAATTTCACATAATCACATTAATTAAATGATGAATCTTATCAAACCGAGAGTTATGTCTAAGTTAATTCTGATTTTGCGGACAATGTATGTAGCTCATTGATTAACAAAAACTCAAAACAATATATAGTATCGATAGTCTATCATATGATATTTATATCAGTCTTTTTGACATATTATTGAAGGATGGTGATCGGTGCCGGTATGCCATTTTCGGATGTGTAACGCAAAAAATTTTAAACATATGTTTTTTATATACTAGAAAAAACTATAGACAGTAGTAATGTATAAGAAAAAAATCATTTTCAAACTTTCATATAAGGTTTACAATTTCCATAAACAGTTGAAAAACCACAAAAAGTTAAACATTGTGTCTTTATTTGAGAAATCTGGCTATACTTGCATTTTTGTCTGGCTATATTTGCATTTTTGTTTGCGAATGCGAAATCTGGCTATACTTGCATTTTGGTTTGCGAAATCATTCATCAAATTCACGTAGTTGACCTTGTGTCATATGGTTTAACGAAGCTAATGAATCGATCATTGATGCGATGTAACATAATCATTATTGGAAACGAAACATCGGACTTACAACTATTATTTACCAATTTATCAAAGACGAAAGAAATATTATAAATTCAAAACTAACAATTAACTTCAAAAACTATGTTTTTTTTTAAAGAAAAGCAAATTGACTCACGTACTTGCAAAAAAAAAGGCAAATTAACAAAATATTAGCTAAGAAAACCCTTAAATTTATAGTTTTTAGCTAAAACAATTTTACAGTTATTAGCTAAATATGCATCTTACATATAAGGTAAAAAAATAAAAATAAAAGAAGTGAAAAAAAGAAGACAAAGGAAGAACAAACTTAAAGTGAAACAGACATATGGGAGAATGAAGAATTGTTTCTTTACTTTTTTTTTGTTAAAAATAAATAAATCTGAACGCTCTGTCATTCTTTAGCCGTCAAAACAACAAGATTTTTAAATTAATACGTCATAAATACGGAGAAGGGTTATATTGGGGTGACTTTTGAGATCATAGTATTGACTTGCATTTATTTGATGTGGAGGGTTTTTTTGCAAAAAAATTACTTGGAGATTTTTTTTTGCACAAAACCCTATTATGTTTGACACAAACAGATATTGGTTTTAGGATAATAATTTTACTTATAATAATTTTCTTTAAATCGATTTATCCCGCACATAGTACGGGTTGTTACCTAGTATATAATTAATATTAATAATCTCTTTGATGATTACTTGCACCACTACTAGCTTGATGTACAATAAAGTTTGGATTACTACACAAAATGATTAGTGGTATAAAGTTGAAATTACGTTACATATATGCAACTTTTCGCAATCCTTTAAATTATGATGAATTACACTAGGTGTTCAAATTTTCAAACAAGAAATTGAATCCGTGAGAAATGGAAGGATGTCTTTGAAATCAGTCAACCCATATGGTTACGTTTTGCATTTGTACTTAACGACGACCTTTAGGCTTGTCTCTGGTGATGCTAATGCATAACAATAATAAACCGTAGTAGTGACTGACTTGAATATATAGACTACATCGCCTAAGCTAAATAAGTTCATTATACATGGTTCAACGTTGTTGTTCTAGAGACTGACTCTCACCAAATAAACCCTAAAACCCACCATCATGACCAGTTGAGTTGACCACCAATCACCATAAACTCTCTTCCCCTTGCTGCTACTTTTCCTTGACCACAAAGAGACTTCTTTGCAAAGCTCCCACATTTGGATAAAGTTGTTCCACTTTTTGCAAGTAAATCGTACACTACTTCAGAGATGTCAACGGAGTACTACAAAGCACCTTGGAAGATTTGATATCTTCTTCATTCAACGAGGATCGCTGTAGGCAACACAAGTTAGGTTGCACACCCACGGTTTATGAACTAAATAGGAAGATTGTACATGTTGTTATTATACTGTCATATCCACACATGGCAAAATAAGTGATTCTGGCCAAAGTTCTTCTGATTATCTGCGTGTGCACCTTATTGCCAATCAAAATTAACTTTCTATTTTCTGGCAAAGTTGTCATTTTAGAACTGCCAACATAACTAAAGTTATAACCAAACATATTATTATTGTCTTTAACTAGCAAAGTAATGATTCTAGGCTGTTTGAGATTCAAAATGCCGACAACAGCTACTACTTAACGGTTTCGTTTAAATGGAAAAAAAAACAACGAGGGTGTAATTAAAGCTCATTCTTTGCTTTTCCTTCGCTGGCTGGTTCCCCGTTCACAGCAACAAGCTCAGTGTCGAATATTAGTGTCGCACCACCTGCAATTTACCATTCATTTCATGAAACATCGAGTCTTAACTGCAATATAGTCTTCATAACAAATGCAGCTACAATTGAAAAATTTACACAACACAACTCCTCTCATTATCTGACTCCCTATTTCTTGGTTCTGATGCACTTACGGCACACATGCATTATTGGTTTATCGATCGTTTAACAAGGTGCAGCGTTTTTCATTGGCTGGTCAATTCAGTATCTTATGTTCTCTCTAGCCTCGTCATTACAGAGAAGGATGGAACTGAGTCATCTACTAGTAACGTTCAGCCGAGTAACATAACATACCTGGAATTTTTGGTGGTGAGCCGCTTTCACCATAACCAAGTTTGGATGGGATTTTCAACTTTCTCTTCTCACCTACACAAGCTCCCAGTAAACCCTGGTCCCATCCTGCAAGTCATTTTAAATTCATTCCGTTACCTTCAATTTTGTCTATCAAAAAAAACATAATGTAACAAAGAAGAGGGGAAAACAGATGGAGTTGATGAAACAAACCTGGGATGACTTGACCAGTTCCAAGCTCAAACTCAATAGGGTCACCCCTCTCAAAACTTGAATCAAAGACAGTTCCATCAGTTAACTTTCCCTGCAAGAGCCAAGAGAGAACTACGTTAATCGCCAAGCTGTTTATAGATCAGATTTCATAATTATTGTTTGTTCTTAAGCTATCCAATATCAACATTTTTCTTTAATACTAATGAAGGTAATTCCACAATTTCATCCCCTGATGTTTCATGAACATTCTTAAGGTTGCAGTACGAAAAAAAAACACTCCTTCATGGCTCTTTCTTTTCGCTCAATCAGAATACTATAAAAGCAAGCAAGGAGGAACCTTCCCAGCATTAAGGGTACAAAACTAGTAAAAGCTTCAAACAAAACATACCCGATAGTGAACCTTGATCTTATCCCCTTTGTGAGCCTGAAGATCACATTTCTGAGGCTTGTGCTGTAAAAATGAAACAAATGAAACCAATGGTCACAAAATTGCATTAACCATAAGAATATAGAAGCCAAGTCCATTTCAGATTTCTTCATTTACTTTACAAACAGTGTAACTAAACAACGTAATCTTGACCATTATCATCTTCTAATGACGGGAATTAACATAAATTTCAGTCGAATTTAAAGTTCAACGTAATCATGACCATTATCATCTTCTAATCACGTTGAGATCAAATTCAATATCATTTGAACAGACTCAAAACATGGAAGTTGAAATTACGATCCGATATGAGCGATAGTACTTACCTTGACACCAATCTGCAACTCTGTCACATCAGCTGACTTCTTCGCAAAAGCTGAAGATCATCATCATAACAAATCGACGAGAACATCAAAAAATAAATCGACGGAGAGCATCAGATCGATCGGATGAATCACATCGACATCGAGATAGAGACAGAAGAAGACGCAAAAAAGGAGAAGAAGATTAATAATTTTACCTAATGTTAGCACAGTAAGCAGAAGCAAAACTCCCGCAGCTTTCATGGCGGATGCAGAGCTCATCATCATCATCATCATCTTCACGGTTTCGATTTTGATCTCTCTCAGTCACTGATTATTATACGATATTGATCTGTTTCGGGGGTCCTCTTTGTTGACAACGAAGACGAAACTAAATCTAATGGGCTTATTCCGAATTAATAGATAGGCCCACTTACCCCACTATTCACATATTTCTCGTCACCTAATCAACGTGTTTTTAGGCGGTGGAAAAAAATAAACGCGTTTTAAGCGGCGGATCACGGAGTCACTTACTACTTACATTGTGCCTTCCTTGGTTTTAGTTTCATTGAATTGAACAAATGTGATGTATATAGACTAAAACCTCGATAAATTAATAATTTTGGAACAAAGACATTTTATTAATTTACAATAATAATAATTTATTTATAAATTAATAATTAATAATTTACACTATAAAATAATAATTATTAATTTATAGATATATTTTTAATTGTTTAAATTTTAAAAAATTATGACTTGAGATAATTTTAGTAAAATAAAATTAGTTTTTCGGATGTTGTAAATTTTATGGTTTAGGAATTGAACTTGTAATAATTAGAAAATAATATTGACAATTAATCATAAATACTATAGACAAATTAACTTATACACATGACATACATAAATTCAAATTTATGAATAATAATATCAATTTTCCTATTTTAATAGTCTGTCAAATTATCAAATTGTAAATGATGAATATCTAAAAATTGAAGACTTAAAAAATTTAACTATTTTTATATGTTATAGAGTATTTTAGAGATATAGTTATAATTTGAAAATACAACATTACAATTGTTCTATAAAAATGAGTTTTAGTAGAAACATACATTATTTTATATATATATATATATATATATATTTGTAATTTTACATGATTATTAATTTATGATAATATTGAGACCATATTTTACATGAGAACTCAAAAAAATTATTATCTTACCGAATTTTATTAATTTTTACACTGACCCGACTTGGGACAAACAAAATTTATTAATTTATAATGTTTATTAATTTATAGAGTATTAATTTATAGAGGTTTTACTGTAAATGGTTTATACATGCAAAATAATCACATTATTGACCAATTTATCCCCTAATCTTGTGGATTGTCTGAAGAAGATGTATGTCTCTTGGTTAAAAATATGAGAACTGACAAAGAGCTCTGTAACAGTATAATGTTATAAGTGTGTCATC
Organism: Camelina laxa; assembly: GCA_024034495.1. Taxonomy (NCBI): domain Eukaryota; kingdom Viridiplantae; phylum Streptophyta; class Magnoliopsida; order Brassicales; family Brassicaceae; genus Camelina; species Camelina laxa. The sequence continues at coordinate 9,760,656 of CM043885.1, read as the reverse complement.
ATCATCAGTAATGATAAACGGAAAGAGCATTTATAAATCAATAAATGTTGTACAGCTTTTGGATTACACATCAGTAACCATTTGATATCCCTTCAGGAGAAAGATTCATATAACATCATTCTTATAACAGGTTTACAAGATAATGACATCTTTAAATCTTTCAAACAATAGAAACCGCAGGATATCTCTATAGCTCAAGTCTTAACAGCAGTGTTCCCATCCCTATTGCTTCAAACCTGAAATGTGTATCCTAGTATAGTTTGGATCATTACTGAGATCTGCAGGTTCAGTTACTAGAGTATAAACCACACTCATAACCACAATGATCCATCTTTTAGCCGTTTTTCGAATTAGAAGAGCTCAGCGGATTGATCGACATTAAGATGATCAGAACAGAACCTATTCAATCATCCCTTGTTCAGAAAATACACTTCGTCCATCAACGTTCTGTAGTTCCTTTCACCCATCACCGGATCCCGTTTCTTCCATTCTTCAACCAGCTCAAGAGCTTCATCCCCTCTACCTCCCCTACACAACTCCGTCAAAACCGTATTATAAGTCAACATATCCGGGGACAACGAATTCGCCAACATGTCATACACAACCTCAACCGCTTCATTCAATCTCCTCTCCATGGAAAGACTACAAATCAAAACCATATAACAACTCCCATTCGGAACCATCCCTTTACTCCTCATCTCCTTGTAAAACCCTAAACCCTGTCCAAGCCTTTCTTTCTCACAAAGCCCCTTAATTAAGTAACTATAAGTATAAGCATTAGGCTCAGAGCCATACAGAGCCATCTCACGAAACACCCTTATAGCTTCATCAACTTCAAGACACTTTGCATAAGCCTTGATGATCATATTCAACACATACGTATCTGGAATCACACCGTTCGATTTCATCTGCTTAGTGAGAGATCTAACAGCGTGAAGATACACATAACACACATTCAATTTGTTGAATCTCTTGAGCAATGAGCTAAGAAGCAGAGTATAAGTCTCAAGATCAGGTTTCGAGTTATCAGATCGAAGCATCTTGTTATAAACATCGAAAGCTTTATTGAAGAGAAACTTACGACCACAGCAGAATCTGATGATGCAATTGTAGAGAGGAACACTCGTTTCACAAGCGCCGGCGATTACTTCTTCCATTAAGGTTTCGACGAATTTGTTTCGTTTTCCGGTGATTGCTTGTTTGATCATGGCGTGGTAAGCTTCGTGGTTGTGTTTGTAGCCGCGTTGCTGAGCTGTCCATCGGAAGATGTCGAGAGCTAGATCTGGATCAGATTGGGCTCGTAACGCCGTTACGACGTCGGAGTTTGTGAATCCTGGTTTCAGATTCTGGATCCATGATTCGAATTGAGTCTCGAGTGGAGTTCGGGTTCGAGTCCGGGAAGGGGAGGTGTGTGTTTCCGGCGAAGAATCAAAAGAAGAGAAAGATAGAGATAGGCGATTCACGGCGGATGAGGAAATACACGGCGGAGATAAGTTACGGGCGCGATTTATATTTGAGGAAAAAAGGATGAGGCGTCGGAGTGTCGCCGACATTGACGGAACGAGAAGTCCGATATTGTATAGTTTCAAGGTGCTCGGGGAAAGCTAATTCAATCTCCGGTGTGGCTCGTTCGTATCGTAGATGACTCGATGATGTCAAATACAGTAATAGGGTTTATCCCATTTTGAAATTAATTATGTCCGTTTTACTTTTACAAAGAAATTGGAAAAAAACCAAATTAACACATAAATATACAGTAGTTATAAATTAAAGGGTCAATTAGCTCAATAACCAAATTTATAAATTTAATTAAGAATATAGCATCATAATTTAAAAAATTAAGTAAGTAACACAAGGGGTAGAAAAAATTACCAAAGGTAGTTATGATAGTGGTGGAGGAAGGTGGCCGGAGGTGGTGGAGGAAGGTGGCCGGAGGTTGGAGGTCGCCGGAGTTTCCCAGAGTTCACCGGAGGTCGCCGGAGGTCAGAGATGGCCGGAGTTCGCCGGAGGATGGAGATGGCCGGAGAGCGCTGGAGTTCGCCGGAGGTTGGAGATGGCCGAAGGTCACCGGAGTTTGCCGGAGGTCGGAGATGGCCGGAGGTCGGTCGGAGTTCGCCGGTGATCGGCCGGAGGTCGGCGGTGGTCGGCCGGAGATCGGCGGTGGTGGTGGTTAGGAAAAAACTAAACTCTAAGATAATACATTGGGGACCCTAGGAATAATAATAAAGAGGTGGAGATGATGGTGGAGATAGTGCCATGGTGGTGATGGGAAAGAGGTAAAGATGGTGGTGATGAGAAGGGTATAATAGTATATATTATAGTTTATACACTCTATCATTTTTTAATGGTTAGTATAGTTAGTCTTTGAATTATAATTTTTTTGTTGGTTATACAATGCAATTCCCCTAAATTAAATTCTTTTTTTTTTTAACAAAAAAAAATTAAATTACTATTTACAAACAATTCAATTTCTTTCATTCTCTCCCGTGAAAAATGGTCACAAAAAAAAAATGAATAGATAACTTACCGGGCGCGATTTGCGGAAGTGAAAAAGATGAGGCGTTGAAGTGTCGCCGACATCGTACGGTATCGTAGCTTCAAGATTTTCGGCGAAAGCTAATTCTTTGGTGTGACTTGTTTGTAAATGAAACTTGTAGTAGGGTTTGTTGCATTTTGAAATTAATTATAGTTTTGTTTTAGAAAAATTTGAAAAAAAAAAAATAACACTCATACTCCAAAAATTATTATTATTGTTTACCTCATTAAATGAGTATGATTTTTGGAGAAGAAATCAAAGAAATTTTTTAATTTTTTGAAATAGTTTTACTAACTAACAATTTGTATGCTAAAGATTATATCATTCTACTTAATATGATTGTTTTTTTTCTGAATTTAATGTTAAATTAGATTCAAATGAAAAATTTACGTTTGTACAAGTGTAACATGTGTTTGAAAGACATATTAAAACTTAAAACTTAGGCCGAAAGAGATCAGGAACTTGCACGAAAAGCAAGCCAGAGTAGGAGACCTTCAGTTATCGCCCATCACCAATGATCTGTGGGGCTAAGAGTTGGTTATGAATCTGCCGATCAATCGAAAGGATTAGCTGAGATGTCGTTTGCGGAGTTGCCCCATGCCGGCGATCATTCCGCTCCCGCCAAATAGTGTATACCGAAATCTGCACAAGTGTAGCGAGCAAGAAAATGTTCTACATGGTGGTGGTTGAGATTAGAGACGTGATCAATGACGGAAGACCAGTTCGTAGAGAAGCAAGCCTTATATATGTTGAGAGCTATGTTTTTCCATACCGCAGTCAAGGAAGCACAAATGAAAAAAAAGATGGTCTCTAGTTTCAACAGCGTTATTACAAAGAACACATGTTGGATCCACCCCACCATTGCTGCAACATGTCCCCAGTGGAGAGGTGGTTCTGCACAGCGAGCCAAACAACAAAAGAAATTTTTGGAGTGGCATGGGTGAACCAAACACCCTTGCTCCAATCAACAATGTTCAAATGGAGGCAAGTTTTATTCCAAGTGTCTTGCATGGGCCGATACACATCATTGTTTCCCTTCCATAAAACCAAATCTTGTGTGTTTTTCCTTATTCTCTATTTCAGAGCTAATTCCACCTCCTTCATGTTGAGATGGGTTACACGGTGTCTTCGCCGCATATGCGACGTCCAAGTCTCCATTACAGTAGCCATACAATTTATCCCCATATCTACGATCCCTCGTGACCCTGCAATGTCTACTAATCTACCCATACTTGACGAGTCATCAAACCAGAAAGAAGTACTAGCTCCATCCTTCACTTCAACCTTACAAAGGTGTTTTGCAACTGTTCTATACTTGAGTATCTTCCTCCACATCCAGGAACCGAGCTGAGTGCGCTCAGGAATGGCCCAAAAAGATTCATGCTTAAGAATATATGGCCGCAACCATCTAACCACAGTGAATCACCACAAGAGACAATCCACCAAACAAGTTGTAAACAATAAACATCATTAGCTTTTTTTAGCGATCGCAAACCAAGAAGCCCTCATGCTTAGGTTTACAAATGGACTCCAACACAACCTTTGCTTTGGCTGAGGCCATCTCTGATCCAGACCATAAAAAAACAGAGCACAGTTTATCTCTCTCTCTTAAAGACTGCCGAGGCAGGCAAAACACAGTCATCGAGAAATTACAAACACTCCATAATACAGAAACTTATCAAGTCCAAGAACCAATCGTTTTCCTGATTTGGTCGATGAGAGGGAGATAATCTGTAGAACTCAAATGCTTTGTGACTAAGGGAAGACCGAGATAGCGAACCCACTCCAAAAGGGAAACGATCAATAATCTCTTGGTGTACCACATTGGAGATTCCTGCGAGATAACTTGTTGACTTTCCATACTAATGCGTAAACCAGAAAGCTTGGCAAATTCATCAAACACATCCATTATCCCCTCAACTGATCGCACTCGTCCATCAGAAAAGATCATAAGATCATTTGCAAAACTGAGGTGTGTTAGCCCAATATTTTTACACCTTGGATGAAAACCAAATTTCTGTAAACCCACTGATTTATCCAACATTTTCAATAGTACATCCATAGTGATAACAAATAAATAGGACGAGAGAGAGCAACCCTGCCGTAGACCCCTAGCACTCTGAAAAAAACCAGCTAACTCCCCATTAACATGAACAGGGAATGAGCAGTGGTGATGCAAAGCATGATCCAATGCACAAACTATTGTGGAAAATCCAAAGCGGTGAGAACGTTCCTCAGGAAAAACCATTGAACCGAGTCAAAAGCTTTGGAGTCATCGATTTTAATAGCACAACGACTTGAAAGAGAGTCTTTGTGGCAGTCCTTGACAAGCTCTGTGGCAAGAAGAACATTCTCAATGAGCAACCAATTTTGAACAAAAGCGGACTGGTTCCCAGCAATAAACTTCGGCAACACTTTCTTCAACAGATTAGTGATGATTTTTGAAATGACTTTATATAATACATTGCAACCTGATATGGGACGATAGTCTTTCATTTCCTTAGCCTCCAACTTCTTAGGAATGAGAGCGAGAATCATAGAGTTAACTCCTTTTCACAAAAAACCTTTAACAAAAAAAAATTGTGCAGCTAACACAAACTCACCTCCAATTATATCCCATGCCGACTTTAAAAATTTTGACGTATATCCATCAAGCCCTGGTGACCTGTCATTTGGCATTCCAAACAAAACATTCTTCACCTCCTCCATGGTGACGGATCTTGTTAGCAAAGTTTTATCCATATCCAAACAGTAGTACGACAACAAACTTTGAAGTATACTAGGAGGAAATTCTTCATAGTCATGAGAAAAAAATTGCAGAAACTCTCTAAAAAACCTCTCCGCTTCTGATTTGATCTCATCGGACTCCTTGGTGATAGTGCCATCTTACCTTTGTATCTCCCTGATCATATTATTTGCCTCTCGCAATGTGGCTGCTCTGTGGAAGGTTTTGTTGTTTTTATCCCCAAGCTGGAGCTAAAACAATTTAGACTTTTGCTTCAGATATTTCTCTTCCAGCCCCGAGACCCAATCCCACCTATTGTAAGCCGCATGCTCTTCTACCATGGCCTCAGTAGATGGGTGTAACATGTTTTGCTCCTGCTTTTGACAAAGATTGATAGAATATAGGGATATTCTGTTAATCTACCATGTATCCCGAGTATATAGGACATCATGTAACCTCTATGACTATATATCGTATGTGAATACAATCATCCTCCTCAAGGGGATTTCATAACTTTCATGGTATCAGAGCCTGCTCGCTCTTGATAACCTTAAGCTTCCGTCTCTCTCTTTCTTCTTCTTCTATTTCTCCTTCCTTTTGTTTTTTCATTTATTCTGTTCTCCATCAGTTATGGCTGCTCCTCAAGGACCTTATGAGCGTGCCTTTGGTGTCACAAACATCAAATCACATATTCCGCTCATCCTAGACCTTGATGACCATAACTACGACGCATGGAGGGAGCTTTTCCTTACTCATTGCCTCACCTTTGATGTTCTCTGCCACATCGACGGAACTATTTCATAACTTTCAAAGATAACCATAAGCCTCTTTCGTCCGCTTGACAAGATTCACCATTTTGTCTTTGGCCAATTGCCGCAGTACTGGTTTTAATGCCTTCAATATCTTTGTGAATCAGAACATTGTAGAAGTAGACATATGAAGAGGATCAGTGTCCTTTCAATAACCCTGAATGGACGGTTTGCACTCTGCTAAGTCTACAGTTGCATTAACAAACTTAAAAGGCTTACGGCTGCTGCTAGTACGGTGAACCTCAGTGTTAAGATGTATACGGCAGCGTAAATGATCAGAACACCCTCCCGACTCAAACGTGTAATAAGACGAATGACTGCATTCAAACATCCGTCACTATACCCCTATCTAGTTTCTTGTAGATTAAATCTTGCTCTCTCTTATTACACCAAGTGTAGAGTGGGCTGTGAGAAGCAATGTGAGAGATAGAAAAATGAGCCACTGCACCTTGAAACTCACGCATAACAGATGTGACCATGGGATGGTCATCCATATGTGATTGCTCTGACAGATCCAACGTTTCATTAAAGTCACTGATTATCAACCACGGCTTACGACCGCTAAATCTGCTTCAACTAGGATTTGGGCTTCATCAAACTTAGCACATGCTTCAGTTCTTGGGTGCAGACGAACTGGTTTACCCACCGCACTAGCCAAGAATTCCAATCCTTTTTCTGTAAGCATGGAGGGTGGAATGTCTTGCAAAGTGACCCAAAGATTAATAGATCGCATTTTCAGTTGCACCTCCTCTTGAAAGGGAGACCACTTTGATATGATCATTGGAATCCCCATTATATTCCACATATCTCTGTTCAAAGCCCGACGCCTCATCCCCTCACTCTGAACCCGGAACTAGACCGTTGCTGCATTCACTTCAAAGACATCAATCATCGTAGTTTTGTCCCCTAATCTCCAAATTTTGTTTACAATCATATGGACCTTCCCCACATGTGGAGCTTTCTCATTAAGAAACTTTCTGATCAGGAAATCTTCCTAAAGAGGCTTCGCTCCTACAAAAACCTCTTTGGGTACGACAACACTCTGTTTCCCATCGACCTCCTCCATGACAAACTTTTGTTTTGAGAACACATGTTTTTTGGCTACACGAAGCCATGGCTTAGCAGCCAAGGTCCCTGGCTCCCTGCAGTTGTTGCCGAATCCCCTTTGATTGATCCAATCCTCTCTGATGAAATCACCGTATTCTCGACATCATTCTGACTCGCCAAACCCTGAACCGTACTATCAATAGATACCGTAACCAACCACATTATTGCTCACCAGATCCCCTGTCTTACTATCTCCACCGACTTCCGACGTCGGAGCAACCCCGGTGGAGACCAGAGTGGCCACTATCAGAAGCATAATGCTTGGAAAACAAAAAATCCTAGATCGTTTTCTTTGTTGCCCTTGCCACGCCAGCAGAGACAAAAATTAATAAAAGAGAGACACTCTTCTCCTCAATATGATTGTTTGTATGCTAGAAAATTCCTATATCAATTAGAGAAAATAAAAATAAATAATCCTACTATATTAATTGAGAAGTGCAAATATGAAACTAACCTTAAATATGTAAAAAATTACGTTCAATTGCCATTAGAAAAATTTAATTAAGATTAATTAATAATTAAATTTATATAATTAATTAAAAAACGAAAATTGGGGACACGTGAAATAAAATATATTGTAGAAAAGTAAAAAAAATCTATTAGAATCAAAACTAATCCGTATTAAAAAAAAGCTAAGATTTTAAAAATCTAATCAAACAAAATCTACAACTTCAAATTTTATCCTACTATATTAATTGGGAAATATAAATATGAAACTAACATTAAAATGTGTAAAAATTATATTCTATTACCATTAACAAAATAAGATTAATTAATTAATTAAATAAATATAATTAATTAAAAATGAAAATAGGGGACACATCAAATAAAATAAATTGTAGAAAAGTAAAAAAAAATCTATTAGAATCAAAATTAATTCATACTTAAAAAAAATAAAAGGTAAGATTTTAAAAACCAAATCGAATAAATATACAGCTACAAATTTTATCAAAAAAATTTCCACCACAGGTTGAAATTATTACAGACAAAAAAATGAAACCACATAAAAAAACAATGAATGTTGTTTTCAGAAAGACTTTTCAAAACTTTTACTAGCTATATTTAGTTGTTCTTTTTTTACATGTTAGTAAAGATTGTGTTTAATTGACAAAAGATTAAACAATTTTATTCATTACATGCAAATATTTTATTGACAGGTTTTCAATAAATATTTTTAAAATACAAAAATTATAATATAAGCAAACCAAAATTTTCAACAATAATAATAAAATAAGTTATTACAAACTTTTACTAAAAAATATTTCACCCGCGGTTCTCCGCGGGTTAATACCTAGTAACAATTACGAGATTTAAATGTTGTATTTCCTCACTTTTGCATGATGGCTTAATCTTATCTTCCAAATTCCAATAATCATCAATTATCTATCTAAAATGTTAGAAGTACAATAAAATAAAATACAAGTATTATGTTACTGAGAGTTGGAATAGGGTTGAGTCTTATAACTATCATCAAAGATTTATCTAGGACGTTAGTCAGAGTTGGAAGAGGATTAGGCTTTGTAGTTATAGAGCATATAAAAAAAAACATACATAAGCAGAAAAAAAACAAACAAACAAACGATGGATACATTCTTCAGCAACAAAGTTTTCATTCCATTAGCACTATTAGGATTTAGGAATATCTTTTCTTATTTCTTTTGTGGTGTTTGCCATTAAACGTTGTTGTAATGATGACGGTCCAGACTATATAGGAACGAGGACTCGCTGCATTAATCTCCCTCTGCAGTTTTATCTGTTTTCATTGTTATGCATTTGTTTCTTTCTTTTCGGTTTTCTTAGTTTATGGTTATCTTTTGCTTCTGTATTTAAGTTTTTTATTCCATATATGTAGGCTTGTCAAGTTCAGAATCATTTGAACCCCTGTTTTAAAAATTTCTACCTATCACCGGTTACGCCCACTAAAATCGTTAGATCCATCCTCTCCGCCTCGATTAATGACTAATCCCCACCTACCATCGATTATTTGATTATACCTGTTTTATTTGATTATAATCCAGCTAATCCGATTATTTTCCACTTAATTTTGTGTATACTGATTATTATTTGAGCCAAATATAAATCAAATATATTTTTTTTTGTAATTTAGACATTTGAATTAAAAGTTTATGATGTTTTACAATAATTAATTTACAATCTTTTGATAAAAATCATAAAATTTTCTTTTAAAATTATGTTTGTATATGTTTACCATATTTAAAAAAACACTACTATAGTTTTATATTTTATTTGATATTTTTCTTTTAAGATAAATAGAATTATAAGTATATTTAGTATAGTATTTTTATTTTATTATTAATTTAATAAAATAACTCTAAAACTAGTCCCCCATTAATCCCATTTTAATCTCCGGTTTTTTCGCTAGACGCTAGGTCCACCCCAACCGCCCGCCTAGCGATTTCTAAAACATGGATTTGAACATGAAAAATCTATAATCAATCAGTTTGTATCGGTAGTCTATTTGGATTAGGGTTCAATTGTCTTTAATTCGTACAACTCTTTTGAATTTGTTTTAGTTTCTAAACGAAACTATATATACACGTTATTTTTTTGGTTTAGTTAGATCTTGCTTCAGTTTCTTGGTTTTTGTCTTTTTGACTACCCGTTTATTTGTTATTGGATATATCACTGACCTGATTGATTGAATGGCCTTCGGAGTAAACAAACACTTGAATCAAGTTTTTGTTGGCATGTATCCTGGTTTGGTTCGTTAGTAGGAGAAACATTTCTGACTTGGTGAGGATCGGACTTCGGTATTTGGGAACAGAGAAAGAGGATAATTAACAATGGAGAGACTTCGGTAGATGTGAATAGGATGTGATCCATCTCATCCATGCTATGTGGCTCTCAAATAACATACAAATTGAAGAAATCTTAAGCACAAAGGAATATATGAGTTTATAGAGAAGTCACCACAACCGAGCAACCAGTCCTTCTATACCAGCAGTGCACACCCCACCATCAGTAAGTAGCACATGACTCCTAATAGCTGGTGGAGCTCCATGAGGTTACAGGAAGTGTTTAAGATGAAAATTCTGGTGACACATGCTAAAGCAACAACGCTTAGATAACTGTAGTAGTGGCTGACCACATAAGCTTTTTCGCTATATGCACCAAAATCAATCCCATCTTTATCAAAGCCTCCAAGGCTCGCTCCAAGGTAAAGCTAAGCCGAACAGAAACAATGCTAAGGTGAATTTTTTGTCGCGGGAAGAACACAGTCTTTTCCAAATTATATGATACTTAATAATTAGCTGATATTTGATGGCCAATAAAAATTAGAATTTATATCGTATTAGAGTAATGAAATGTTTAAGTGGCCAAATAAAAACAATGAGAGCTTATATACAAACTTTAAAATAACATAACATTCCGAAACAATTTGTGATAACTCTCAAATGTACCACTTAACTCATTTTTATTTTAAAATTTTAGTTTAATCCTTTATCCTATAAAGTACAAGTCACATGTCCAATTAAATTAAGCCACATTAGATTTTTCTTTAATTAGATAAACAAAACTCATTAATTAAAAAAAAAAACATTATCGTAATATATGAGCGATTTCAATTTTTTACTATTTAATTTAAAAAAAAGTCTGTACTCACTTAAATTCCTAAATTTATGTAACCATCACCATCACGTTCAACATGATAAAACCGTTCATGCTTTTATAACTGTTTAATTCTATTTAATTCTCATTCAATTCATTTTTTTTCTTATTTGATCTTGTTTCGTATTCCTCTCCTGTCTTAATTTTTTATTCTCATTTGTTTTCTTCATAACCTTTAATTTATTCATCTTTTTGTTTCTCATAATTTATCTGATCATTATCTTTTTGTTTCTCATATTCATCTGATCATTTTTATTATTTTCATCTGGATTTTGATAGTCTTTCTTCCTTTACATCGATTTTTGTGAAGTTTCCATATCCAACCAAAACTCAAAAGTCTATAGACAGGTTTGTGACTAATCTTTATTTATATTAATTTTTATTTATCTTATACTAATTCTCTTTAATTTTATTGATTCAGATTGAATAAATGAAAGAATAGAGCTCCAATATTTCAAAGATAAACCTGGAGTAATTATTTGCATGGAAGTTATTCTCAGGATGCTGAGGTACACAAACATGAAGTTAAACGCAATTAGTTTGTGTATCAATTGTATCTTCACACTACAAGAAATATGAGCTTCGGTAGCAGTTCGTTGTAGCACGAATTTACAAATTGCTACTAAAAGTATCAAAATCGGATGTTAAGTATTTCGTAGCATTAGATTAATGCTGACTATGTTTTTCATTAAGCGGGAACATAAAAATAACTATTGTAGCTGGAAAGTGGTTTTGGAGGCAAAATTATTTTGGTGTTTCCCACCTTACCAAAAAAAATATCGATTCTCAATGTCTCACTTTATTACACTTTAACCAAACAAGATAGAAAAAAAAAGCTTTGTAAAACTTTTCGACTACATCAGATCTCAGTCTGAAATCTCATAATCCATTTCTTGAATTCTCGATTATACTGACAAAAACTTGATCGATTCTCGATTCTACTGACAATAACTATCCTCGATTCTCTGTCTCTGAATCTCTCCGCTTCAGTCTTTTGGCGCCTCAGTCTCTCTCCGCTTTAGTTCTGCCTCCGTCTCTTTCTGCCTCTGTCTCTCTCCGCCTCCGTCTCTCTCCGCCTCCGTCTCTCTCCACCTCCTTCTCTCTCCGTCTCTGTCACATTAGATTAGCTGATCTCCGTCTGTTGCCGCATCTGTCTCAGTAGCTCAGCCAATCTCCGTCTTTTGCCGTATCTGTCTCAGTAGTGTTGATCTTAGACGATCTCCGCCTGTTTGTGTCAGAAAACAGAGGTTAGTTGTCACAATCACATATCATTCAGACGGATATTTGATTGATTGGTTTTAGAGTTAAATCTCTGCATGTTTGATATTTTGCCGATCTCCGCATGTTTGATATTTCGCCGATCTCCGCAAGTTTGATATTTGATTGTTTGGTGTTTGAGTTATATTCTTATGGGTTTGTTTTCTTTTCCGGTAAGCACATATAAATTGTGGTAAGCACATATAATGGTTGAAAAGACATGGGTTCATCTTAACAGGTATGTGAGACCATTCTACAGAAATGTACTTATTGGTTTTATGGTTTTGTAAAAGATATTTAAAAGTTTCTCATTGATTTTTTTTTTTGCTTTCATCTTACTTCACCGCAGAGCTGATTCTAGGTATGAGAGAGGTGCTTGAGATTTTGTGAGGTCTGTGACTGCAGGTTTAGGAGAGAATGCGATGATTATTTGCTCGTGCATTGACTGTCGCAATGTAGATCGTCACTCAGCCGGTGATGTTGTTGATCATCTAGTAACAAGGGGAATGAATTTGAGTTACAAGTTGCGGGAGGACTGGTATCATCATGGATAAGTGAAATCAGGGACTGAGTGTAGAAAAAACGCAAGTCAGTGGAACCAGGAGATTTTAGGGTTGTTCAAAGCTGCTGAATTTATAGATGAAGAGCTGGTTAGTCAGGGTGATTTAAGTGAGGTTGCTGAGGGTGATGAAAAAGAAGAGGATGAGTTTTCAGCGAAGCTAGCTGATGCAGAAACACCATTATATCCGGGATGTGCAAACCACAGCAAGCTCTCGGCGATTGTTTCACTTTTTAGGCTAAAGACACAGAGTGGTTGGTCTGACAGAAGCTTCGATCTTCTGCTTGAGACTTTTTCAGAGATGTTACCCAAGGATAATGAATTGCTCACTTCCTTGTACGAGGTGAAGAAGTTTCTGAAATCTTTTGATATGGGTTATGAGAAGATAGATGCTTGTGTAAACGATTGCTGTTTATTTAGACATCAGTTGCAGGAGCTGGACAATTGTCCTAAATGCAATTCTTCACGATGGAAGATTAACACAAGAACTGGTGAGGTGAAGAAACTGGAATTAATGAAGTGGGTGTTGTATATTAATTTGGTATTTGTTTGCAGAGAAAGGCATCAGAGATAGACAGTGATGTTGTTCAGGATTCAGCTACAACGAATCCAAAGGAAGATTTGCTTACACAGATTTTGGGACCTGATAATCCAGGAAGATTACGGGCAATGGGTAGAGGTATGAGCTTAACCAAACTGGCAAGTTTCCAAGTCAACAGCAACTCGATGGCTGCCATGGAAGAAAATCAGGTTCAAATGGAGAATAAAATTCACTACTTAGAGCAAATAATTGAAAAACTTCATAACCAGGTTAGTCTACTTTATACATATTCTATTTATTATAGTAATACTTAGGTACTTATATTAATTGAATGATATGTTTATGAAATTGTAGAAACAAGAGGCTGATGTCGGTGAAAACTCTGTTCATAAGAGTGTAAATACCAAATCACTTCCCAAGTGTTATTTGGTTGACTGGACTTCGTCTGATGAGAATGTTGCTGAGGGTCGTGTTGTTTCTTATGATGCTGATGAATTAGTGCATGGGATTCCTTTAGGACCTCATGCCGTGAAGGTTTTAATTGAATCAGCTACAAAGCCTAACGCATTTGTATGGAGTCCTGTGCCTGAAATGTCTACTATTGAGGATGTAGTTGGGGAAATGATTGCATGGGATGTCGATTTATGTATTGTTCCAGCTGAAGGTGCCATTTCAGAAGACATTGAACCTAAGGTTAACACACAATCCACTATAGTATATAGATTATACTTCGTTAAATAATCCTTCTATCTGTTTTGCACTTTTTTCCTGATCCGCAGAGTCCTATCACTAGTTCAAAAAACAGATGCAAACTCATAGATTATGCTAGGAATGATGAAGTGATCGCTGAAGGCAGATGGCAGTCTCGAGAACCTAAGGCATTGGTAAATGGACTTCCTCTGGGTCTAAATGCAATCAAAGTTTATGTCGATGCGGTAGTTAACCCAAAGGCATATCTATGGAGGCCTACAGTGGACATGAGAACTTTGCAGGATTCTTTGAACTGTTTTGTAGCATGGCCTGCAAATAGAGTTTTGTTGGAGACAACTCATGAATCCCCTGTTTGTCACCCATCTCCATCTAATGAGAAGTCTCCTGTAAGCTCTAAATCTCCTCATATTCAACTATCTTCGAGTAACTCAGTAAGTCCAACTTCCCTGAATGACAAGTCTCCAGTAACTCCAAGAGCTCCTTTGAAGAAACCTTCAGCTAAATCTAAATCTACTCTATTAGAGGCATATCCTCGTCGCAAATCACAGGTACTTATTTTATTGGGCTGTGGATAAAATTTGCATGATTGGTTATTGTTGTTCCTGTTGAGTTATGCCTTCATTTTTTGCCTGGTTGTTCTTGAAGCGTCTCGTATTAAAAGCAAATTCAAAATGTAAGTTGATGTATATATCCGGGAAGAAGGTTGTTGTTGCTGAAGGACGGTGGTAGTCTAACAGTCCTGAACAACTTGTACATCACGTTCCTTTGGGGCCTAATGCTTGTCGAGTATGGGTTGATGTTGTGATTGTTAAAGATGCTGCAGTTTGGAGGCAATCTTCTTAAATCGAGTATATGGAAGATGCACTTGGAACTTCTATTGCCTGGCCAGAAGATAAAATAGTAATGGTTAGTATATATTTAATTTACATGTGTGCAAAACATGTTGACAATAACTGATGGCTAACTTATTCTGATTTTTCAGGAATGACAACAGCTGATGTTACAAATGGGGGAACTTGTTTCTAAGTTTTAAACATGTCCTTGTTTTTTTATGTTTATTCGTAGACTTGTTTTTCCATGATCTATGTTTATTTGGAATTCTAAAGTTTTAATAAATCAGACTATGTATGTTTTCAGATATTAATCTACTCGGCTGGAATAATTTAATTAATGGATCTTTCTATATATAATGTTTCACACCTATTTAAAAATACATACAATAAAAAACAACTTTATAGGACATATATAGTTTGGACAAAGAAAAATTCAATATACAAATATTCCTAATAGTTTGGAAAAAAATTAGAAAATAAGATAATCATATATGGATTGTGAAAATACCGTTTACTAAACCCTAAACCCAATTCTAAACCTAATTTAAAAAAAAACATATTTGGCAATTTAATAATTTAATCAAATCTAACATATAAAACTTCTATTTATAAAATTGTAAAATTTTATAAAGTAAAAATATGAAACTTCTATTTTTTCACACCATTCACCATTCTTATACTATCTAACCCCTAAATCATATACTCTAAACCCTACATGTAATCAGTCTCTTAGTAGTAAAAATTTAATTTAAAGTTTAATATTATATTAAGTCAAAAATATGAAATTTAAATTTGTATTTCATTTTTACACCATTAACCATTCATATACTGAACCCTATACCCTAAACCATATACCCTAAACCCTACATGTAATCAATCTCTTAGTAATAAAAATTTAATATTATATTAAGTCTAAAATATGAAATTTAAATTTGTATTTTATTTTTACACCATTAACCATTCATAAACTGAACCCTAAACCCTATACTCTATACCCTAAATTTGTATCTCTTTGTTGAAAGCATTGTACACTAGTATATAAAACATGAATTTGACAATGTAGAACTTACCAAATAAATTTCAAGGGATAGTAAAACATGAATTAGACAATGTAGAACTTAATAAATTAATTTAATTTAGGTTTTCACCATATTTCAAAACTAATACAAGTAAACATAACAGAATATTATACTATTAACATGTTAATACTTGAACAATTATTTCATTGGCTGATTGATTATGGTGTGGATCACCAAATTCTTCATATCTACCGTCGATTAGATGCAATCTATCGGTCATCAATTAACCCTTCTTTTCTTACTTTTGTACATCTCGATAACTTTTTATTGTCTACATAAACAACGATTAAACTCATCCCCAGCTTCTGGTTTTCAATCAACGATTCTCTGCCAGATCTAAAAGGTTTAGAGCTTTTGTTTTCCTCATTTTTTCCAAATCAAAAAACGTTTTGCGGTCCCAAATCTAACGATCTTCTCGTTTCCTTTTTCTTCTCTTCTCGTTTCCAGGTTTTGGATCTAGAAATCTTTGTATTGATTGTAATCGATTGTACCAGGTTTGTCTTTGTTCAATCGATTGAAATTAATTGCTTTCTTTTGATTGTTGATACAAAAAAAGAAACCAAAAATAATGGGATAATTTTTAACAATCCAGATACGATTTCAATGGAAGCTAAAAGAATCATATGTGGCCTCCCATCTAAAGGAATCATACCGAAACTCAGACAACATGGTGAGCAAGGTCAAGCAAGTGCTGCGGATGATGATGTGAAGGAGATAACAAGGCTAGAGTACAGATGATCTCTCGCTCATCTAGGCTACTTAATACGCATCGAGGTAGACGAAGCTCCACTGTACAAGAGATGTATCCAAAACATGCAAAACAAACGCCCAAAAGTAGAAGGGTCCTCTCGATCTGGCAACGCTCCTTGAAGATTGTAATCTTTAGAGTTCATTGTCTTTGTTTTTTTTTTTGTTTTTATCAGCTTCTTTGTTATGTTTTAACTTTGTTAACTTTTGATATTTTTATTTAAATTTTGTTAACTTTTGATATTTATGTTTAGACTTTGTTAATTTTTGACTTTGACTATAGCTTACGTTTTCTGCTAATACAAAATAGCAATATTGAATTGCTATACAATCCTTGACTATAGCTTACGTTTTCTGCTACTATAGAGTTAAATTCAAAAACCAAAACGTCACGAGACAATATCCAATGACACTTTACATGTGTTATCCTATATAAAACTAACCTTAAAATGTGTAAAAAATTACATTCAACTGCCATTAGAAAATTAATTATACTCAATTAATTAATTTAAATAAATATAATTAAATTAAAAATAAAAACATTCATATATCAAATATTAAAAAATCTAAAAAATATCTAAAAAAAATATTTTCTCTTTCTAATAAATTATGGACGAAATTACTAATTATTTTTTAAAAAAATATTAAAACCAATCAGAATTTTAAAAACTAAGATTTTATATTCAAGTATACAATACAATTATTTTTACTAACTAAATTCAAAAATTTTGTTAAGATTTTAATTTATGATTCTCCTATCATCTTTATTTTATTTTATTTTATTTACAAATTGTTTAGAATTTTCATATAATACTTATAATTTTTTTAAAAATAAAAAATAACTTTTATTATTATATTATAATTTTTTTTTAAAATGTTCATCCGTGCTTTAAGCACGGGATATATCCTAGTTATTATATATAAAACAGCACAAAAGAGCTGCCATATAAACAAATACAATAACACGGAGAAGGAACTAGAATATATTGTACAATAGCAGACCAGTATCGCTATAATAGGTCAACATTTCATAGCGTATTAAAAAACGCTATAATATGTTAGGGGGCTATTGTAGCTCCTCATGTCCTAGCGTTTATGAATACGCTACCAAATACCTATAATTACATTTTTTGTGTGTTATTGATGTCAATATTTCTTGTAGTGTCATTTATCTTAATAAAATAATTTGATCCAAACATTTCATAATCTATTTGAGATGGGAGATAGGATTGATTCGAGAACACCAAAATATTACAGGAAAGAGAGTATGTGTTGTAATTTGAGTTTATTGACTGATAATTACTCATTGTCGGTTGCAGATATTACCACCCACCCACGAAATGCAAAACAAAAGGATGACTCTAGAGATGAGCTTGGAAGATAGAAATTGGGGAGAAGATAAGTGTAGTTAGATTTAAACAAATTTGTATATATTTACAATTTATGATAAACTATCTTTCTTATATTTTTTACATTGTTAATAATTTTACAGTTGTTACGTACTTACGTGTTTATTAGAATTTGAGTAGATCAAATTTTAATATACCCGGCTTGCCCAGGTGATAGTACTAGTATATAATACATCACCAAAGCACCTCTGAAACATTCATGATTATTCAAGGAGGATAGATATAGACAAAGTCATAAAGCATAGCACGTTGGTTTAATTATTTCATTTTTTTCCAACTATATATTCTTCCTTCAAAGTCCTAAGATACAGAAAAAAAAAAAAAAAAAAAGATCCAAAGAAGATGATAGCTGCTTTGGCAAATTTGATCTTCTGGACTATAAGTTTGTTGTCTAGTTCAATTTCTTATGTGATCTTCCATGTCTCAGCTTGTTCTTTTGTTATATTTGTTCAAACCTTCAAAATTCCAGGAGAAGCCATTGACGCACTGATCAAACTGGTAAGAGATACATTCAATTCTTGTATTCCCAAATTGTGTAAAGTAGTTGTCGATGTTATCAATGAAGTATTTACGATCTTGTTTGATTTGGCCAAAGAACGAGTCATAATAATATCAGATTCGATCTCATTGACGATTTGTGATATGAGGGAGAAAGGAATGCCATGGTTTGACCAATTTCTTAAGGAATGGCCGAAAGTTTTTGAAGGATTTATCGACATGTTATCGACCGTGGTTAGTGGTTTGTGGAATAACTACAAGGGGCTTTATATTATGTCTATCGAAAGTTACTAGAATAACTAAATTTCTTGTAAACCTATATATTAAATGTCAACAATATTCGAGAGTTACTAAGAAAAATATAAATATTTACGAATTGATGTTCTGTAGTTCTTTTATTTTTATTAATTCAAGATTTCAATTCTTATTATAACCAGAAAAAGAAAAAAAAAAAATATCTGACCCATAGTTTTATTAGGTTATTATTGATCACTAATTGTTGAACACAAAAAAGGTTAGCGACAAGTTTTGAGTAGTATTATTCGTAACAAATTTGTGAAGCGCGCATTCTTGAAGTCTTATACGGTCTAGAATTTAGATATATAACCAAATCATAACTGTTACAGTAACGTTTGTGTGAAATAAAGATGATTAACAAAACATTTAAGAACATTTTTGGTGTATTTTTTCGTGGATTAGATAATCACACATATATAGTTGGGGATAATATGATGATTATAATACAAACATAACAGATCACTAATTGGGATGCACGTACGGAAACAAGAAAATTACTGATTGAGCGCGTCTAGATTTGCATGGCTGTAGAGCCAATGAACTTGGTAAGACCAAATGTAAGAGTCATAGCAATCCAACCACCAACAACGACCTTCGCCACACTTATCTTTTCTAGGACGCACCAGTTACACCAGCAATGCTATGGTGGCCGCAACCGCTACCATCACCATCCTTACTTTATAATTCACTATGCAAACAGCAGCCAGAAGGGCATTGCGTCCCCACCGAAAATGCTAACGATGATGCTGTAGCTGCTTGACCGGGATTTGGCAGCCGTTCTTTCTTATTCTCATGCCATTTACATTATATATTTATATAGAAATTAAACGTCATGTCACTAAAAAGAGAAAGGTGAATTTTTTATAGTCAAAAGTTTCGAATACAAAATCCATAGGCTCATATCTCTTACACGGACGATAGATTCAAATGTCAATTTATGTCACCAAAAGAATTCACATTGTTACAACAAAAGAGTATATATATATATATCAGGTGAAGATCTATATGCAGAACCGGCGTACAGAATTACCGGGCCACAAGTTAAGAAACATATCATCTATGCCTATGAAGACTATGGAATAAGGAACAAACCACTAGGAGAAAGAAACTTTTCTTGGAAAAAGGTCGATTTTATGGCTATATAATTTACTGCCGCAAACACATGCTTCATTTGTTCGGATCCAGCGTTGGCTCTGTCTATATGCCCAACATGTCACTGATAAGGATAATTTATTAATTAATATACAAAAAGTAGATAGATTGGTTTAGCAAAATATCTATACGAAATTAACCATGTTTAGTTGAGAAGAAAGTTTTCCTTATACTAGTCCTAATTCTAAGCTAAATGTCATTATCAAGTTTTTCCTAAAATTTTGATGTTGTTTTGATAATTCTATTGTTAATTGTATAATGCTAAATTATCAAGTTGTCCTTCGTGGTATTACTTTTTTTTTTCTTTCTAAATGATACTTTATTTTGAGTTACAACGCAAAGCCGAGTATGAACATAACGACTTATATACTGAATATTTAAGGATTAGGTCTTTCCCGCTTATAGCTGGGGCTTATTTTGCTTTTTTATTTTATTTTTCTTTCTATCTCTCTCTCTCCATCGCTCTCCATCTCTTATCCCCTCATATTCTGATTATATATCAATATCATAGATTTTGATTTTGATTTCCAAAGTTCTTTAATCACACTCGCTATGGATTGGAGCAGCCTTCCGACGGATTTGCAAGAAGAAGTACTCTCTAGGGTTCCTGCTAAATCTCTGGCACGATTGCGTTCAACATCAAAACAATGGAATACTATATCGAAATTTGCTATTATACATTCTACTAATGCAAAAAAGGGGTATCTTATTGTTATGTTAGAGAATTTTAGGGGTATCTTATTGTTATGTTAAAGAATTTTAGGGTTTTCTTAGTAAGGGCCAATTGTCTCCATGAACTTGACATCAACATTGCTCCATCGGTTAACGTAACATCTCAATTCTACCTTGAACATCCGCAGTTCAAATCATCACAAGTCGATATATGTAATGTCTTTCACTGTGACGGCTTATTGTTATGCAGCACCGAAGATGATAAACTCGTGGTATTTAATCCATGTTCAGGAGAAACCAAGTGGATTGAACCTAGAAACGACTACAAGAACACCGACTTCTATGCTCTTGGTTACGACAACAAATCCTCCTACAAGAAATATAAAGTCTTGAGGGTTGATCGCCGCCATGTTCGGGGTGTCAACAATGAGTACGAAATCTATGACTTCACCACTGATTCTTGGAGGGTTCTTGGTCCCACTACCGATTTGTTGTTACCACGAAGTCATCCTGGCGTGTCGGTGAAAGGAAACACTTATTGGGTTGCTTGTTACAGTGGGACGCCATATCATGAATTCTTACTATGTTTTGATTATTCAACAGAAGGGTTCGGAAAGCTGCCTCTTCCTCATCAATTTGGTTCTGTTGTTAAGGTTTTATCAGTGGTTAGAGAAAACCAACTTTGTCTCTGTGTTACTATTTCAACAGAGTTACATGTCTGGGTGACAGCAATTACTACCGAATCAGTCATGGTTTGGAGAAGGCTCTTTAAAGTGAACGCCAGTTTACATTATGACTTTTCCAATGGGGTTAGTTTGTTGACCAACGAGCAGAACAAACTTATGTTTTGTTGCAATAATTACATATACGTCTATCCCGATGGTGGAAATGTTACATGCAAATTACCTTGCTCGCATCTTCTGAATTATGTTCCAAGTTTAGCTCAAATACAACAAGGGTTACGTGACATGTAAGTTTTACGCCAATCTATACAAGTTTTTTATTTTCTTGTTTTCTTTCATATCGTTTCATATTTTAGCTTTGTAGTTTGTTTTTTCGGAGGATTGGTCAGATTTACCGGTTTATGTATGTACAGCTTATCTTAAGATACAATTCAGTAATTTCATTTGAATTATTTCTATTGTTTTTTTTTTTCGAAACTTATTATTATTATTATTGAAAATGTATATGACGAAGAATTATAATAAAAGGTTCTGGTCAAAACATTTGACCTTTTAAAACATTGTGTTTTTACAATTTTATTATGAAAACTAAATTGAAAAGATAAATATTAGACACAAATATGCGTAGAATTTATGAATGAGTAATGTTAGGTAGACACAAATATTAATTACGAAATACACAACTATATAGATGAGATAATCCAAAAAATCACAATAATAAAAAAGTAGGAAACAAAATTCAGAATTGTGGTGAAAAAATCACAATAATAATTTAATTTCTACGAAAAAATTAATTGATGAGTGCTTGTTCCACTTCTAACGTAATTTCTACATGTATCGAAGCGAATGGGTGAAGCAAAATGCACTTGAATTTGGATATTATTTCGAGAACTTTTTTTAATTCAATCTTCGATTCTAAATTCCGAACCTATGGACTGGAGATAGTGTTTGCTTTAACTATTGGAAACTCTTTAATTTGCATGTGGTTTTGCTTATCGAGATCAGATGGGATTTGGCCGTTTATTTGAAGCTTATAGATGCTTCAAACGTTTTTCTTAACATGCTCGATCAAATTCTCTATAAATTTAGGAAAAGATTATGACATTTTCTGGTGGATTTTTAAAACCCACATTCTCTTCGGCCACAGGCTCCTCGAGTTCTAGGAAAAGAAATCACTTTTCGAAGTTGAAAGTTGAAAGTTGCAATCTATAATAACAACTAAGGCCTTTTATATGTAACATGGACTAAAAGAGTGCAGATTGCGCTAGACTTAGTTAGAGGTAGTTATAGCTAATCCGCAAATATATGATAAACACATGTAAAACTAGAGAATACTAGATATCAAGAATGTTTGTGTTATTGATCTCAATGTCTTACATAACGTATATATACAAGAGACTAACAGAATATACTAAAGTTGGAGAGCAAGAGTATAACTTCCTAAACTCTAAGTAGATAATATTCACAATATATCATAATAGCAACTATATCTTCCAATACTCTCCCTCAAGTTGGAGTATGGAGATCACAAATGCCCAACTTGGATGATAGTTTTTTCAAACGAAACACGTTCCAGCGCCTTGGTAAAAATATCCGCAATCTGATCATGAGTACCAACATGAACCATTGTGAGCATCCCATCTTGTACCGCATCTCTAACAGCATGACAATCAGATTCAATATGCTTAGTGCGCTCATGAAACACCGGATTAGACGATATATGAATAGCAGCTTGACTATCACAAAACAAACGAACTGATTTAGTTGAAGAACAGCCCAAATCAACAAACAACTTTTGAAGCCATAACACCTCAGTCAATGCATGCCGCATGGCGTGATACTTAGCTTCAGCAGAGGAGTGGGATACCTTATCTTGTTTCTTAATCTTCCAAGAGATAGGAGAACCACCTAGAAACATAACATAACCGCTCAATGATCGTCGTGTCATCAGACACGAGTTGTAGTCCGAGTCACAATACGTGGTTAGAGTTAAGTCAGAACTAGAGCTCAAGAGAATACCTTGACCCGGAGTACCCTTTAAATACTTAACAACACACAACGAAGCTTCCATATGATCAGCTCTCGGTGTTTTTATGAACTGAGAGAGATGTTGAACTGAATATGACAATTCAGGACGTGTAGTAAGAAGATAAATCAGACGACCAACCAATCGCCTATACACTTCTGGATTTGGAAGAAAATCACTTTTGCTCAAACCCAACTTGAGATTTTGTTCCATCGGTATGGGAGATGGTTCACACCCTAGCAACCCAACTTCAAAAACAATATCAAGAACATACTTCCGTTGAGACATATAGATACCTTCAGGACTGCGAGCAATCTCAATACCAAGAAAATATTTGGCCTTTCCTAAATCTTTCATGTGAAAACAGCGTCCCAAATATTCTTTAAACCTCTTAATCATATGTGAGTGATTGCCACAGATCAACAAATCATCAAAATAAATATGAACCCGAAGCTCGATATCACCCTTCGAGTACGTGAAAAGAGAATAATCTTCGTATGAATGAACAAAACCAAACTTCTTCAATGCATGAGTAAGCTTAGCAAACCAGCAACGCAAACTAGCAACGCGGGGCTTGCTTAAGACCATACAAAGACTTGTGAAGACGGCAAACTTTATTGGGAGCAGAATGACGGAACCCGACAGGTAATTTCATATAAACTTCTTCTTCTAGATCACCATGAAAAAATGCATTATGCAAATCCATTTGATAAGCTTCCCAATTTTTCGCGGCAACAATACGTAGTAAACTTCTAACGGTAGTCATTTTAACAACCGGAGCAAACGTCTCATTGTAATCTTCACCTTCGACTTGGCGATTTCCACAAGCAACTAACCTTGCTTTGTAACGCTCTAAGGATCCATCTGCATTATACTTGATTTTGAAAACCCATTTATTATCAATAACTTTTTTGCCAGGAGGTAAATCAACAACACTCCAAGTACGATTGGCTTCCATAGCTGTAATCTCGGTACCACAAGCGTTAGTCCAACGAGGATCTTGCATGGCTTGTTTAAACGAAGTTGGTTCAACATCACTGATCACCGCCGCCAAAAACGCTCTATGAGCAGGTGAGAAATTATCATCACATATATAATTTGTTAAAGGATAAGGCGCGTGTGTACCTTGGACCAGAGACGAAAAATCTGAGGTGAAGTCGGGTGAATCGTGATAGGGGTCTTCAGTTCAACGTGTGGAGTAAGTGACATATCCTTGCAAATGAACTGACGGAAGGTTTTGACGTTTTCCTTTACCCAACTCATTGTTAATATCTGGCAACACACCATCAGGATCAACAGAAGGAGATACATCAATTGTAATGACAGGAGACTCATGCGTGTCAGTAGGAATAGACACATCAGAGGCTGGTTTAGGAGACGCATCATCACCACGTGAAGGAGACGTCTCGGAGACCAGTGTCGAGGAATCAGGCAGGACAATATCATCATCAAGACAACCATTACTCCCCCTTTCATCACGCGCGGGGGAAACAGGAATCATCCAATCATGATCAACAATGTTACTAGTAGATAGCCCTGTCGTGTTTTCAGAACCGCCATGCCGTGTGGCCCAATGAAACTCATCTTCTTGAAAAATCACATCAGGGGAGACCAAGAACTCTTCGGTGTTAAGATCAAAAACCTTCCAACCCTTCTTTCCAAACGGGTAACCCACAAAAATACAACGTCGACTTCTCTCCCCAAACATATCCTTATCTCGATCACGTCGGTGAGTATAACAAGATTAACCAAACACTCTGATGTGATCCAGCGACGGCTTTTCACCGTAAAGAAGTTCATACGGAGTACGATTGTGGAGTACCTTCATAGGAGTTCGGTTAATGAGATATGTTGCTGTTAGAATAGCCTCTCCCCAAAACGAAGTCGGCAAACTAGCTTGAAAAAGAAGAGAGCGAGCAACGTTTAATATATGACGATGCTTCCTTTCAATATGCCCATTTTGTTGTGGAGTGGCAACACACAATGTTTGGGGTACAATCCCTTTGCTTTCAAAAAACTTTGTAAGACATATAAATTTAGTACCATTATCACTTCGCACCGTGCAGACTGGCTTGGCAAACTGTCTTTCGGCATATGCGCAAAAATTTTCAAGTACTTGACGAACTTCTGATTTCTCTAACAACAGATGTGTCCATATTGCCCTAGAGAAATCATGTACGATTGCCAAAAAATATATAGCTCCACTGGAAGCCGAAACACAGTACGGACCCCAAACATCAACATGAATCAATGAAATACAATCCTTTGCTTTATTATAACTATCATAAAAAACTTCTCTTGTCTGCTTAGCCCTAAAACAAACGTCACAAGGACTAGGGCTAGCCAAATCAGAAACACCATAGCTTATAGGTAAATTAGAAAGAACAGAAAACGCAGGATGTCCTAGCCGACGATGCCACAATGTCGAGTCACATTTCACTCCAACCTTGTTAACTTGCACATCAGCCACATCCGTCACAAAGTAAACCCCATCACGTTCTACCTCGGCTCCAATCAGAATCTTCGAAAAACGGTCCTGTAAAACACAAAGTGTATCAGTGAACAAAGCAATACCACCAGTTTGTTTGAGCAACTTAGACACGGAGATAAGTGAAAAATTGAGGTTTGGAACATATAAAACGTTATGGAGAGTAATGTGACCCGAAACATGGAGCACCCCCATGCTTTTCGAGATCGTGTTACTTCCATCATGAAACCCAACAGAGCAAAGCGGAGTCGATACAACATCGATTAGCAAGTTAATATTTCCGGCCATGTGATGCGAGGCTCCAGTGTCAAGAATCAATTCCTCGTGAATCTTACCAGAAAATATCTTACCAGAAAGTTTGTCTGGATTGCCACTTGATTTCTCCAAAGCAATCTTACTTATGGCTTGCCACTGTTCCAGAGTGAAACTTGGATACGTCGAGGCATGAGGACTTGTAGCATGTGCAGCCGTTGCATAACCACGTCCACGACCCACAAAATTAGACTGACTAGCTCCTCCACGACTGGATCCACGTCCTCCTCTGTTTCGATCAGTCCACCTCTCTGGATATCCAACAATCTCCCAACAAAACTCCTTTTCGTGACCTGATCTTCCACAATTAAAACAGAGTAAGTTACGGTCTTTGTTCTTGTTGTTGTTGTTATGCAAAAACTCGGAGCGAGTCGCAAACCCAGAAACTTCACCCGCCTCGTGTCCAACTATCAAAGAAGTTGTCTCTTGTTGCAGTGAATCTCGTCGAGTAGAAAACCCGACTACATCATATTGTTGTTCCTTCTTCTTTGCAACGAGCTGTTGTTCTTCGCGAATAGCTTTGGCATAAGTTTTCGCCAAATCAGGGAGAGGATCTGCATCAATAATCTGGAAAATTACGTTCCCAAAACGAGACTCATCAAGTCCCATAGCAAACTGGTGAACTTTCTCCTCCTCTCGGTATTGTGCAATTTCGGCAGCTGCTCCACAAGTACACACCGGGAGTTGGCGATACCTTTGCAGTTCGTCCCACATGTTCACAAGACGTCTGTAGTAGTCCATGATGGACTGCCCTTCTTGTTTACACGACCCCAGCTGACACACGAGCTGGCGAATTTGAACCTTGTTTTCAACAGAGAAACAGCTCTTCAAACTTTCCCACAACTCTGTAGCATCATCAATAAACGACACAGTTGACCTAACACGAGGTGAAATAGATGTGCGCAACCATCTGATAACCATTGAGTATACGCTTGTCCAAGATTCCATCTCTGTTCTATCTTCTTTAGGTTTGTGAATTGACCCATCGACAAACCCTATCTTTCTCTTGGCACGAAGAGCGTTGAACATCTCGGTTGCCCACTCTGCATAATTCTCGCCCGTCAACACGACATAAGAGATCATAAATCCAGGATTGTCCGACGAGGACAAGGTGTATGGCGTGACATTGTTAGAGTCAGAGGCTTAACGAGTGCTTTATCTACAGCCATCGTAACAATTGAAACAAACGAAACAGAGAAACCAAAAGAACAGAAACAAAGAAAAACAGAGAGAACAAGAAAACAAAGCTTTTAAGCTTTTGGCTCTGATACCATGTAAAACTAGAGAATGCTAGATATCAAGAATGTTTTTGTTATTGATCTCAATGTCTTACATCACGTATATATACAAGAGAGTAACAGAATATACTAAACTTGGAGAGCAAGATGTATAACTTCCTAAACTCTAGGTAGAGAATATTCACAATATATCATAATAGCAACTATAACTTCCAATAACCCAGGATAAAATGATTATCGATGTATAAGTTTATTGTATAGTCAATTTCTTAGGCTATCTTCCACTTCGTACCTTGTTCCACAAAAAAAAAAAAAAAATCACATATTTACACTACAAAAAAACATGGAATTACTGACTGCAAGTTGCGACTTTAAACACAATTGCTAAATTTCGCGATTGAATTGCGATTTTTTTGCTACTCAATGGTTACTAAAACAAACAAGTCGCCTAATAGCCGCTAATTCGAGACTGATTCATAATGTCGCAGTGTAGTCGCCAATTTGCGACTAATTTGGTGATCACTTTGACAGTCGTCAAATATTGCGACTAAAAAGCTACTCTTTAGCGACTTGTTTATTTAATTTGGGCCATAAACCAAATTTGGACCTTAACAATTTGGCGAAAACTCAAATCTCATTCTTCTTCTTCCCAGAGAAAACCCTAATCCCTCATTCCTTCTCAATCGTTTCTTCTTCTTCTTTCGTTTATTCCTCAAAAAATCCTAGATCTCAATTGCTTTCAATCGACAAACCATAGTCCCTCCTTGTATTGTTCTCATATTTGATGGCTGGAGTAAAGAAAAGAGGAGGAGGAAGAAGAAACTCTCAAATCGAACCACTAGAACCTCACAAACGGCGAATCGAAGACCTGCTAATCTTCCCAGACAGTATGCCTTCACGTCGGCAAACCCTAATAACCCAGACACTGATTCTCAGGGAATTCTTCTCCCAATCCTCCACCCTACAATGAGACCTACTAACAAGGACTATCCACTTCTGAAAAAATCTTTTCTAGAACTCGAGGAGCTTTCTTGGAGCATCTCCTTCCAGTGTAGCTCCAATCAGGTGTCCTTTTCCTTAACCTCTCGCCTCTGCGACGAATCCACTAGAATTCTCGAGTCAATCTCGAGAGTCTCCTCAACCTTCAGTCACGAATCATCCTCAACAGTCTCCTCAAGTCTTGAATCATCCTCGACAGTCTCCTCAACCTCCAATCTCAAATCATACTCGACCCTCTCATAAACCTCGAGCAGCCGCTGCATCACATCATAGTTCTCAAGCACAAAACTCACATGAGGAAGAAGAATATGAAGCTGATTCTGAGGATGACGGTTTAAGGAAATAAAATCTCCCAGCTGATGTACTCGCTTCTTTACATGACATGCTTGTCTAACCAGGCCATGAGTTATATACGACTATCCTCTCTCCCAGATTAGAGCCTGGAACCACTTGGTAAGAATTGATTCGGTATTGGATTGATTAGAATTATTAGTCTTGGATAAGAATTGATTTGGTCTTTCGTATTGATTTGTTTTTATTATTGACTTGTTTGTGTTTCATATTGATTGATCTTTCAATTTGTTTATGTTTGAAGGTTTGGTAAGGACAAGTCAAAACTTACCCGAAATATTACAAAAGTGTTTTACAAACAAGTTTGATGGACCAGATTACAGTTGGATTTGTGTTTCTAATGAAAGAAGACAAAGATACTTTTTGGAATTCGCGGTAAACTTCTACTCCTTTTAATTTGACTTCTGTATTTATAGTTTTTTCGGTTTTTTGGTCACTAACACTAGTCTCCCTTCTTATTTGGTAGAAAACACACACCTGGGATCCCTCACTAACCGGTGTGGTTCAAGAAAAGTTTTATACCATTTGTCAACGCCGTATTAAAGGCATGCTTTCTAAGGCAGCATATAATCCAGATCAAGTGAAACCGACTTGGATTAAAGGTACTCTTTGGAAAGAAATGTGTGACTATTTGGACACAGAAGAAGCCATAGCAAAGAGTGCAACCATTCAGCAGCTCGAATGTCTGACCGTAATGGTCTTGGTCCTCACAAGTATGTATCAGGGCCAAAGTCTTACTTACAAATCGAACAAGAGATGGTGAGTTACATCATAATCTTTTCATTGTTTAAATTTTTTGATAATAAGTTACATCAGATGGTGTTGTACTGTTGTTCCTCACCTTTTCATTGTCTAAAATTTCAGAAAGTGGAATTGGGAAGACCGCCAACTATTCCTGAATTTTTCGTTAGGACTCATACAAAAAAAGATGGTACTTTTGTCGATAAGAAAGCCCAAGCAGATCATGAGACATATAAGAAAAAAAAGAAAGCTAAGTTGGCTGCTCTAGATAATGACGAGTCTTCTGATGGTACTTCATGTCGATCAGAGCTATCTCAAGAGGAGGATGATGAGCTCTTTCTACAGGTATTTTGCTTCTTTCTAATAAGCTATTAAGTTTTTCATTGTTAAGTAAATATGTTAACCTTTTCTCTCTGTTTTGTTCATGCAGTATACTTTCATAAGCGATACAGGAACATATTTTGGAGTTTGAAGCCTAGGGAGTTACATCAACGGGAAGCGGAAGTTCCCTGGAAGCTCTTCTTCTTTTACAAGCCTGCAACAACAGTTTGAATAAGCTAACCGCAAAATAGAGCAACAAGCAGCTCTACAAGCAGAGCGTGACGCAGAGGCTTCACGAGTTGCAGCTGAGGCTTTGCGGGTTGCAACTGAGCAACAAGCAGATATCAAACACTTGGTGATGATAAAGAAGTATTTTAGCGCAACTGACCCAAACTTTGTCGCCTTCACTACAAGAAAATAGACAATTTACGACTACGATTGGCGACTAAACTCGTAATCGCCAAATTTAGTGACTATATAATGACTGTTTAACTACTGCTTTACAACTGCTAAAACTTAGTCGTAAGTTAGTCGTTTTTTACCGACTGAAATGAGTAGTTGGTTCAATAGTCGTTAATTAGCGACTACTTTCCGACTGAAAGACAAAAAAGTAATTTTGTCAGCAAACAGTAGCTAATTTGGCGACTACATGGTGACTATTGCGGCGAGTCGTTAATTTGGCTACTAATATACGACTACATTAGTTAGTCGGCTATTTGGCGACTACTAAGCGACTATTGAGGTGAGTCGCAAACATGTCGGCCAAAAAGAAACACGTTTTATTCGTTTGTGGGGTTGGTAAGCTTTGTTTTGTTGCGACAGTCGTTTTACAGTCGGTATTCAGTCGCCAAATTACTCTATATATACCATGCCTTCGTTTCTTATTTCATTCACACCACAAGCAAGAGCATTAGCAATAAACAAATCGAGAGTGAGAAAAAAAAATTCGAGAGTGAGAAAAAAAAATTCGAGAGTCAGAAAAAAAAATTCGAGAGTGAGAAAAAAAAATCAAAAGAGAAAAAAAACAAGAGTGAAAAAAAAAATCAAAAGAGAAAAAAAACAAAAAACAAGAGTGAGAGATCTTTAATAATGGCGGGAAGTTCTAATTATAGTCATTTTCGGGAGTGGATGTATAAGAGGCTTGATGAAGTGACGGGAAATTTCACGGAAGAGTTCAGCAACGGGGTAGAGGAGTTCATGGCTTTTGCAAATAGTCAGCGTTTAGCACAAAATAATGGTGGTATGTTTCACTGCCCTTGTGATAAGTGCAAAAACGGTAGGCGTCTTCCGGGGGTACAATTTGGAATCATATTTTTTGCTATGGGTTTATGCCAGATTATTATGTTTGGTATAAACATGGGGAAGAAATTAATATGGGCATAGGAACGAGTTATGTAGATCCGATGTTTGTAAGTGGGAATGAAGAAGTGGGTAATGTGGTAGGAGATAGATATGTGGATATGGTGAATGATGCATTTCGTTATAACATAAGTTTAGATGATAATTATCATCAAGATGGTAGTTATCAGAATGTCGAGGAACCATTACTTAACCATTCCAAGAAATTCTACGACTTGTTAGAAGGTGCAAAAAATCCATTATATGATGGTTGTCATGAAGGTCACTCACAATTATCCCTAGCTGCTAGAGTCATGCAAAATAAGGCAGATTATAATATGAGTGAAAAGTTAGTGGATTCGGTTTGTGAAATATTGACTGATTATTTACCAGAAGGAAACCAAGCTACTGGTTCACATTATGAGACCGAAAAATTGATGCGCAATTTAGGTCTCCCATATCATACAATTGATGTTTGTATTAACAATTGTATGATATATTGGAAAGATGACGAAAAGGAAGATAAATGTCTGTGTTGTGGTGCACAAAGATGGAAACCTCGGGAAGGCCGACGTAGAACCAAAGTACCATATAGTCGTATGTGGTATCTGCCTATTGCTGATAGATTGAAGAGAATGTATCAAAGCCACAAGACTGCAGCAGCAATGAGATGGCATGCCGAGCACCAAACAAAGGAGGGAGAAATGAATCATCCTTCTGATGCAGCGGAGTGGAGGTATTTTCAAGAACAACATCCTCATTTTGCCGAAGAACCCTGTAACGTGTATCTTGGATTATGTACTGATATATCATGGTTTTGTGGTTTTTAACCATGATATAAGGAGTCTTTTAGTGTCTTTTCATTTGTTTCTAGGATGTTTTTGAGTCTTTACAGGTTTTCTAGGATTTTAGCATGAAAGGAGCAAAGTGGAGCAATTTGGATCGTTTTGGAGCATAAATCTCGGATCAAAGCATGGGCATCGATCGACACCCAGGTAGCATCGATCGACACCCAGTCCAAACCGACGAGAGAGCCAAATTTGGAAGTTTTACAAAGTTGCCCGAAGTTTTCCATATTTGCAACATAAGTCCCTGACGTGTTTTAGGACATATAAATAGTGTTTTTAGGTTTTCCAAACACACAAGTTTTATTCTATCAAGTTTTATTTTTCCTGCAACCCTGAGAGATTTTTGAGAGCTTTGGAGAGAGATCAGATCTGCTTTGAGAGAAGAATTTCTAAACTCCTTCTTATTCTTTTAATCTCTATTGCTTATTATTCAGAATCATGTCTTGTTCTTCATTGAATATGTCTGAGTAATTTGCTTGTTAGGTTTAGGGTTTTTCACAGGGATTTTATGATTTATTAGATCTGTTTATTTAGGATTCTTTATCTTGCTAGATCTTCATCTTAGGTTGTTCTTCATATTAATCCTTGATTGGCCATCTAGAATTAATACTCTAGGAAAATAAATTGATATGATAATATAATTGATTTTTCCTGATAAAACCTTTTGATGAGCAAAATTATTTCTTGCAAAGAGATTTGATTTAATAATTTTGTGAACAATCTAAACCTGATTTTATTGCTGATTTTTAACCTAGAATTTTACAAAGAGATTTGGATTTTCTGGTTTTAAATTTAGATATTATTTGCAGTGAGAACTGATTTAATTTACAAAAGTGTTTAGAGTTTTAGATCTGTTCTTAATTGTTTGAATCCTAATTTATTTCTTGATTTAATATTTCATAATTTCCTGAGAAATTCCCTAAGCCTAGCTTTTTGATCTCCTGAATTTACAACAGTCTTTAATATTAATACTTTGCATTGCTTTTATTTTAATTTAATTTAATCTGTTTAGCATAATTGAAAACTCTATAATTTATTGTGTAGTCTAGAGTCCTTGTGGAATTCGACCCCTAAGTACTGCAGTGATCTCTTAATTTGAGAGAGTAGCTCTAGGGATTAATTTGAGCATATCAAATTTTGGCGCCGTTGCCGGGGACTCTTTGATCTACCATTAGATTTGAGTTTTAGATTTTGTCTAAATTTTTCTTTTTATTTTCAAACTAACACGCTTTTGTTTTCTTCTCTCTTGTGTGTTTCAGGTGTATGCCTAATAAGCCTAACACAAGGAGCAACAAGACTGGTCCAATTCTGAAGCTTTCAAACCCAGAGTTGGGAAAACTTGAGCGTGAGAACAGAAAAGCAGCCAAATCCTTGAAGATGGTTAATACGATCATTCTGATGCGTGATGAGGCTGGTGTTTTGAGGGATCAAGAGGGCCACTTGCGCAATGAGCACGGCCAAAAGCTGGATGCAGAAGGCAACGTGATTCCCGAACCTGTTGTCAACGAGCAGGCTGTCGTGAATCAGCAAGCTGGGGTCGTTGATGATCCGGACCTCGGTGTCGATCGACACCAACCAGGTGGCATCGATCGACACCCACCTGCAGACGTGCGTGGAGCTGCCAACCACGTACAGAACCCAGTCCGACGACAGGAGAACAACCGGGATCTGATCAGGACCATTGCTGACTACAACCGGGCTGATCTGGTGTATGAGAACCGGTCTGCTATTGTTCCTCCCCCTTTTCAGAGGAATGATTTTGAGTTGAAACCTGCGTACTTTCAACTAGTTGGGCAGAGACCTTTCTCTGCTTTGCCCAATGAGAAGCCTCTGGACCATATTGAGCATTTTGAAGATCTGGTGACTAGCATCAAGGCTAATGGAGTGACTGAGGACTTCATATTCTGCAAGCTCTTCCCATACTCACTTGCAGGAGAGGCATCTCAGTGGTTGAAGCAGTTGCCAGCTGGATCTTTGACATCTTGGCAACAAGTCAAAGTGGCTTTCCTCAACCATTTCTATGATGATGCAATGTCAGATGAGTTGAGAGTCAAGCTATCCACTTTCAAGCAAAGACCAGATGAAGCTTTCAAGGCAGCTTGGGTGAGATTCAAAGCTTATCAGAGGGACTGTCCACACCATGGTTTTTCAAGGGTACAATTGTTGAGTATCTTCTTTAGAGGGTGTGACTGGAAGTATCAGTTAGCTTTGGATGCTGCAAGTCATGGGAATTTCAAGACAAGAATGCCCGAAGATGCTGAAGTTTTGATTGAGAATTTGGCTTCTAGCAATAGCACTAAGGGAGCAGATGCTGAAAGGAAGAGATTGCATGGAGGATTTGATTCAAACCAGCTAGCTTCTGTTAATGCTAAGTTGGATTCAGTGCATAATCTTCTTGTGGGAAAGAAGTCAGTCCAATTTGCTGCTGAAGTTGAGACATTTGAGCCAGAGCCAGAGAATTCAGAGGAGAATGTCAACTATGTGTATGGAGCTGGGTATCAGGGACAGAGATTCGGTAATCAGCAAGGAAACAGACCTTACAATGGTGACCAGAAGCAGCAACAGAACAATGGCTATACAAGAACCTATGGGAATTCATCTTATCAGTCTCCACCTCCTAAGACCTCTTCCGAGAGTAGAATGGAGGCCATGCTTGAGCAGCTTTTGCAAGGACAAGAGAATCTGACAGTGACATTCAATGGAAAGATTGACAATGTCTACACTGAGCTGAATGGGAAGATAGAAGCATTAAATGTTCATGTTAAGAAGCTGGAGGTTCAAGTTGCACAGACTGCTGGGTCTGTAAAAAGGCAAGAGAATTATCTTCCAGCAAGAACTGAGTCAAACCCCAGACATGCTTGCAATGCCATATCAGTGAGAGATGAAGATGATGGTGAAATTTTTTCTGCCGAACAAGGAGAAAAATCGGCCAATCTGTCGGATCCAGATGATGGCATCGATCGACACTCTTCTCAGACGGAACCAGAAGCTGCAAAATCTCAGGTTCCAGCTGCTGAAAGGGTCTACAAGCCTAAGGTTCCTTTTCCCAAGCCAAGAAAGTCTAAGCAAGAAATGGAGGAAGCTAGATGCAAGGCAATGATGGACAAGGTGATGATTGAGATGCCATTGATTGATGCAGTGAAGCTTTCACCACCACTTAAGCGCTATGTCAAGAGAATGGTATCAAATGGTTTGAGCCCTGAGGAAGGAGCACTGCTTACTAAGGATGTCAGTGCAATTCTGTTAAACCAGCCTCCACAGAGGAAGAAAGAGAAGAAGCAGGACGTGGTTATCTCTAAGGAAGTGAGTGCAATCATTCAATGTAGGACTGCAGAGAAGTTACCAGATCCTGGAAGCTTTGTGCTTGATTGCTCAATCTCAGCAGGAAGGTTTGCACACTCACTTTGTGATCTTGGTTCTAGCATCAACTTGATGCCACATTCTGTTGCTGTGAGACTTGGGATGACAGAATTCAAGCCAACTCAGATTTCTCTTATCTTGGCTGATCGCTCCCGAAGAATTCCTGAAGGTGTTTTAGAGGATATTCCAGTTAAGGTTGGCAACTTCATGATCCCCACTGACTTTGTGGTGTTGATGTATGATCAAGAGCCTAAAGATCCTCTCATCTTAGGACGATCTTTCTTGGCTACAGCTGGTGCCATCATAGATGTGCAGAAGGGACACATAGCACTGAATGTGGATGGTTTGAGTTTGAATTTTGAGATGGATAAGCTGAGGAGGGCTCCTACTATTGATGGACAGACTTTTTCTGTTGAAAAAGTTTCTGCAACACGAGCATCAGGCTCAGTGTCGATCGACACCAACAACCGGGTATCGATCGACACCCCTCCACGACCGAGACAGAACAGCTCCAAGACTGATGTTCCAAGTCAGAAACCTGTTCCCAAACAGAAGAGTCATCAATCCACACTCCAGAGCCCTCAGGTAAGGAAAAGGTACACCTCTCCTTCTCCTAAACTTCCCCCTATCATCAACAAGAATTTCAAAGAGATAAAAACTGTTTTGCAGTTAACCAAGCCACGAGATTATCGTAGAGCGCTTGTTTCTTCTGTTGATGATTTTGCAGGACTAAAAAGAGGCAAACCCATCCCTAAATCCCGCCCTGGTCCTGTTCCTACTATCCTTGGCAGACCTCATGCACCTAAAGCTTATTCACCACCTTGGATGAAGAGGACTTCAATGCCATGTTCTGCTCCTCCGGATGCCTGAGCTCCAGCACAGTCAAGCTAATGACTGAAAACAAGCGCTTAGTGGGAGGCAACCCACTGGTAGGTTTTTCTTTTTCTTTTTCTTTTGATTTTTATTTATTTTATGTTTCTTTTTGCTTTCCTCTTACTTCATAACACTGGGGACAGTGTTGTTTAAGTCTGGGGGAGGTTAGTTACTAACTATGTTTTATGTTTTTGAGTTTCAGTTGTGTCAGTCAAAACCATAAAGTTTGAGTCAAATTTTTCAAAATTTTTCTTTTTGTCTTTGGGAATTATGATCTTGACTAATGATTTCTCTTATTTGGCTAACACTCTAATGATTATTTGTTTATGCTTGATCTCAGAACTGAAGCTTAGAAAGACTATGAGCCTTATCAACAATCCTGAAAGCCCTTATTCAATAGATATCTGATTGATCTAACGTTGTCTCAACCTTTATCAGGATTTTAACCGGACTTAATCGCTTACTTTGGGGTTGGAAATCAGTGGACTAGACTACTTCTTCAGGCCATACAAGACAATGCAATTTTTCAAAGTATGTCTTCCCTCTCTCTTCCCTTCAGTAGTTTAAAAAAAAAAGAGATCAGAAAAAAAAAAAAAAAAAGAGAAGTAAAAGATGAGATGATTTTGATCAGTTTAGAGAGGTAGGTAAATTACCAGTGACCTCATTATTCTACTCTTGAGTCAAATGATCACACAAAGCTTGGAAGCGAGGGGTAGGTAAATTACCGATGACCCCGGTATTCGCTTACACCTTTGATTAGAAAAAAAAAAAAAGAGAAAAAAAAAAAAAAATTGGAAGTGAGAAAAGGGAGATGAAAGGAGATATAAGAAGAAAGTCTTGGCCTGAAAAGAGTCCATATGCCACTGATCAATACACCCAAGGTAAGAACTCGCCTATACTTGCTTTAATTTATGTAATGAGATGACAATGGAGATTTCAGAGATTCCAAAGGATTGTGGGATTTGAGTAAGGAATGTTGATGCTTATCATGGTTGAGTATAAGAAGTAAGTTCTTGAGTCAGGTAAATGAAGAGTGTGAATAAAGAATGATCATGCAGTTGAGTGAGTTCCCTGTTTTCAAACCTCTTTCACATGTCTAAGTTTATGTTTTGCTTGAGGGCAAGCAAAGGCTAAGTCTGGGGGAGTTGATATATCATGGTTTTTGTGGTTTTTAACCATGATATAAGGAGTCTTTTAGTGTCTTTTCATTTGTTTCTAGGATGTTTTTGAGTCTTTACAGGTTTTCTAGGATTTTAGCATGAAAGGAGCAAAGTGGAGCAATTTGGATCGTTTTGGAGCATAAATCTCGGATCAAAGCATGGGCATCGATCGACACCCAGGTAGCATCGATCGACACCCAGTCCAAACCGACGAGAGAGCCAAATTTGGAAGTTTTACAAAGTTGCCCGAAGTTTTCCATATTTGCAACATAAGTCCCTGACGTGTTTTAGGACATATAAATAGTGTTTTTAGGTTTTTCAAAACACACAAGTTTTATTCTATCAAGTTTTATTTTTCCTGCAACCCTGAGAGATTTTTGAGAGCTTTGGAGAGAGATCAGATCTGCTTTGAGAGAAGAATTTCTAAACTCCTTCTTATTCTTTTAATCTCTATTGCTTATTATTCAGAATCATGTCTTGTTCTTCATTGAATATGTCTGAGTAATTTGCTTGTTAGGTTTAGGGTTTTTCACAGGGATTTTATGATTTATTAGATCTGTTTATTTAGGATTCTTTATCTTGCTAGATCTTCATCTTAGGTTGTTCTTCATATTAATCCTTGATTGGCCATCTAGAATTAATACTCTAGGAAAATAAATTGATATGATAATATAATTGATTTTTCCTGATAAAACCTTTTGATGAGCAAAATTATTTCTTGCAAAGAGATTTGATTTAATAATTTTGTGAACAATCTAAACCTGATTTTATTGCTGATTTTTAACCTAGAATTTTACAAAGAGATTTGGATTTTCTGGTTTTAAATTTAGATATTATTTGCAGTGAGAACTGATTTAATTTACAAAAGTGTTTAGAGTTTTAGATCTGTTCTTAATTGTTTGAATCCTAATTTATTTCTTGATTTAATATTTCATAATTTCCTAAGAAATTCCCTAAGCCTAGCTTTTTGATCTCCTGAATTTACAACAGACTTTAATATTAATACTTTGCATTGCTTTTATTTTAATTTAATTTAATCTGTTTAGCATAATTGAAAACTCTATAATTTATTGTGTAGTCTAGAGTCCTTGTGGAATTCGACCCCTAAGTACTGCAGTGATCTCTTAATTTGAGAGAGTAGCTCTAGGGATTAATTTGAGCATATCATGTACCGATGGGTTCAATCCATTTGGGATGTCTCGAAATCATTCTCTATGGCCTGTGATCTTGACGCCATATAATCTACCCACTGGTATGTGCATGAATACCGAGTATTTGTTTCTTACAATTCTGAATTCTGGTCCAAATCATCCGCGAGCTAGTCTTGATATATTTCTCCAACCTCTTATTGAGGAGTTAAAAGAGTTGTGGTCTACTAGAGTTGATGCGTATGATGTGTCCTTGAGTCAAAATTTTAATCTAAAAGCAGCGCTGATGTGGACGATCAGCGATTTCCCGGCATATGGCATGTTATCTGGATGGACAACACATGGTAAATTGTCTTGTCCAGTTTGCATGGACGATACAAAGTCTTTTTGTCTACCTAATGGAAGGAAGACATGTTGGTTTGATTGTCACCGGAGATTTCTTCCTCATGGTCATCCTCTTAGGCGGAATAAAAAAGACTTCTTAAAAGGTAAAGACGCTATGAGAGAGTATCCACCTGAGTCTTTGACCGGTGAGCAAATTTACTCTGAGCGATTGAGTGGTGTGAATCCACCAAAAACGAAGGACGTCGGTGGAAATGGTCATGAAAAGAAGATGCCGGGATATGGGAAGCAACACAACTATCACAAAGAAAGCATATTGTGGCAGCTGCCATATTGGAGGGACCTCAATCTACGACATAATATTGACGTGATGCATACAGAGAAGAATTTTTTGGACAACATCATGTATACTCTTATGCGTGTGAAGGGTAAATCAAAAGATACCATCATGTCAAGATTGGATTTAGTGAAGTTCTGTTCTCTGCCACACTTACATCTTGATAGTAGGGGTAAAGCACCTTTCCCGGCATATACATTGACAGACGAAGCCAAAACAAGCTTATTGGAATGTGTGAAGCATCCAATTAAATTCCCAGATGGTTATTCGTCAGACTTAGCTAGTTGTGTTGATATGGAAAATGGAAAGTTTTCAGGCATGAAGAGCCATGATTGCCATGTTTTTATGGAACGTTTACTTCCATTTATCTTTGCAGAACTGCTTCACAGGAATGTCCACCTTGCGTTATCAGGTACTCGTTAATTAATAAATCAAAATTTTATTTATTTATGAAGTACTTATATAATTCTTAATGTGATATTGAAGTTTGAATATATCTTGTAGGGGTTGGATCATTTTTCCGGGACTTATGTTCTAGGACTTTGCATACAAGTCGCCTTCAAATTCTAAAACAGAATATAGTTCTCATCCTATGCAACTTGGAAAAGATCTTTCCACTATCCTTTTTTAATGTGATGGAGCACCTGCCTATACATCTCCCTTACAAAGCTGAATTAGGAGGTCCTGTCCAATATAGGTGGATGTATCCTTTTGAAAGATTTTTTAAAAAATTGAAAGGAAAAGCAAAGAACAAAAGGTATGCAGCAGGATCAATTGTTGAATCATATATCAATGACGAGATTGCATACTTCTCAGAGCACTATTTTGCCGAGAACATACAAACAAAATCAAGGTAAATGCTATCAAGATTTGAATTTATTGTGTGAATATATATTTAATTTTCAATCATTTGGTCAGGTTAACAAGATTTGATGAAGGTGAAAATCCTGTATATCATGTGCCTGGAGTTCCTTCTATATTTACTCACGTTGGCCATCCAAGTGGGGAAATGCATGAAACATGGCTCTCAAGCCGAGACTATCAATGCGCACACGCATATGTTTTAAGAAATTGTGACTATTTCAAGCCAATTGAGAGGTATATATATAATTAAGTAGGGATCGCTCAAATTATATATAATCTGCTATGATCTCTCATATATTTGTGTTTGTCTTGTATATATAGTATGTTCGAGGATTTTCTTTCAGCAAAATATCCAGGACTTCCCGATAAGGAACTCTCCGCCAAAAGAGCAGACGAATATCATTTATGGTTAAAGAATATGTGTGTGACAACAATACTCTATATATAAATACGAGTTAAAATTATTGAAAATAACTTATACATATATATGCAGGTTACTTACTAGAACGCCACAAATCCATTTCCTACTTGGGTTCAAGAGATAGTGCATGGACCTTTGAACAAGGTCAAAACATGGCCAATGTATTTTACAAGAGGCTATTTGTTTCATACAGAGAATCACGGCGCTGAACGTAACACATGTAACTATGGTGTATGTGCTAAGGGTGAAAATTACACGGATGAATCTGATGCAGCGGATTTCTACGGAACCATAACTGATACCATAGAGCTTCAATATGAGGGGATGGTTAATTTGAGAATCACACTTTTTAAGTGCAAGTGGTATAACCCTGTTATCGGTAGAGGCACTCGGATCAGCAATGGTGGTGTCATAGACGTACTTTCAACAAGAAAGTACAATAAATACAAACCATTTATTCTAGGTAAGTATATATATATATATATATATATATGTGTGTGTATTTATATATATATGTGTATTTATTTATCTATAAATAAAACATTATTGTTGATATGTTAATGTAACTTTCATAATTTGCAAATGCAGCCTCTCAAGCAGAACAAGTGTGTTATATTCCGTATCCATACATTAAAAAACCGAAGCAAATATGGTTCAATGTTCTAAAGGTGAATTCGAGGGGAAACATTTCTGGAGAATATGTCAACAGTTTAGAGACGACTCTTTTGCAAACCGAAAATGATGATGCTGTATTGATGAATACAATTGAAGATATTGTACTTGACAATTTGGAAGAGGAAGTACACCCAATAAATCTAGATTACGGCGTTGAGGATGTGGAACCTGAAGATGAATTCTTGTGTAATTTATCATCTTCGGATGATGAAGAACCAGATGATGAAGAATCCTCCTAATTATGTTTATGTCAAATTTGTGATATAAATAATATGTAATATATCCTGAATTGTGTTCTAAATAATATGTAGTATATATTAAATGTTATGTTTAAAAATATATAAATTAAGCCAAATATATTAAATGTTATGTTTAAAAATATATAAATTAAATTGTATGGAGTTAAAAGGATTAAATTAAGCCACTGATTAGCGACTATTAAGTGACTAGGTTCAAAATATTTGGGTTTAATTACCCCAATCCGTTAATGGACCAGATTATACACTTCTTAAACAAGCCCAACCTTTTTACAAAAATTAGTCTTTGCAAATACCAACCACTTAGGGACTGATAGGCGACTATATTGAAGCTTATTGGGTTAATTAAACACGAAATCCATTAACGGCCCATCACACACGACCTAACCCTAATCGTTAACCTAATCTCTAATCATTCTCACCTTTCTTCTTCTTTGTGTTCTTCGCCGTTTTCTCTCTAACATCGAAACCCTAATCTTCCCCGTTCTTTGC
This sequence comes from Camelina laxa, assembly GCA_024034495.1. Classification (NCBI taxonomy): domain Eukaryota; kingdom Viridiplantae; phylum Streptophyta; class Magnoliopsida; order Brassicales; family Brassicaceae; genus Camelina; species Camelina laxa. The sequence continues at coordinate 9,718,820 of CM043885.1, read as the reverse complement.
CGTTCTTCACCGTAACAACGAAGATGCCTCTTGTCAAGAAGCCTGGACGCAAGAGAAATGTTGCCCCCAACGCTTCTCTCAGACCCGATGACTCCGATCCATCGACTAAGGTGAGAAGACTCAACCCTCTACCGCGTCAATACAACTTCACTCCGGCGGCTGAAAATCCTACGCCTCCGACGCCTCAAGAAGAAGTCCGCGTTTCTCCCCAGATATCGACAACCGCGGCACCGCAGGTCAGAAACTATCCACCACCGCAAATCCTTTTTCAAAACTCCGTGAATCGAGTTGGTGTAGAGCATCCATCTCGGTCATCAACCGAAGTGATGAACAATCCACCGGTTCAAGCGAATCCATTGGAAGATTCTGCGAGATCTCCAAATGCAGCCTCTCACGCTCAAAGTCATCCTTCTTCTCAAGGTCACAACTTCGCAGAGTCAGATCCAGTCTTGCCGGAACTCCAGGAGGACACGTTGAGGGCTCTAAACGCGATACTTATGGTGCCGGACCATCATAAGTTCACCACCGTCCTCTCTCCGGAACCGAAGCCTAACACGACTTGGTATGTCTACTTTTTCATAATTTTACAACCGTGTTCTAGTTAGTTGGTTGATTTTTGTTGTCTGATTGTAGTAAATACTCTTAGGGATTCATGTCTGTTATTGGTTGGTTGATTTTTGTTGTCTGATTGGTTTAACTAACCGTGTTCTAGTTAGTTGTGAAACAAATTCTGAAAAAACCGTGTTCTAGTTTGTAAATTAGTTAGACTTACAACCGTGTTCTAGTTTCTGTCAACCGTGTTTCAGTGTTTCATGTCTGTTATTGGTTGGCTTCAGATTGTAGTAAACGAGTGAATGTGTTTAATGTCTGTTTCAGTGTGTAGCAAACGATTTTAACTAACCGTGTTCTAGTTAGTTGTGAAACAAATTCTGAAATAACCGTGTTCTAGTTTGTAAATTAGTTAGACTTACAACCGTGTTCTAGTTTCTGTCAACCGTGTTTCAGTGTTTCATGTCTGTCAAAGAACTGACTTGATTCTTTTGTTATTTGAGGTTTACTCGTGATGCAAGATCAGCACTGGTTCAGAAGATTACTAGAGTTTTTACAAACAAATTTGATGGTCCATTCTACAATTGGTCATGTGTGCCTCCGGATAGACGAGAAAGATACTTCCTTGAGTTTGCGGTATAGTTTTATGTTCTAAGGTTTCATTAATAGATAGGTTTTGATTAAGTTGTTGTTCACTAACGTAATTCTATTTTCCTTTTTTCATAGAAAACACACACTTGGGATCCTTTAATAACAGAAACTGTGCAACAGTATTTCTATGACATATGCCAACGACGGATGAAAAACATGGTTAGCGACGTTAGGACTAGTCGAGTGCAACCTAAATGGATCGAGGGTGACCTGTGGAAAGTAATGGTTGCTCAGTGGGAGACTGAAGAAGCACAAGAAAGGAGTCGAATCTATTCCAAAGCTTGCATGTCAGACCGTAATGGTCTCGGTCCACACATGCACTTATCTAGGCCAACATCTTATCAAGCCAGATGGTACGTATGTGGATCGCAAGGCCGAGAAGATCTTAACAACTTATGAGAAAAACTTACAAGCTAAGCTATCTGAGATTGAGTCAGATCCTTCACAAGTTCAGGAGCTCACAGCAGAAGATTATACTGCCATCTTTCTTCAGGTAAATTTACATTTCTCACAATCTATATTTAAAGAGTCTTTAACTTTCATATTCTCTATTTACAGTTTCACCTTTTTTTTTCTCAGTCCACCGAGAAGGATTCACGAGGTAATATTTTTGAGCTCGGTAGCCTCAAGGATCATCTTCAGGATCTTCTCAATGGCAACAGCTATCATCAACAAGGACAGTCATCATCATTTGTAGCATTGCAAGAGCAAATGAAGGAAGCTCAAAGGATCATTGAAGAACAAGTTGCTTATGCGACAAAACGTGATGCTGAGTTTGCTGCTCGTGAAGCAGAACATTCCAAAGTTGTGGCTGAGCAACAGAAGAAGATAGATCGCTTGGAAAAGTTCATGCAGAAACTTGATCCGGCCTTTCTCGAGTTCCATGAGACTGAATCAAGTGATGCACCCATCGACCCTCCTACATAAAGAGCATCTCCTCCTTAGGTTAATTCTTAGGCTACTTATCTCTCTCTATTTCTTACTCTAATGAACTTGACAATTTGGAATGATGTGTTCTTCCTTATCACTTAAGAGAATCATAGTGTTAGGTTCTCTCTTTTGGTTGTGACAAAAATATGGTTCTCTCTTTTTGGAATGGCTTATGTGGTGTACTAATTACAATTATGGTTAACATTTGGTAATTAAAAATGCAAATTTTAAGCCTTTCTTTGATTATAAATTCGAGTTATAAACAAAACAAAAAGAAAAGATTCTGGTTTTTAATTCCTATAGTCTTCAAATAGTCATTAAATCTAGATTTACATAGGCGCAACACAATCGTGAAATAGTCGTCTCGTAGTAGCCAAGTAGTCGCTACATTTAACGACTATATCACAACTATTCTCAAACTAATCTCCTTCACATCGAATTAATCGTAAAACTGTCAGCAAATAGTCGTAAATGTTTACTGACTACTTTACAACTATCTGTACACAACGACTGTTCACATTTTAATTAATCGTAACTTAGTCACAAAACAGTCGTAAACATTTACGACTACATTACGACTACATTTACGACTACGTGAATTAGTCGTAAAGTAGTCGCTATTTACCGACTAAATTACGACTGAAATTCCTACCGACTAACATTTTACGACAACAGTGATTAGTCGTAACATAGTCGTAATTTACGAAATAGCGACTACGAAACGACTACAAATGCAGTCGTAAATTGCCTGTTTTCTTGTAGTGCTTCCTCAAGTCTCAAACCAATGCCCCGACCCTGTTGATATTCAAATTTAGGTTCCTTCACTATCCCTCCTTCCCTCGTGAACTTAAAAACTTTTGTAATGGTTGTACTTGTACTCTTGAACTTGGTGTGATTTGTTTGGTATGTTTTCTAGAACTTATGTATGTTGAAACTTATATCTTTGTCTAATTTCATGTTTGTTATGTTTTAGTTATAGTTTTGATAATCAGTTTTGTTATTACAAAATCAAATAATTCAATTTAATCGGATTTTTTTAAAAGCATGATAAATCGATAATTAAATAGTCGTAAAACAGTCACCGAAACGGACACAAATCAGTAACCAAAATAGTCGCAAATGAGTAATCAAACCAGTTGCTCAGGCGTTGCAATTCAGTCGCAACTGTTAGCGACTGTTTGGCGAGGGAATAACGACCAATATTATCAGTCGCCAATTAGTAGCTTCTTAACGACTCTTTCACGACTGATTATTTTAGCTACACTCTGTTTAACAACTACATAAGTCAGTCGCCAATCAGTAATTACTAAATAGTTTGCAACTATATAGTGACTGTTTTTATAGTCGGTAATTCCATGTTTTCTTGTAGCGTTAATTTATATGTTTACCGACTCTAGTGCTAATGTGTGTAACTAATTAATAATTGGCGAAGCGTAAATCATTCTTAGTCACGTTGTTGGGAGATGAAGATAGATTAACAAACCATTTTATTAACTTTTTCTTGGTGTTGTGCATTAGATAGTCTACATCACATGTATAGTTTTTAAAGAGATAGTGTGATGATTCAAATACAAACATAACGCAACACTACTTGTGATGCATAGGACCACTAGAAGAGCCTCTAGATTTGCATGGCTGCGGAGCCAATGAACTTGGTGAGACCAAAGGTAAGAGCCATAGCCATCCAACCACCAATAACCACCCTAACACTCGACTTAACCACACTTGTCTTTCCCAGGACCGCACCGGTCACTCCAAACACAACCAACGCTATGGTGGCCACAACCGCTACCACCGCCATTCTTACCTTATGATTCTCTATGAATACAGCAGCCAGAAGCGGCATTGCTGCCCCCACTGAAAATGCCAACGCTGATGCAATTGCTGCTTGTCCTGGATTCGGCAACCGTTCTTTCTTCTCTTCCTGCCATTAAACTTACACTTTTTACTATATACTACATCATATAGAAATGTTATGTCACCAAAATGTCTAAAAGGAAAAAAAAAAAAAAATGAATAGTGTCAAAATTTCTATTACAAATTTGCAATAAATTTGTTATATCTGTTGTTTCAAACTAATTTTTACATAGCTAATGTTCACATGTCACCAAAAACAAGTCACATTGTTTAACGAATTTTTCTTTACTTTATCATAAAACATAGTATATATATATATATATATACATCTTCCATTTAATAAAAATTGTTACTATACTTAGAAAAATAGTGACAAATTCGTGTAACAAATATTTATCGGAAAATACGTTTAGACACAGAATGGTGCGTACTGTGTCTACTATATACATTACCTCCTCTTGTTCGTCGATTGCTGATAATGATGTCATATTCTCAATAGCTCTCTTCATCTGCGCAGTTTCAATATCTCTTTGGGTACACACAGACACAAACTCACCAATAGCCATACTGCAAGCACCCGCAACAAGGCCGGCAAAACCAACGAGCAGCATTGCTTTGACGTCTTCTTTGATAGAACCAACACCCATCATGAGGGACGCCACTGTGACCAGACCATCGTTGGCTCCAAGCAAGGCAGCTCTTAGCCACTGAGCCCTCTGCATGTAGTCCACTTCCTCCTTCTCTTCTCTCGGACGACTTTTCTGATTCCTTGGGCTGCTTGTTTCTGAAAGCTGAACGTTGGAAGTCATGGTTTGGAATTTGTACTGACTACTGATTAGTGATTTACTTGATTTTGATTGATGAGAAGGCTTGTGGAGAACTCACGCCTTATATAGAAAAATAGAGTAAATAGCTTTGTTTATTAATAGTTGTGTTACCTAATAATATATATAAGAGAAAAATATAGAGTGGTGGTAGTGGTGGAGACGGTAACGTTGGACACTATACTTCTTCAGAGTGGAAATATAATCGGATGGATCTACATAGCCACCCAAAAGTGCGATCATGATAAACAATATCATTGGTGAAATGGGTTTAATACGATTATTACTAGTGACTGTTGGTGATTAAGCTCATATATTGGTTTATTACTTCTCTTGGTAAAGGTAATTAAGTAATAGAGTTTCCAATATATCATTGTTTTGAACTTTTGAATGCGACATATTTAAAGAGTGTTTTAACGACTTAACATGTTACGTAGAATTTGTTTATATTCAATCAAGATTTTATTAAATTTTGTAATATATTCCCAACATATCATGGTTTATATCATGATTAAATGCAAATAAAGACCAGTCGGAGACGGATTACGAGTGCTTTCTTATTAATTATTTTTTTATGAACTAAGAGGGAATTCTCATACTATCACAATTCTGGACTACGAGTACATAACCTACTAACCTACTATGGACATTAAGAAGTAGCATTAGAGCCAAACACAAGAGTGTACTATACTCTTAATTTCTCACATAATCTGGAATAATTTACAAGATAAAAAGTATGTAAACTTAATTAACTATTGGGTTAAAAAATGTCTAAAATAAAGTATTAGGCTAAAATTGTAACTCTGCAGTAATTAAAAGTTTAATAACGTAACTTAAAATTGAAGACACTCTTCCCAACATTATGACAGTAAACGAAACAACAACATTATTTTTGTTTTACCTTCTATACTGATAGCGTATAATTTTTTATTTTACTTTTGTGTGATGTCATTGCTAACATCATTATGAGTGTTATGTCATTGCTAACATCACCTCCTAATCTACTTAATGATTTTTCATTCTTAATGAATTCTTAGATGCATTTTTAAAGAATAAGTTAAGATGTTTGTGAGCCTAAGTCCCGAAAATCCAAACCAAATCTAGAAGAAAATGGACCCGAACCCAACCGGAAGATTATAAATATTGAAACAAAGCTTGTGAGTCCAATCCCAAAAATCTATAAATCGAACCGAACCCAAACACCCAGCCTAGTTATATTTCTGACAATCTCAAAGGCTCCTCAGTCATACACTATTATTAGCAAACTGCATTCCATTTATTCCACGGTTTTGACTCTATCTATACTAGTTCTCTTGACATTTCAAACATCGACATACTAAATTTGACAGGAGAATAATGAAAGGCATCATCATCAAGTTACTCATCTTCCTAATCATCTCATTCCCATCATTGACCACAATAAATGGATATCATTGCCCCGGTCCAATAATCCAATCAAATATTGAGAGCTCCTCCGCTAATGGTTCGGGGAAAGGGCGCCTCAGCTCACTACCTAATATCTTATTTTTAGACAAATTTGATTATTTTTTTCTGTTTCATTTTATTTTTAGATCAATTTTCCCAATAACCAAATTTAATGATTTAATTAAAAATATAGCATATTATTTAAAAAATAGGATTAGGGGTAAAGAGAATTACTATTTTAGTGTGTGATGGTGTGGTGGTTGGTAGTGGTGATAGCTGGCAGCCGATGACCAGAGGCAGGGATGGTCGGAGACCGGCAACCGGGAGGGTGGTGGCCGGATGGCGACGACTGGAGGGAGTGGTGGCCAGAGGTGCAGGCCGCCGGAGATAGCCGAAGGTGGTGGTGGTAGGAGGATAGAGGTAGTGATGGTGGTGGTTATAGAGGGTTAGTTATGTAATTATTATATAAAATACAAACAATATAAGTTTTTTATGGTTAGAGTGGTTAAACTGTCCTCATCAGTAAAAAATCCACAGAGTTTCTTAAAAACAAAATAAATTAATATTTTCATTGTTTGATTATATTTAATTTTTTAAAGAAAGTTAAACCAATAATAATGCAAGAAACGTTTCAAATGTTTCTTGATGAAGAAACGTTTCTCTCCTCTCTCATAACTTTTCATTACTTTTTGATTTTTTATTATAAAAGTTTCTAATAAGAAACACCAATGAAGATAGTATTAGTGGGTGAATTATTAACTTTTTTTGGTTATATAGTGTAATTCCCCTTTATTTTTTGCTAGATAATTTTTTTTATTAATCAATAACTTTCACATTTTAACCAAAAATCATCTATATACCTAAAGTTGGTTTTTCTCTCTCCTCCTTCCTCCACCTCATCACTTCTTAGTTTCAATTTTAACAAATCAAGCTACATCATCAAAAGAACATAAAATCTAAAGTTAATGCATTAACTAATTCACTTATTTTTGTAATATTTTTATTATTATTAAAGTAATAATTTACATTAAAAAAAAACAACCAAAAATTAAATGAATACAACCAAAAAAATATCAAAATAAAATATGAATAGAGATTACATAAATATAAAATTAGATATTTATATCATAATATCTAATAATTGTGTAAAATATTTGTAAAAGAATAAAATAGCAAAAAAATAAAGCTATAATATATTTAATGAAACAACTATTACTTTCACAGTTATTAGGATAAAGGAAATTAGAGTTTTTTTAAAAAAACAAACACAAAAATTTAAAGGTTTTTCAAATCAAGAGGTTATTTCTAAATATTACAAATTATTAAAATAGTTTGAGTGATCTATGTTATTTATTGTTTTCAAAATTGAAAAATGGTGAAATTTTGTTTAACAAAGGTATATCCAAAAAAGGAGAAAATATTAATCAAGTGCTCAAAAAATAAAAAAAATGTATATATTTAAGAGAAATATATAAGATTACTTGAAATAAAACATATTAAAGAAAACATATGCTGAACATCACACACACCAAAACATATAGTGAAAAAATACTAAGAAAAAATTTGAGAAAGCTATTTGTAATAAAAGCAATTTTAATAGTAGTGGTAGATTGTACAATTTTAATGAAAATTTAAAAAGATTATATTTTTGAATAAAACAACATATTTAAAAGTTAGAGTATTCTTATGAGTTTGTAGATATAGGAGAATCGAAATAAAAGAACACTATATAGAAACATAGTAGACTATACATATTTTAAAGTAGAAAAATTATATATGTGACTATGATTTTTCTTTTGTCAAACAGTTAAGTTAAAATGTAATACTTTGTAACATCCGCGAACCATAACCCCGGTTTGGAAGGTGCATCGATCGGTTAAGTTAAACACTCGTTTTGTTTTGGGAAAAACCCTAAGGACGGGTATTTAAGGAGAAGTTCGTGGAGTTTGGCCGCTATCAGAGAGAATTAGATAGATAAGCTGTTCTTGAGAGAGCTTGGAGGTTTAGAGCCTTTTCATGAGAGATCTTGCCGGTGGAGTGGAGATCTGTAGATGCGTTCGTGTTAGGAGCGTGTATTTGTTGATTTTAGAGTCAAAATCTTCTTTGGCAAAGGTGAGTGCATGACCATGGCTTATCTAAGCTTGAGATTCTCTGATTTTTCGTGTTTATGTGTTATGTGGTTAGTTTCTTGGCTTGGTAGTATGTTGTTTGAGTCACTTGGGGCTTGTGAGGCTTCTTTGTGGTGTTGGATCGAGTTTGATGTGTTTATGAACGGAGATCTGGCGAGGAGCTTTGAGGAGAACGATGTTCGGCATCTGCATCGATCGATGCACATAGGACGGCGTGATAAGACCTACGAGCATCGGTTGATGCCAATCAACACCTAAGTTGCTAATTTATGATAATACTCACACATCTCATATGTGAAATGTGTGGTGAAATTGATCCAATCGTGCAAGTATTTTGGTTCATTATATTAATCGAAAATGATCAAATCAGGAATAAAATTTGTTGACAGGTCAGGTTTTTGCTACAATTTCCTTTAGGCATTTGAATAAGGTATTCTCAACCTTGATCGCAAACACAACTGCAGTTGCAGATGATGGTAAACTAAACCATGTTTTTAATACAACACAGTCCTTCTCTGAGACAAATAAAGAGCCTAAAAACATCGTTGGAATGCATAGTTCCTTCCTTCGACACCCTTTCCTAGGTTTTGGAATGTATCATGGCAGGAGTAGTTTGGCCATAAGTTTGTATATAGAACTTGACAGGTATCATTTGTTTTCTTAGTATGAATCTTCTCTTCATTAGCTCCATTAGCAACTCTTGTTCTTGAAGGATTCTTGTTCTCTGTTGTCTCAAATCTCTTGGTAGGCGGTTGATGTGATCAAGGTACCTTTGAAGATTCTTATTACCCTTGGATCTTGTTTGCATCAACTGACTCGATCACAGACTCGGACAGGCACTCGGTCGAGCACATGCTCGAGTACAGGGTCAAACTAACTGAGACGGGAGGTCTATTTGTATCCGGTGTGTGGCTCGATCAGGTACTCGATCAGACACTCGGTCGAGTGGTGGTCGAATGGTTGGTCGAGTTGGTACCTGAGACTCAAAACCAAGCAGATGAAGAATCTTAATCAGTAGTGAACAAAGGATCAATAGAACTTAATCTTAGACTTGTATAAATCCTAAATGTCACAAACAAACACTCAAATGGCAACGGCGCCAAATTGAAACAAGGCTTTTTCTATGTGTCTACTTATGCAATGAATGTATGAGAACATGCAAACAGAGACATAAGTAGAGATGATGAGGATGGTATGGATGATGATGATGAATGGCAAGAGGTTTCAATCACTCTTATGTTGTTGTAATATAAGAGATGTTAATCCATAATGAGTGTGATGCAAGCAATCAAGATGTGAATACTTATCTAAGTTAAGCCAATTATAAAGGATGTTTGTCACTAACAACCTAATGATAAATATGAAATGCAGAAAGTAAAAGCTACTAAAACAGGATACGAAATGCAAAATAAACTTAATGATCAAAGCAATAATGAAACTAACAAGAACAAGTACTAAACAAATGCAAAACAGTAAATGAAACAGGAATCAATGCAATGAAACAAAAATGAAACTACAATGGAACAGGAATGATGAAACAAGCAAGATGCAAAACATAAACAAGAACATTGGATGGAGCTCGAGCAAGCACTCGATCGGGTGCTCGATCGATTACTAGGTCGAGTGGTGAAAAAACTCAGAACAGAAACAGAGCATCAAACAAACAGAGCAGAATGATAGTAAAGCAAACAACAAGCGATTAAACAGGATTAAACAAGGAAATCAATAGACAAAGAAGGTCCTAAGGATAGATTCATGGGCTGGACTCAAGCTATGGTTATCTAAACTGGCCAACAAATCTCAATCAAACATGAGCTATCTCTAGACAATGATCTCCTAATACAAGTTAATCCAATCTCTTGGCAATAACAATCAAGCTAAGATACTCCTAAACTAGTTCTCACTCAGCAAAGGATATATAAAAGCAGGCAATAACAACAAATCGTTATAGTCAACAATCAAACAAAACATCTAATCTCTTAGCATGCTTAATGATAGCCTTATCTAGCAACCTAAACATTGGTATGATGCTAAGAAACTTAAAATCTAACTTTACCCTCTCAGATATAAGGATAGCATAGAGCACATCTAGCCAAGAAGAGATATTTAAACAAACAAGCTTGACCAATCTAAACAACCATAACACTAATCCAGCCTAAACCATCCTTAAGATCCTAGATCACTACTCACAATCTCTAAACATGATAAACAAAATCATAAACCCAAAAATCAATGAAACTTGCATGATTAAATAGATGAGATGAAGATCTACTATATTGATGAAGAAATCAAACTCAAATTCTTAATACTTTGAAAGTTATGAAACTAACAAGTATCAAAGATTTCCTAAAATCAAAACAAAAGAGGCTATAGAATCTAAAAATAAGGAAAACAAAAAGTAATAATTTCCAAAAGGGCAAATACTAGGTTTTTAGATTTTCTCTCAGGTGGCTCTCTCTTTGGCTGCTGAGTACAGGGCTTTATATAGAAAAAGGAGGGGAAGCCCTAAAAATGCTAAAAGACAAAATAGAAGGGCGGCTCGGTCAACTCGACCTGGTGCTCGGTCGAGTGCTTGGTCGAGTGACCACTTCTTTTGCTTCTCCCATCCGGTCGAGTTCTCCTCCGCACACGGTCGAGTATGCGGTCGAGTGGACCTCCGAGTCTTGTTTCCTCAGCTCTAACTCCCTTGTTTTCTTCTCTTGATAGCTCCACTCCTCTTCAGCATTCCTTCCATGCTCCTTAGGCTCCAAAATCACATGTATATGCAAGAAACTATGCAAATGCAATGCAAACCTACTCTAATGCATAAACAGTCCTAAAGCTATGCAATAATGGCCAAACTAGATAGTAAATGATGCAAAAGATGTGAATAAAATAAGGGAAAACAAGGTAAAATATATGAACATCAACACCCCCAAACTTAGTCTTTGCTTGCCCTCAAGCAAATAAACAAGACATAAGAAGGTTGGTGAGGTTTGAAAGTGGGATCTCAGCTCCTAAAGCTTGCTAATAAACTAGCTAGAATCAATGTCCAAGTTACTAGTACTATGCTGCAAGGTGAATGAGCTGTACTTAATGATTTTAGACAAACCTATCACAACCTTAACTGATTCAAGCCTTAGACATCCACATGCATTCAAATCAACCATTTTCTTTAACATTCATTAAACAAGAACATGAATCAACTTATCCAATGCTTAAACTCATTTGGCTTGGTAATAAAAGGTTTAGAGACAATAATGGTCTCTCTTTAGAGTGGGGCTTATCAATATCAAGGTTCTATCATAAAAATGGATTGAGCTTTAGAAGAATGCTAAAGGTAAGAACACTTAGACACATACAAGAACAGAACATTGTCTACCCAAATGTACCCAAAGTGTTTATCCTATCATTCTAATCTCAAATGATCCTAGTTCTACCATTTATCTTCCTCTCTTCTCAAATACCATTTTCTCTTTTGTTTTTAAGCCTTATGAGAGGTTTCTTATTTGAATCATCTAGTGGAATGGGGTTTCTTTCTTACTTGCTATGGTTCCCTTTTCTTCTTATTCTTTAAGACATAAAAGCAATTTGCTAGACTCTTCTTTTCTTTCTTTCTTTTCTTTGACTAGAACCATTTTTAAACAATCTCAAACTTCCCATTCTTTCACTAGAGCTTATCTTTGCTTAAACACATTCCCCTCCTAAAGACTCTAACCTTTTCTTTCTCTTTTCTTTTCTTTTCTTTTCTTTTCTTTTCTTTTCAAAGCAACCAAGTCCCAAACCCAAGAATTAAACCACCTAGTCCTATCTAGTTTGAAAATTGCAAACTAAAACTACACAAGGCTTTACTCTTGTCAGCTCAAACCTAACACTTTCTACCAAGCTCAACCCCAAAAAAGCCTCACACACACAAGAATAAACATGGCTTGAAAGAAGGATATGTTAAAGGTAGGGGAAACTGATTTAATGATTTAATCAGCTACTTGGATCAACAAGAGTGGTAAAAAGGAGAAAGATGATCCAAATATGTATATGGTATCCATGAGTTTAAAGAAATGCACAAGATGATAATTAAAAGTCAATATTAGGTTCTTATAAATAGGAAATGACATCAAATCACAACATGCTTCAATTTAGACCATAATGCAGTTTAGGAATTCAAGACATGGTTCAATCTTATGTTTCTAGCTATTCAACTAGCATCAAAGTACTATTAACTTGTGCATTTATCCTAGTTTAGTGAATTTAAACAAGCTAACAAGGTTAAACTCATCATAGATCCCTAATGCAAAATATGAAACAGTCCTATATGAAACATACTAAACAAGATCCTAATATGCAATGCAAACTACATGAACACTCTTTTTTTTTTATAAAGGTTTTTGCAAAAAAATTCAAATTTTTTTTGTTTTCTCTATGCCTTAGATGCAATGCAAATACTAACATGATAAAATGTGAAATAAGAAAACAAAACACAACATCAAATACTATCTCAAACCCTCCCCAAACTTAAATTACACAGTCCACTGTGTAAGAGAAATTTGTAAGAGGATTCAAGACTAAAAACAAAATAAAACTAAAGATGCAATGGCATTCACAAAGGTAAGGTGATGGTGGTACCTCATTGGTTTTGGAATAATGTATCTACAGCATCACTCATGCTATCATAGGAGTAGTTGGGGTCTTGTGGTTGACTTGGAGGTGGAGAAGGATGCAACTCGACTATGACCATCGACTGGTACTCGGTCGAGTGGGGGGGGGTCGAGTTGGCTGCCGAGCCTTCTTTTCCTTTTTTGTTTAGACTCCCTTGCTTTCCTGACAATGAAAACACCAAAACAAAGATCAAACCTAAACAATATAGACAGAGATACCTTAGGGAATTCCTCCCTAGTGAGCTTGTTTAAAGTTGACTCTCCTTATCTCTTCAAGCTTGAGGGGCATCATTGAGAAACATTGTAAACTTCTCTTGTTTCTCCTTTTCTCCCAAGTACTTCTTAACTCTCTGGCCATTAACTGTGAACTCACTTCCATCCTTGTTGAGGAGTGTGACAGCTCCAAATGGTAAAATCTTTTTTATTTCAAAAGGACCTCCCCATCTACTCTTCAATTTTCCAGGGAATAGCTTGAGTTTTGAATTGAAAAGTAGAGCTTGGTCTCCAGCCTTTAGGTCCTTACTGAGAATCTTCTCATCATGGAAAGCTTTTGTTCTTTCCTTGTAGATTTTGGAGCTCCCATAAGCTTCCAATCTGATCTCCTCAAGCTCGTGCAAATCAAGGCTTCTCTTTGCTTGGGCTGTCTCTATATCCAGATTCAAAAGCTTGATTGCCCATAAAGCTTTATACTCAACCTCAACTGAGAGATGGCAAGACTTTCCATAAACAAGTTGGAATGGGGTTCTTCCTATTGGTGTCTTGAAAGCTGTTCTATAAGCCCAAAGTGTTTCATCAAGTTTGCTAGACCAATCTTTTCTTGTTGCCCCTACTATCCTTGATAGAATGGCCTTGATTTGCTTGTTTGAAACTTCAACTTGCCCACTTGTTTGAGGGTGATAAGCTTTGGACACCTTGTGTTTAACTCTATACTTCCTTAGCATTCCTTCAAAGATCTTATTGATGAAATGTGTCCCTCCATCACTAATCACAACCCTTGGAATCCCATATCTTGGGAAGAATATGGTCTTGAAAAGCTTTAGGACCACCTTGTGATCATTGGTAGGACATGCAATAGCTTCTACCCACTTGGAGACATAGTCCACTGCTACTAATATGTAAACATTGCCATTTGAAGGAGGGTTAAAAGGCCCCATGAAATCAATTCCCCACACATCAAATATATCAACCTCAAGGATTGGATTCTAGGGCATTTCATTTCTTCTTGTGATGTTTCCCATTCTTTGGCATGCATCACATTTGGTGATGAACTTGTCAGTGTCTTTGAACAATGTAGGCGGCCATAAACCAGCTTGTAGAACCTTTTGGGCAGTCTTAAAGGTTGCAAAATGCCCTCCATAAGCAGAACCATGACAATGTCCCAACACTCCTTCAACTTCATTCTCTGCTATACACCTCCTAAACAGTCCATCTGATCCCTTTTTGTAAAGGTAGGGTTCATCCCAATAGTTAACCATTGATGTCCTTGAGCAGTTTCCTCTTCTTGTAAGGATCCATGTCTGCTGGGATTTCTTCACACACCTTGTAATTGACTATGTCAGCATACCAAGGTAAATCTTCACTTTCAAGTGTCATCCATTCCTCCATCTGATCCTACTCGACTGAGCAGCCAAACACACTCGGTCGAGTGCTCGTCCGAGTGGCAGGTCGAGTGGCTTTGATTTGCATCAGTTTCTCTTCAGGCATTGAATCATCAATTGGAATTTCCTCTTCTATCCTCATCCAGGATAAATGATCAGCTACTCCATTCTCTATGCTCTTCTTATCAACTATTTCCATGTCAAACTCTTGGAGAAGCAAAATCCATCTTAACAACCTTGGTTTGGTGTCTTTCTTTGAGTAGATGTGCCTCAAAGCAGCATGATCAGTATACACAATCACTTTGGATCCTACTAAGTAGCTTCTGAATTTCTCGAAGGCAAACACCACTGCAAGAAGCTCCTTCTCTGTTGTTGAATATCTCCCTTGAGTATAATCCAAGGTCCTACTAGCATAGTGAATAACATGCAGCTTCTTGTCTTTTTTCTGACCTAGAACAGCTCCTACTGCAAAGTCTGATGCATCACACATAATCTCAAATGGAAGATCCCAGTTTGGAGCTTGGACTATAGGTGCTGATATTAAGGCAGCTTTGATCTCCTTGAAAGCCTTCAAGCAGTCTTCATCAAAGTTGAATTCAGTCTCCTTACAAAGCAACCTTGTCAATGGCATAACTATCTTTGAAAAGTCCTTGATGAATCTTTTATAGAACCCAGCATGACCAAGAAAACTTCTTATATCCTTGACTGTCTTTGGTGGTTGGAGCTGGACCATGACTTCAATTTTTGTCTTATCAACCTCAATACCCTTCTCTAAAATCTTGTGACCAAGAACTATCCCTTCTTCAACCATGAAGTGGCTCTTTTCCCAGTTTAGAACAAGATTTGTCTCTTCACATCTCTTTAACACTCTGCATAGATTAGCAAGACAAGAAGAGAAAGAGTTTCCATATACAGAGAAATCATCCATAAAGACCTCAACCACATCCTCAATAAGATTAGAGAAAATTGACATCATGCACCTTTGAAAGGTAGCTGGAGCATTACATAGTCCAAATAGCATCCTTCTATAAGCAAAAGCACCATATGGACATGTGAAAGTTGTCTTTTCTTGATCATTAGGATGAATTGGTATTTGGAAAAATCCAGAATATCCATCCAAGAAACAGTAGTGGGTATGATTGGCTAATCTCTCTAACATTTGATCAATAAATGGAAGAGGAAATGATCTTTCCTAGAGGCTGAATTAAGCTTTTTATAATCAATGCACATTCTATGTCCTGTTATAGTCCTAGTAGGAATTAATTCATCATGATCATTCTTTATCAGAGTAATTCCTCCTTTTTTAGGAACACAATGTACTGGTGAGACCCAAGTACTATCTGAAATAGGATAGATCACACCAGCATCAAGCAACTTAAGAATCTCCTTTTTGACTACATCTTTAAGGTTGGGGTTAAGTATCCTTTGAGGTTCAATGCTAGAGTAAGATTCATTTTCAAGATGGATTCTATGCATGCAGAGACTAGGTGAAATTCCCTTAATATCATCCAAAGAATAACTAATAGCCTTCCTATACTTCCTTAGCTCAACTACAAGCAAATCAAGTTCTTCACTACTCAATTTAGCATTCACTATTACAGGATAAGTAGAGTTCTTACCTAGAAAAACATACCTTAGCCTAGATGGGAGGGATTTAAGCTCTACCTTTGGTGCTTTTAGCTCAGACCAGTCATCTATGAAGGTCTCGGCTGGGCACTCGATCTCTGACTGGGACAGGCACTCGGTCAAGTGCGTGCTCGAGTGGTTGGTCGAGCTCTCTGTTTCAGCTATTTGAACTGACCAGACCTCTCTTAATGCTGGTAACCCTTCAAAAACCTCTGGATTGACGGATTCTCTGCTGGAGTCTAGCATTTCTCATAAGCCTTGGTTTCTTTATAGAGGAATCCTTCTTCCCCACTTTTGGTTAAAGCAGTCTTAAGGTGATCTTGCTCTGCTACTTCTTCCATCAACTCTCTTGCTACCTTGTCTATTTCTTCAACCCAAAAGACTTGTCCTCCAATTGTTGGTTTCTTCATAGCTTCTACAATGTCAAATGTCATCTTAAAATCCTCTTCCAAGTTGAGATCAATCTTCTCTTTTCTCACATCAATTATTGCCCCTGCTGTTGCTAGGAAAGGTCTTCCCAAGATCAAAGGATCTTTTGGCTCTTCATCCATTTCCAAGACTACAAAGTCTATTGGTACTTCCACTGTTCCAACTCTAACTGGTAAGTCTTCTAGAACATCATGTGGCAATCTTAATGATCTATCAAGTAAGATCAGAGATATATTGCATGGCTTATACCTTGTAAACCCCAGGCGCTTAGCAACTGATAGAGGCATTAGACTAATTGAAGATCCCAAATCACAAAGGCATCTGTTGAAGGTCAAAGGACCTATGGAGCAAGGCAGAGTAAAGGAACCAGGATCTCTTAACTTTTGTGGGTTTACTTACTTATGGATTATGGCACTACACTCATGACTAAGGATTACTGCCCCTTGAACTTCCTTGATCCTTTCCATCACCGCATCTTTCAGGAATTTCGTAAGGAGGAATCATAGCAAAGGCATCTATTAGAGGCATCCTAAGCTCAATCTCTCTCACTTGTTTATCAAACAATGCCTTGTACTTTTCAACCATCTGCTTCTTAAATCTTCCTAGAAAAGGTTGTGGAGGCTTGTAAGGAGGAGGAATGAACTGGACTTCTTTTTACTTGGTGGCAACTGGCTTAGTTTTCTCCTGAAAAGGTGTTCGGTCCGCAGGTACTCGATCAGGCACTCGGTCGAGTGGGTGCTCGAGTGGTTGGTCGAGTGTAGTCTTCTCTTCATTCTTAGTCTCTTCTTGCTGAAAACCCTCCCCATCTTGCTCATCACTGTCCTCAGTGTCTGGCAATGCTCATAGTCTTGTTGGTAATACTCTTTGATAACACTCTAATTTATATGTTTTTAGCATCCTTTTTTGTCCATATTTTGCATTGTTCATACTCTAACTTAGCATTTTTAGACCATTTACTGTAGGAATCAAGTTTTAGAGCATTTAGGGTGTTGCATTTCTGCATTTGCATATATTGGATGAAAACAGGTGCTAAAGAGCCAAAAATGGGGAAAAACAAGGACAACTCGAGCATGTACCCGAATGAGCCATCGAGCTACAAGAACAAGTCCGAACCCCAACACGATCGAAGAGGATCCGAGAGCGCAAAGAGCAACCTAAAGATCCACCCGAGGAGTTACCCGACTCAAGCCTCGTGTACCCCATCGAGTAGACCATCGGGCAGGTCTAGAAAGCTAGGTCAAATGGGTTTCC
Organism: Camelina laxa; assembly: GCA_024034495.1. Classification (NCBI taxonomy): domain Eukaryota; kingdom Viridiplantae; phylum Streptophyta; class Magnoliopsida; order Brassicales; family Brassicaceae; genus Camelina; species Camelina laxa. The sequence continues at coordinate 9,700,917 of CM043885.1, read as the reverse complement.
ATATATAAACCCCCTCTTTCCCTAGCTCGCAAACGAGCACGCCGCAGACCCTAAAACCAGAGAGCGAGAGCTTCTGTGAGAGAACTGAGCGACTCAACATTTTTTCTTGTTTTTGTACTTTGTAGTTTTTCATAGATCTTTTATCCCTACTCTTTTCTACTCTACTCTATCTTTTTAATAATGTCATTTTCATTTATTTCTATGGCTTTATCATTCGTTTTTATGTCCGAGTAGTGTAGCAAAGTTTCTAGGGATGGGATAGATGATTAGGTGTTCTTGATCGGTTAGGATGCTTTAGTTGATTGTTATGATAGATAAATTTCCTTCTAGGTTGATGTTCTTAATGCGGTCAACAGACCGACAGGTTGAGATTAGATCTAGAGCGTTTATAATACTACAGGCCGAAATGAGTAGATAAAATGCTTTATTAGGTCAATGCTAGAGGTATACTTAACTTTGAGTGACAAAATCAAATGAGTCTAAGTATATTGACAAAAGTGAATTGTTCTTAATGCCTGCTTGTTCATATTGCTAGTGCGACAGTGTGGTAGTATGTTCAAGGTTGATTGTTACTAGTGCGACAGTGTGGTGACAAGGTTTTAGAGGTTCATTGTCTAGGAAATAATTGCTTGAGGCATGTAAGGCATCCGTATTGGTCTAGAACACTTAGGATTCGATTACCCCCATCCTTAGGAACTTTCGTATTTCATTTCTTGCATTTTCCTTACTTACTCGACCACTTACCCGATCAGGTACACGATAACCTGCATCGAATAATACCTCGAGCTGTTCATAGTTCACTTGCATACTCGATCACCCCACTCGATCTTGTACTCGATTGCTTGCATCGAGTGCTTAGGTCGTGTGGTTTACTTGTTTATATTCTTTTACTTTGTTTATATTAGGACTGTTAGAACCAAACCCCCTATTGCTTGGCTTGACTTGCTTGATTCTGATTGCATCCTATCTGCTAGCATAACAACCATTTGGATTGATAACCCTTTGTACTACAACTGCATAGAGAATTGATACCCTTGGTGAAAACTAGTCTATCACTCTTCCACTGCGGAGGTTGATAGCATTAGCAAACTCTATAGAGTTCATGATGGCTTTGCCCTTGTTTTGGTCATGCTTTGTAGATGTATCTAGTCTGCTCTCTATAGTCATTAGCTTGGAATTCAGTGTGTCAAAATTGGCATGTAGCTCACTGTAAATAGTTTACATCCTCTTGTTCATCTCAATAAATCTTTTTGTTGCCTCAATCTACCCATTTGCTTGCCCTAGCAACATTTGTTGCATCATAGCTCTTAAGTCTGGTTCTTGGCCTTGGTTAGTCTGAAACCCTGGTGGGGGACACAATTGAGGCTTGAACCCTTGGTGTTGTTGCTTGGGTGCATAGTTGTTTTGTTGTTGGGGCTGTTGAGGAGGGTATACTTGGTCTTGAGGGTTTGCTACATTGGTGCTTCTATAGGAGAGGTTGTTGTTCTTAAATCCTCCTCCTTGATTGTAACACTTGAAGCCTCCCTCTTGGTATTCCTTGTATCCTCCTTGGTTTTGCATGTAGCATAGCTCAGCAAACTCTCTCTCCCCATCTTGAACTTGAGACTCTTCTTCACCAATGAAGTGGATGGTCTTTTGTTGGCTGAGTAGAATCCTATCTAGCTTCTCATTGACTATTTTCAAGTCCTTCTTGTACTTCTCCTCTTGATCATTGGAGACAAACCTCACTGTTCTATCGTAGTCCTCACTATATTTACCATCTGATTGGGCTAGATTCTCTACCAACTCCCAGCCTTCTTCTACATTTTTGTTGAGGAAGTTACCATTGGATGCTGTGTCTAGGAGCATTCTAATCTTAGGTAGAACTCCTCTATATAAAGTGCTGAGCAAAGACTCATTGCCGAAGCTATGGTGAGGACACTGAGTTTGGAATCCTTTAAATCTTTCCCATGCTTCACAAAAACTCTCATTATTCTTTTGAGCAAAGCCAGAGATTTCATTCCTCAATCTTGCAGTCCTAGCATTGGAAAAGAACTTGGCCAGAAAAGCTTTCTTGCAAGCATCCCATGTGGTTATGGCTCCAGTTGGAAGAGTCTTCTCCCATAGGTGAGCCTTGTCTCTAAGTGAGAAGGAGAACAACCTAAGCTTGAAGCCATCTTCACTTACACCATTGATCTTGGTGAGACCACATATCCTATCAAACTCATCAAGGTGGTCTAGGGGATCTTCCATTGGTAAACCATGAAACTTGTTAGCTTGAATCATGGTGATAAGACCACTCTTGATCTCATAGTTGTTGTTGGCCACTGCAGGAGGAACTATACCATCTCTTTGGTTGTGTGTATTAAGGGCATCTCTAGCACCAATGTTCCTTGGCCTTGGATCTTGATTGTGTTGTTGCTCCATTAGCAACTCTTGTTCTTGTTCTTGAAGGATTATTGTTCTCCACTGTCTCAAATCTCTTGGTAGGCGGTTGATGTGATCAAGGTACCTTTGAAGATTCTGATTACCCTTGGATCTTGTTTGCATCAACTGACTCGATCACGGACTTGGACAGGGACTTGGTCGAGCACAGGCTCGAGTACAGGGTCGAACTAACTGAGATGGGAGGTCTATTTCTATGCGGTGTGTGGCTCGATTAGGTACTCAATCAGACACTCGGTCGAGTGGTTGGTCGAGTTGGTACTGAGACTCAAAACAACCAAGCAGATGAAGAATCTTAATCAGTAGTGAACAAAGGATCAATAGAACTTAATCTTAGACTTGTATAAATCCTAAATGCCACAAACAAACACTCAAATGGCAACGGCGCCAAATTGAAACAGCTTTTTCTATGTGTCTACTTATGCAATGAATGTATGAGAACATGCAAACAGAGACATAAGTAGAGATGATGAGGATGGTATGGATGATGATGATGAATGGCAAGAGGTTTCAATTACTCTTATGTTGTTGTAATATAAGAGATGTCAATCCATAATGAGTGTGATGCAAGCAATCAAGATGTGAATACTTATCTAAGTTAAGCCAATTATAAAGGATGTTTGTCACTAACAACCTAATGATGAATATGAAATGCAGAAAGTAAAAACTACTAAAACAGGATACTAAATGCAAAATAAACTGAATGATCAAAGCAATAATGAAACTAACAGGAACAAGTACTAAACAAATGCAAAACAGTAAATGAAACATGAATCAATGCAATGAAACAGGAATGAAACTAGAATGGAACAGGAATGATGAAACAAGCAAGATGAAGAACATAAACAAGAACACTGGATGGAGCTCGAGCAAGCACTCGATCGGGTGCTCGTTCGAGTACTAGGTCGAGTGGTGCAAAAACTCAGAACAGAAACAGAGCATCAAACAAACATAGCAGAATGATAGTAAAGCAAACAACAAGCGATTAAACAGGATTAAACAAGGAAATCAATAGACAAAGAAGGTCCTAAGGATGGATTCATGGAATGGACTCAAGCTATGGTTATCTAAACTGGCCAACAAATCTCAATCAAACATGAGCTATCTCTAGACAATGATCTCCTAATACAAGTTAATCCAATCTCTTGGCAATAAAAATCAAGCTAAGATACTCCTAAACTAGTTTTCACTCAGCAAACGATATATAAAAGCAGGCAATAACAACAAATCATTATAGTCAACAATCAAACAAAACATCTAATCTCTTAGCATGCTTAATGATAGCCTCTAGATCTAGCCTTATCTAGCAACCTAAATATTGGTATGATGCTAAGAAGCTTAAAATCTAACCTTACCCTCTCAGATATAAGGATAGCATAGAGCACATCTAGCCTAGAAGAGATATATAAACAAACAAGCTTGACCAATCTAAACAACCATAACCCTAATCCAGCCTAAACCATCCTTAAGATCCTAGATCACTACTCACAATCACTAAACATGATGAACAAAATCATAAACCCAGAAATCAATGAAACTTGCATGATTAGATATATGAGATGAAGATCTACAATATTGATGAAGAAATCAAACTCAAATTCTTAATACTTTGAAAGTTATGAAACTAACAAGTATCAAAGATTTCTTAAAATCAAAACAAAAGAGGCTATGGAATCTAAAAATAAGGAAAACAAAAAGTAATAATTTCCAAAAGGGCAAATACTAGGTTATCAGATTTTCTCTCAGGTGGCTCTCTCTTTGGCTGCTAAGTACAGGGCTTTATATAGAAAAAGGAGGGGAAGCCCTAAAAATGCTAAAAGACAAAATAAAAGGACGGCTCGGTCAACTCGACCTGGTGCTCGGTCGAGTGCTTGGTCGAGTGACCACTTCTTCTGCTTCTCCCATCCGGTCGAGTCCTCCTCCGTACACGGTCGAGTATGCGGTCGAGTGGACCTCCGAGTCTTGTTTCCTCAGCTCTAACTCCCTTGTTTTCTTCTCTTGATAGCTTCACTCTTCTTCAGCATTCCTTCCATGCTCCTTAGGCTCCAAAATCACCTGTTTATGCAAGAAACTATGCAAATGCAATGCAAACCTACTCTAATGCATAAACAATCCTAAAGCTATGCAATAATGGCCAAACTAGATAGCAAATGATGCAAATGATGTGAATAAAATAAGGGAAAACAAGGTAAAATATATGAACATCACGTAGTAATCATGACGAGCAAGAGGTGCAACAAAGGATCGAAAATAATTGTCAAATTACTAGATTTAGTATAAATATCAACCACTACAAAAAAATGTGAGTATTAATAGCATTAGAAGATAACAATTTTTTGTTTTCCACAATAAAAGAGATAGAGGCTAGTTTTTAATATTGGTTATGTATTGGTTATGCTATTAAAAGTGTGTGGGGTTAAAAAGTGTGATCTTATTTTTGTTTCTATTACTTTGTACTTATTTTTAATTGCACCTGAGTGACTTTTGTGTTATCTTATGTTTTAAGCGGGATTTCATTTTTTGTTCCCTGCTTGTTAAAAATTTTGGCCTCTCACTAAAAACTAAAACATTTAGGCAAAAAAAAACCTTTCACTCTCTCTCTCACTGCACATTGTGGTCGTCACTGTGTGGATTTCTCAGCTGTTGTCAATCCCGTCGTTGTCTTCTCTTCGTCGGTTCTTGAGGTACCCCGTGATTTCTCAGCTGTTGTCGATCCCATCATTTCTTGTATCGATTTAGGGTTCCAAAATAACCCATTTTCAAATAAATTTTCCTGAGTTTAGATTTTTGTATCGATTTAGGGTTCTTGTAATAACCCCATATTCGATTAAATTTTGTGGGTTTTGTATCTATTTTAGGTTTTGCAAGATTTTAATTTCTTTGTTACACTTTCTGATTTTCGCAGGTAGCTCTTTGTGTCAAAATTCAAGGAGTCGAAGGTATTAAGGTTTTCATATTTTATTTTGTTGTTGTCTGAATTTTCTTGTTATTTACAGAATTTTCTTTGTTTAAATGTTCTTTGCAAATTTTGTTTACATATTCTACCTATCTTTTGTCGAAGAAGACTTTTTCTGAATTATAAGATTGTGAATCCTTTCTCCCAGTGTTCATATATTGTTCTTCTGTAACGTTAGCTAGTTATATGAGTGTCTGATCAATTGGCTTTTATATATTTGGTGGAGGAGCTGAGTTGTGTTTACTATGGAGAAGTCATGAGTTTGGTTACCTAGGTATGAAACTCTCTAGCATATTATTATAATTTTAAATTATTAGTGTGTATGTAAGTTATATTGATAGTTCGACTTCATTGTTTTACTTACATGAATATCAGTGAGTATGCTGAAGGGGAAAATAAGTTTGTGAATGCTTCATCAAAATCTTTGGGTTATCCTACTGAGACATTATGTTCATGTATCGATTGTCGTAATGTTAGTCATCAACCCGTAGATGCAGTAGTAGATCATTTAGTGATTAGAGGGATGGATCATAAATACAAGAAGAAAGTAGTGTGGAGTATACATGGAGACACAAGGATGAGCTTACATCATCTTCACATAACTCAGTTCATAGTAAAAGAAAACGAGCTGAGTTATGTGAAGATGATGTAAGCTCAGAGGAAGAATATGAAGAGCACTCTGATCAATGGCGGTGGAAGAAACGATCAATATTTTTTGAGTTATCATATTGGAAGGTTAGTAGTTAGTACTTACTTAAATACTTAATATATTACTCTATGTTAGTCTTTATTAATTAACTAACCCTCTTGATTTTTTGTTTCAGGATTTTTTGGTTCACCATAACATCGATGTTATGCATGTTGAAAAGAACTTGTCAGATGCTATACTGTCTATTATGATGAATAGTGCTAAATCAAAAGATGGAGTCAAGGCAAGGAAAGACTGGGAAGATATGGGGATTAGAAGAAACTTGCACACTCAAACCAGGGGAAAGAAAATTTACTTGCCGCCAGCAGCTTATTGGTTATATGAGGATGAAAATATCCGATTTTGCAAGAGGTTAGCCAAGTTTAGAGGTCCTATTGGGTACTGTGCAAATATTGCAAATTGTGTTTCTCTGAATCCTCTTGTTATTAGTGGTTTTAAGTCGCATGATCATCACGTCCTTATGCAAAACTTATTGCCTGTTGCTTTGAGAGGATTGCTGCCAAAAGGACCCAGAGTTGCTATTACTCATTTATGCATCTATTTCAACCGGAAGAGTTAGAGGGATGGGCAGAGAGATTAGTCTAAACAAGCTAGAGTATCTTAACGCTATAGACGCACATGTTCAGAAGCTTGAGGCTTCACAAGCAAAAATGTTGTGCAATATTGAAGAATTGCAGAATGAAGTTCGTTGTTTAGCTGGAAAAAGGGTAAATTTCACACTTGTTTTTGACAATGGCCAATAATGGGTAATTTTAATTAACCAATTCTGTTTGTTAGCCATCCAGTTCAGAGTTCGATGCTCAGTCTAATGTTTCAATCACAAACAAAGGAGGAATTAAGTGTAAGATATTGGCTTGGTGCGGGTCAGAAGTTGTAGTGGGGGAAGGGGAATTCTGCTCGTCCGACCCACACTATATGATTGGTCGTATTCAACTCGGTCCAAAAGCGGCGGCTATTATTGTTCACTCTGCTACAAATCCAGATGCATTTGTATGGAGGACTACCAAAACGCTTTACACAATTGTTGAAGCTGTCGGACGTGAAATTCCTTGGTCAGCTGAAAGGGTAATTTTGGCTTTAGAAAACATCTCCGCAACTGGACATAAGCCTGAGGTAAATTCTCGAAGTATATCATTTTAATGTTCATATCATTATGGAATAACTAATATATGAATGACTCTTTAGGCATCCGATGAAACACAAAATAAATGCAACATCTTCGCTTGGAATGCAACTGAAATTTTTGGTGAGGGTGTAATTTGTTCAGTCAACCCAACCAGCAAGGTTAACCATATCACTTTGGGTCCTAATGCTACAATTGTTAAGGTTCTCAAGGTGATTCATCGTGATGCTTTTTTGTGGAGGCCAAGTATTGATATGGCAGTACTTGGTGATGTTCTAAATGAGACCATCGCATGGCCACTTGATAAGATTGGATTCAATGCCAACACATCATGAGCAGATGTTTCAGCAAAATCATCACCTGAGGTTAATATCTTTTTACTCTGTTATTCCTTCATTTTTAATATGTTACTACATAGGCCTGGACAATCGGTATAAACCGAATGAACCGAACCGAGAAAACCGAAAAGTTCGGTTATCGGCGCAGATTGTGAGAGGGGAATCAAACCGTTCGGCGAAATTATTTTGGTACTTCGGTTATCAGTTCGGTTCGGTTCGGCGAGCTATAACCGATCGGTTTTTCTTAACCGATATATATATAGCCCCAAAACTCTCATTAACCCTAATTCCCTTTATTTCTTCTCTCTTCTCTGTCTTCGACTTAGTGCCTCTCTCTCTCTGCGAAAATTTCATACCCATGAAGGCGATTAGCCGAGATTTAGAAACCTCAATCACTCTTCCTCATCATCTTCTCATCTTTTTTTCAAACAACTTTTCTTCATCTCAATCTTGATGTAGAAAATCGTCCCTTTATTTGGAATTCTAATCGGTAATTCCAGACTAGTAACCTCTTCTTCTTTGTCGTGAATCTTTTAATATTAGTGGAGATGACGATAGATTACATGTTGTTTCATAATTGTAGGCCACAGATCTCGTCGCGTATAGATTTCCTTATCACAAGCCTGATCGTTCGGTATAGATCTCATGGTTATCGACACGAACGGCGGGTAAGAAGTCTCGTGAGCAGCAGTTATCGTCCACCGTCGCAGTACTTTCACCGCCGCATTACCGTCACCGCCGCAACGGAACAGCAACCTTTTGTCAAAACCCTAATTGTAATTGTATAATGGATTTGGGCTTGTCAATAGATTAGATTTAGACTATTATCAATATATTTTATTAGGCCCATTATTTTGTTAACTAAGCCTGTTACTTTGTTGGTAAGGTTATATTGTAAATTTGTTTTTCTAGCTTAATTTTGGTTATTTTCATCTAATTCGGTTCAAATTAACCGAAGTAAAAGAAAAATCGGTTAGTTTCGGAATTGATTTTAAATTCAATAACCGACCCGAATAACCCGAATACCAAATAACCCGAACCAAAATTTTTATTCAGTTTAATTCAGCATAATTTTTAGATAACCGAAATTTTGAAAAACCGAATAAACCAAACCGTTCAACCCGATTAAACCGAATGCTCAGGCCTATTACTACATGTCTGATGGATGTATTTGACAATTTGTCCGCCAGGGTACAAGTAAAAGTGCTAGTAGCACCAAAAGTTCTCAAAAGAAATGTATCTAGTTCGATTGCAGCGGTTCAGGAGAAATTGTTGCAGAAAGTCGTGTTTGTTCAACTGACCCAGATGATCGAGTACACTTCATCCCATTAGGTCATCATGCTAGCAAAGTTTGGGTAGATGTGTCAAAGAATGGATATGCTAAAGTGTGAAAACCAAATTCTGAAATCGAGTGTGTTGTTGATGCTTTAGGTACAACAGTTGCTTGGCCTAATGACAAGATTGAATTAAAGTGATGCAAGAACTTGTTACAATTGTATTTTTTTTTAACTGAACCTTTTTGCTTTTGTGTTACTGTGTGAATACTAGTCTTTTGTAATACATTTTGATACTATTTACATTTAGTGTTTTATCAGATTTTTCCAATTTTAATTTTGAGTAAAAGAAAATTTATAACATTACAATTATGATCATAATAGCATTATGACAATATACTTTAAACAATTTAATAACAACATATATAATTTTATGTAAAACGCTATTATTAAATAGAATATTCTATAGAATAAGCGTTATTATATATTTATATATTACATAAGAAAACCGCTATGTTAACTAACTTTAAATATAGCATATCGAGAAAACGTTATTATAACTCTCATACTTTTTATAACGGGCTTATAGACAATGTCCGTAAGAACGCTATGAAATCCTACCATAGTGGAAATGACGCGCTATTAATACTCACATTTCTTGTAGAACCAAAGTTGCAAGTTTGAAACTTATGAATGGTAGTTGATTCACTGAGAAGAAGATGTATTAGTAAGAATCGATATTTTAAGAATGAATGTAGATAGAATTAGAAACAAACATGTAAGATTACAAATTAATTATATAAATGAAATTAAACAAACATGTAAGGTTACAAAATTTAGAGTTAGAATTCTAGAACAAGATCATTATCGTCAGGCAAGCATATGATCTATAGAAACAAAACACAAAACTAAAAAGCTTCCATAAATTCATCATAAGATATGTCTGTGAAATAAGTAAAACAACATAACATATATAAACATAGTTATTAATAAATAAATAAATTAATTAAAAACAATAAGAAGAAACTTAGATATGAATGAATATATGAATAATATACATAATGTTTATAGATGCACTAACATAGTAACATGATAGTATCTATTTTCTGAAAAATTAAAACGTAAAATAACTAAAACATTTTTACTAATATAAAACAACAAATAAAGATAAACTTGGAACATGTTTACCGCGCATAGCGCCGAGTTTCACCTAATTCTTATTATAGTACTAAAAATTTGAGAGAATGTGTTAATGTATGCAACAATTTGCCTCTATCTACAAAAATTAGATTGGCACAAGATCTTTTTACTTTCCCGGTTAAATTTTTGTATAAATTTCACTATTGTATATCAAACGCTTACGTTATTTTTACAAAAGTTTTTGAACTATCCACCTCTAGACACACAAATAATAATGTGTTTATGTGAAAAGTCAAAAATATTAGAGAAAATAGTACCCACACCCACTTTTCCAATATTTAATAACAAATTTATCCACATTTTGCTACTATTATACTTTCATTCTGTGAAATGACATTTTGCCACCTAAACTGACTAAACTATCTCTAACTCTCTCTCTACATGTATCATTCTCTCTCTTCCTTTTCTCTTCTACTTTATTTTTTTAATCCAACTTCAGTTTTTCTCAATCAAACAATAAAAGACGAGGATTAGAGAAAGGAGGAGGAAGAAGAGAGAAAGAAGATAACCATGGTTCATTTCCGATTTGATATGGTTAACAGAAAACCAAGAGTTTTTATATTAAAAATTAATAGTTAATTAGATAACCGGGTAAAATTAGAATTTTGATTTTGTTAAAAAAGTATGGGTATGAAAAATAACAACACTAATTCTTTTGGATTTTAAATGACACGTTTTTATTGTTTGGTGTATTTTTATTCCAATCCAATATAATTAGGTATTAAATGTCCAAATAAAAATAAGTTTGAGTTTTTTTTGGCATTTTTCCCTTTCCTTTACCATTATTCACATAAATTAATTAATAAATTTTTCATATTTTTATTTCTCAGTAGTATTTCTCATTCTTCTATTATTTTGTATTGTCTATCTTAAATTTTATAAATTAAAGTGGTTTTGATATTGTAAATTTGAACACTAAGTTGATATTTAGTAGAGAGACAAATTGCTAAAATACACTAGCACTTCTAAAATGATAATTTTATTATTATTATCTATGTTTGTTGTTTTAGACAAAATATATCTTATCTTACAAATTTACTTTTGCGTTATTTTTTTGTTGGAAAATGTCATTGAAAACACTGTTTGAGTATAAAATAAACTATCCAATTAAAATGTTACGTAAATTATAAAAAGAATTTAATTATGTAAATAATATGTTACTTGGAACAACAAAAATAACACAAGTTTTACCAACCTGTTTGTGTTCAGATGTGCATGGTAATTTATAGGTAGTTGTTGTTGGAATCAGATGTCCTCCCGTTCATATGCTGATTGTAGGTGTCAGGGGAGGATCTAGAGTGTTGGGAGGTGGGTGCCCCATGCTCTTTAATAATAATCATTCAGTTGTTAAGCTTGATATAAAGATTATTTAGTACATTTGGTGTAACATGCCCCATGCTAAACCCTGTGACCAGGGTTCGATTCCCCATTTATGTAGTTTTTGTATTCATTTCATTATTTTCTTCTCAATATTTTAAATAGTGCCCCATATCATTTTTTCTTCTAGATCCGCCGTGTTATTGACTTCGCAACTTATAATCCATTAGTTAAGGGTGTCAAAATAAGAACTTATAATTAATTAGTGAAGGATGTCAAAATAAGTAATCCAATCCAACTTAACTCATTACCTAATGAGTTTTAGAGTTAAATGAACTTGATGAATTAACTTGATTCATTAAACAATCGAGTTGGATTAACCCGTAAATCTATTTATTTTGATGGGTTAAATGAATTCTCTCATTAAAGTAATAATAAACATATAAATAAATCTAATTAATTTTTGTCATCAGTATGAAGATGATGATATTATTGAGTTGATAATCAAGAAATTGATAGGTTACTGGTTAACTCATAAATCCATTATAATCCATCAACCCAATAAAATCAGAAGAATTCAAATAATTAGTATTCATGCATATGAGTTGAGTTGAGTTGAGTGTTAAACGGAATTGTTTATACGTAATCTCGAGTTTAAAAGTTAGTAAATGAGTATCAAACCGAAAAAAGTAACTGAGAAAAAAAAATATTATCACGAAATTTACTTTTTTTTGTATAGTTTATATATTTTTGATACATTTAGACTTCGGTAAGATTGATTTTTTAAAAATTAGTTCCAGTGGAACTTGGTGGATCTACAACCAAGAAATCATTTATAAACTTTTTTTGTCATCAAGTTTTAGAAATCCAAACCGAAGGTAGAAGATTTACATATAACTAATATTTTGCAAACAATAGTCGAGCTAATCTATCCGTTTTGAAATAACTCCTTCTTACTCGAGACCCCATTCCTCCGAAATAAAGAAAAAGCCGGTTAACTAAACAAGAACAATTTGTTGCAAAAGCTATTAGTTTATATTTCGTGGAAAAAAAAAAAAATCTGAACTTTATAATGTGCAGAGTTATATTGATGTGAGACACTAAATGAAAAAATTCCTGATGTGAGACACTAAATGAAAAATCAAAGCTTAAATTGCTGACACATACAGTATATACCATACCATTCGTTAGGATTACAGATTCATAGAATCACAGACCACACATGTTTCACATGGCTTCTCTGTCCTACTATAGAAACTTGTCATCATAAGAAAACGAATTTATATGCATTTTTTACCTGAATATATACCACTAATTTGTAATTCTATGTATTTTATACGTGATATCACAGTACGACGAATTTAAACCTCCTTAGATATTTTTTTTTTTTTCTTTCTCGTGCGTTATACATGTCTTGGAAATTGATTTATATGAAATGTCAATTCAAATGTGAAACTTGCAATGGCCACACAAATATAATACAAGCATCTGATGACTAATAAATAAGTCGTACAACTCATGTCGTTTTGATTTTTTATGTATGGTGTGAATTCTACATAGAAACTTTCTTAACAGTGACATCAACGAAAAATGAAAATATCTCCGACGATAAGAAAGACACTCTTTTTTTGTATTAGACCCTAACGAAACCCCACAAAAATGATGGTGTCTTTTTTGGATCTTATCAAGCACTAGGCTAGCCGATAGCTCTACAGCGAAGTGATCTTCGTCTCCTAGCAGTTCGTAACACATGGAATATCCATTTAGTGCTTGATTAGCTATGGAACGATCTTTTTATTTTTTTTAAACAGGCCGTGAAGTAGTGCTATTGCGTAAGCGTATGACTCATATTGATTACCTTTTATGAAATATTGAAATTTGAGTGACGTATTTTTATTTTTCTTAAAAAAATATAAGTAAACTCATAAAAAAAAAGTTGGTTTTATATATTCCCGTCAAAGAGGTTGTGATCACAACAACATTTATCATACATAAAAGTTTATCAAAGAAAGCTACATTACCTCATATTTCATATCATACTACTATATATATACGGGTAAAAGAAGGCTACGTTCTCATTATCTCATACCTCAAACACGATAACCACCATGATTATTTTCTTAAGTACTCCCCAATTTTCTCTCTTCTCTTTGGCCCTTGCAATCTTCGGTTACATTTTTTGCAGAAATAAATCGAGTAAATGTGAAGTTAAAAGCTTAACCATCCCTGAGCCATTGGGAGCTTTGCCTCTATTCGGCCACCTCCATCTTCTGCGCGGTAAAGAACTCCTTTGCAAGAAATTAGCTGCCATGTCCGATAAACTCGGTCCTATCTTTTCACTCAAGTTAGGCTTCTATAAGCTGGTTGTAGCCAGCGACCCAAAAACGGTGAAAGATTGTTTCACCACCAACGACTTGGCTCTAGCAACCAGACCCAATATAGCATTTGGTCGGTATGTAGGCTACAACAATGCAATTCTGGCGCTGGCTCCCTATGGAGAATATTGGCGTGAGTTACGTAAGATTGCCACCGTCCATCTATTCTCAAACCAGAGTATAGAGATGCTTGGCCATGTTCGTTCTTCGGAAGTAAACACGTTCATCAAACACTTATACAAAAAGAGTGGTGGTACGGTGAAGATTGACATGTTATTCGAGTTTTTGACCTTCAATATAATCATTAGGAAGATGGTCGGGAAGAGGATTGGATTCGATGAGGTGAGGAGCGAGGAATGGCGTTATAAGGAGGCGATGAAGCGCAGCGAGTACTTAGCTGTGGTTCCTATGATAGGCGATGTTATTCCATGGCTGGGATGGTTGGATTTCGCAAAAATTTCTCAAATGAAGAGAACTTTTAAGGAGCTTGACGTAGTCATCACCAAATGGCTCCAAGAACATCTCAAGAAAAGATCAAGAAATGAGAAGGATGGAGAAAGGACAATCACGGATCTACTGCTCGACATCTTACCAGAAGATGTTGTGATATGTGGACATGTACGCGATGTCATTGTGAAGGCAACAATTTTGGTATTGACAGTTTCACCACTCTCATTAATTAGGATATATGATAAAAGTCTCATTAAAAAAAATGTGTGAACTAATATAATGTAGTATATAAGAAATATGACTTAACTCACACATTACTAATTTGGATTTGAAATGAACGTCTACCAACATGAATGTTCTGTTTCTTGTTGTAGGTTCTTACATTAACAGGATCAGACAGCACATCCATTACTCTAACATGGGCAATATCGCTGCTACTCAACAATCCAGCTACGTTAAAAGTAGCACAAGAAGAAATTGACAATTGTGTCGGGAAAGGTAGATGGGTTGAGGAATCTGACATACCAAACCTCAAGTACCTACAAGCTATTGTTAAGGAAACTCACCGACTTTACCCACCGGCTCCTCTTACAGGTCACACATCAAATTTTCTTAATTGGCTCTCTAATTCTTACATAACCTTGTTAATCTTGTAAAATCGTAAAACCTCTTTGGTTATACAAAATGATGAATGATCAGGAATCCGCGAAGCAAGTGAAGATTGTTTCGTGGGAGGATACCGTGTTGAAAAAGGCACACGCTTGCTCGTCAACATCTGGAAACTTCATAGGGATCCCAAGATTTGGCCTGACCCAAAAATCTTTAAGCCTGAGAGGTTCATGAAGGAGAAATCCCAATGTGGAAAGAGCGACTTTGAGTATATTCCTTTTAGTTCAGGAAGAAGGTCGTGTCCAGGGATCAATCTTGGTCTAAGAGTTGTTCACATCGTGTTGGCTAAGTTGCTTCAGGGGTTTGAGTTACGCAATGCATCTGGTGAACCATTAGATATGGCTGAAGGGCCTGGTTTAGCCTTGCCAAAGATTAACCCGGTCGAAGTCGTTGTAATGCCTCGACTCAACCCTGAGTTGTACTGTTTACTCTAAAGTCTAAACCATTAGTGTTACGTGTACTACTAATTATTATGAGCTTCTTGTGATAATTCCTTCCTGATTTTACACATGTATTATATAGTATGGATGGTTTAACGACCAATGTGGGTAAGGTGATGAGTGATGAGAGGCATATGGTTGTAAATCCCCACGTACACGAATTTATTTATCCACAAAATTCTTATATGAAAAAACTGGATTGTAATGTTTTTTTTGTCTATATTAACATTTTTGCAGCAGTTTTGTGCTATTTGCATTTATTATCAAAAAAAAATTTAATGCTAACAATAATTAATATATCAAATTAAATCTTTGATACTAACAATGAATATGGAAATATTTTTTTGGTTGAGTCGTTAAGTAAGAAACAAATTAATGATATACATATTAAAACATTGCGTAAATCAAATCACCACCCATAAAAGAACCTAATCGGATTTGGTAAGGTACTTTTTAAAGGTAAAGAAATATGAACAATACTTATATACATGTATCTAAACAGTCTTTACAACTAATTACAGTATAACCAAACATAATTTATTTTTTCATTACAAAATATAGTTTTCATATAACTTTTAATAATTAATATTTTAGATATTTAAAAGACTTTGTTAAGATTTAAAATTATGATTCCTTTATCATATTTGTTTGCTCTTTTCTATGTTGCCCAATGAAACATACATAATATTAATGTAACAATATTTTTTTCCTGCATTTGTTGTTAATTGAATTTTGAAAAAACGGGCATGTTTTACTCAAGTAAATAATAAAAATTGTGTTTAACCTCACACATCTGAATTAGAATAAAAATGACTCTAAATCTGAAAATTAAAGTCATATCATATCATAAATGAGAACAAAATGAATATAAATCTAAATTAGAAGTGAGTTTAACTTAATAAGCAACAAAATTAATAATTTTCTAATCGATTTTATTCGGTTCTTTGTCTCGCTTCTTTAGATGAACAGTTAATTATTCTAGATATAATAAATTTAAATTTCAAAATTTTCAAAATATTATAAATAATTACACTTATTTAAAAAAAAATATCACATACATGGTTATATATTTATATGGCGGAATGAGTTTGGGTTAATATTAATATAAATTTAAAATTATCATTAACTGTTACTACACACAGTTGAATCATAAGTTCATTATTGTGTCATCACTATCAATAATAAAATATTAAACATATTTAACTAAGTTGCTTAAATTACAGTTAAGTAAAAAATAATTTATTATGTAATATACCACGGGTTAAGTTCTAAAAATACATTTATACAATGTTAAACACTACATACAACAAAAAAATTAACAAATAAATATAACTTGAATTTTTTAAAAAATAGTTTTAAAAAACTCGCCCGTGATATACCGCGGTTTAAATTCTAGTTGTATGGTAATTTGTAGAATATATGTACTTCACTACAAAAAAAAAATAATTGATGTCGTTTATTACTGACTGTAGTGTCATTAACATTCTAACAAACTTTTTAAAAAACTTACCAATAGAGATGCCCTTACTAAATTGACTTCGAAAAAGATAACTTCGGTTTAAAAACTGTCTTAACATTGTACGACGTTAACTATATTGGCTTCACTTTAAAAAGCGATGTATACTTTTACGTCAGATAAGTTGCGTTAGTTTTATTAACAATTTTAAATTAATAATGATTTTATTCCGACATGTGTTTCGTATTTATTCCTAATTGTATATTCATAATTTTTTATGCTTATTAATAGTATCTATATAATATAACATTCAAATTTTGAAAGAAACTCTTACAAAAATTTAATTAATTAAATAAATCCGTTTTACATGAAATATAAATGTTACTTCAACTATTACATTACATCTGCAATCATACTTACTATCTGTGTATCTTTCTTGTCCTCTTCGTAAATTCAATTATTTGCTTTTGTAACACTGCTCTGACCTGAAATCATATCCAAATTCTAAAATTATATATGTATAGTACACTATTATGAAAAGATGTAAATGCGATTCTAACATGGTCGTTTGATACAATAGATGTTGCTTTATGAAGAATGTCAAATGCTGCTTGATGAATTTTGTTGTTAAGCTCTATATCTCCACCATTTTCATTTACCAGTAAAACTTATGAAATGTGTTACCTACGTGTCTCTTCTTCCATAATACAATTCCAATTACAAAATGAAGTCAAGCAAATACACTAGAGCTTTAAGAGATGAACTTCATAAAGTTTTTTTTTTTTTGGATAAACAAGCATTTCATTAAAATAAAACCTCAAAGACAGATGTTCATACAAATTAGAAGCAAAAGAGTACATGAAAGGTAAAGATAGAGACTTCATGAATGTTCCAAAGAGATGCAACAACTTTGAGAAGCTTGCAAAGGATGGAAGATCTGATGAACTTCATAAAACTTTGTTAATGGAAAGATCGGTTTTCAGATAAATGATATATAAAAAGAAAACAAAAACTAATTGCAAATGATTGAGACGGTTTCTTAAGTGACGCAAAACACTTCTCTAATTAAAAGTGTAACGTCGGTTTACTAATTGACTTTAATATACCAAGGTTAATCGGCGTGTTTCTTTATAGTGCTTTTTTTTTTTGGTAGGATGTTTCTTGTAGTGTGCTTTGAGAGATGGATAATTTGGCTTACACAAATTTCAGTGTCCACTAACTAAGCTTTGTGTTTCATGATTGATAATATTATGTCAAGGGATTCACTAATAAATTAAATTACACAAGTAACAACCGTACATAGTGCAGAATAAATTGACTCAAAAAATTATTATGAATAAAATTATTATTTAAGATCTAAAATTTGTTTGTATAAAATAAAATATAACTAAAATCTTTTTTTTTTTAATTCAAATTTGTGTTTATTAAATATAAAAATATGTTTATGTGTAAAATATTTAAACATGTTGGAGAAAATTTTGATAAAATGTAATTATTTATGGCAATATGTCTTTTTGTGATTCTAGAAATCAAAGTCATATATTTTATCTTTCACATTATTTTTTTTCAAAAAATAAAAATTTATAGAATTTATAAGTATTTAACAATATTTAGTTGTCTCCAATTAACAGCAAAGATGTAATACAAAAATGAAATTATGCTGACGTAACAATATATTAAACTTCTTTATAAAACAACAGACTGAATTTGTTTTTCTAATTAATCATTTCTATTGTTTTATTAAAATATTTTCATAGCAATTTATATTACATACTAAGAAATATAATATACATTCAAAAACTGTAATTATTTTGTGTACTTTAAAGAATGTATTTTTGGTATTTTAATGTAAAGATATAAGTATTTTTACTAATTAAATTAGACATTAAATTTTATATGTTAATTTTGAAACATTTATAAAAGTATGTTAGGAAAAAAGATGGACATTATTAAATTTAGTAAATAACAAATTTTTTTAATTATTTTTAATGAAATATATACTGACTAATGAGAGAAAACTGCAAAAACAAAAAAAAGCGATTCGAGCTCTCTGACGACGACACATCAGCTTTTTAACAAAATCCTTCTCTATTAATAAATACTAGGTTTGGACTAACACGTACATGCGAGGTTATGATTGTAAATAATATTTTTGATACAATATTTTTTTTTGAATTTATGAAATAAAGATGGTTTCATCAATAATTTAAATTTCGGAATGACCTAGGGGTCATACCAAAATAAAATCTTAACCTCATTAATGGTCGGTTAGATATCCATTAAACACATGTACTATAAAACCAAATATAAACATGTTCACAACGATTAAATCTTGTCTGAAATTACTAAAGCCCGTTGAAACAAATACATATATTTTGGGAGGGGATGTAATATTTGTTATCTCTTATACATGGTCTCAAATTCTTGTGGCATAATGAATGTATTCCCGCACATACATGCGAAATAATATTTGTCTAAATATATTTAATATAATATCTAAATTCGAACTCATACCAGTTGAGTATTTATTTTGATTTTCGTTTGGTTTCAATCTAATTTATTATTGTTTGAAAAATATAAATAATAATGATTTTACCAATATTTTATAACTCAGAACGATCCAACAATTGGACCACTATCATACTAAACCGGATTAATAGTCGGTTATATTTTTATTAAACTCGTAAACTGTTATAATTTGATATAAAATCGATAAAAGCGACTAAATACGAATATTTATGAGAGGTCGTAATCACGTTCCGTTATGTCCCGTCCTTTCCCATTTTGTACTATTCTTGTTCCCAAATTCCCACATTATAAGAGAATATTCACAATATGGGACATTCCAAATATAGAACAAAAATTATTATTTCCTATAAGAAACGGGACAGAACGAAACCAAAAATTCCCAAAATCTCTTATGTAGCAAACACAAATCCCCTATATATTAATAGAGAAGCATTTTGTTGAAAATGCTGATGTGTCGTCGCCAGAGCGATTTGGAGATTTAATTGCAATCAAGCATCTCAAAATAAACATATTTACAAAAATAAGTCTTTTGATTTATTAAATGTGCCATTAAAATATATAAGGAAATCTTTATTTCATTATTATTTACATAAATGTGTCATTAGAATATATAAGGTAATGTTTCTTTCTATTAGTTTTTTTAAATGAAAGACTTCATCAACTATTAAAAAACTAAAATATAGTTAATAATTTAATTATCATTTTCATAACATATTTAATTATTAAAAGTAAATTACATTTCATAAACTATTAAAAAACTCATTCATCTATTTAACTTTTTGAAATACAAAACTTATTCTCCGATTTTAAAAAATTTGATGACTATTCAAGTACTCTCTCTGTTTAACAATAAGTGTCATTTTGACATATTTCACACAAATTAAGAAAATATTAAAATATACATATATGCCTTTATTTAATAAATGTTTAATTGGTTAATTTAGTCATAGATTAAGAGTAAAACTAGAAAATCTAATGAAAAATATGCATTGAAAATATAAAATAGTGCATTGGAAATGTAAATAACACTTTTTGTGAAACAAAAATAAAATTCTAAAATGAAACTCTTTAAGAAACAAAGGAAGTATATATTAAAAATAAATTATTACAATAATCTTGAAAATATATAACATTATCACAATTATCACAATAATTAACATTATTTACACAAAATAATTAAATATAAATTTGAATAAAATAAAAAAATTATGTGTAAAATTATTGATATAACACCTTAAATTCCAAATAGTAATTTTACTTGTAATAATTTTATTTGAGTCAATTTATCCCGCATATAGTGCGGGTAATTACCTAGTATAAGTTATAGATTCTAGTATATTTATATACATATGAAATATTAGAATATTACAAAACTAGTTGATTTTTCAATTTTTGTTATTTTGGTTCTTCTATATTATATTACATCTCTTTGTTTATTTTTTGTTACAACATACTTTTAATTAGTATTTTTCCTAATTAAATTAGACATTAAATCTTATATGTTAATTTTGTAACATTTATAAAAGTATGTTAGGAAAAAAGGTGGACATTATTAAATTTGGAAAAAAAAAAAAAAACTGTTTTAATTATTTTTTAATGAAATATATAATGACATGAACTGTAAATAATATTAACTAATGAGGGTAAACTGCAAAAAAAGTGGTTAGAGCTCTCTGGTGACAATACACCAGCGTTTCCTAATTAAATGGTCCGTAAAATCAGGTCAATAACAAGGTAACAACCCGCACTATGTGCGGTATAAAATAATTATTAACTATTCTGTAATTTTTATTTACAAAATCTATAATATTTATCGGTAATTGGAATATAAAATTCGATTGTGTAGTGTATATATATATATTTTTAAAAAATATATAAATTTTTTTATAATAATTAAAATTTAACCCGTGAGAATTATTATAATATCAATCTTATATTATCATATCATATCATACGAACAAAGAGTTCTTAAAATTCATTTTAAAGATTTTATGAAAATGTAATTAAATGATATAACTAAGTTAAAAAGAGAATATAAGAATTCAATTTTGGATGTTAATTATATTTTTGGGAAACTGGTGTAAATATTATTAAAAACTAATGACAAATAAAGGAAATAGTGTCTGGAGCTCTGTGAGTGCGACACGTCAGATTTGTGTGAGAATGTTTCCTTTTTAATATATAAGGGATATGAGATTTTAGGGAGAGATATAAGTTAGAGAAAATTAGGTTTCGACAGATCAAAATCTTAACGGAATGACAAATGTTTTTTTCTAACTTTGCTTATTGGCTTTATTTTTATGACACATGTCTTTTTCATTATTAATTTTTAATTTTATTTGATATTCGAAAATTATTATATTTTACTCTATTTTTTTATAGGTTATGTAGATGTAAAATATCATGACATCTATATATTTTTAAAATATAAATTATAAATTATTTTTATTAAGACAAAAAATGAATATAAGTTTTTTTCCAACTATTTTTGTAGTCACAAAAGTTTTCAAAATTGAGTTCTACCTAGCCGCCTACGCTCTCTGGCACAACTGTTGATATTCCTCCATTCTCCTGTTTTCCTCTATTACCTAAGTGTGTTTGTGCTCCGTTCCATTAGTGAATTCACCGGAGTTTTTCACCAAGCTTCAAAAGCGCTACGCCGGCCATGCTCCAGCTTCCTCCCCCCTTTTCCTCCTCCGTCTCACCAGGTTGTTTGCCTCGACAATTTGTTTCTCCCGAGGTCCCAGCCTTCTGATGCAAAATCTGAGGCTGAACTCCCTGCTAGCTTGGATTCCCGACTCTCTCACCGGATTTCGATGTCAACACCAACATCTATCAGCTCCTAGGATTCAGATCCACTCACCAAGTGTTTTACTTGGCCGCAGCTTGACAGGAGCTCTGTTTTGACGCTGAAGCCGTGCAAGATTTTATCGAGATTCCATGACCCAAGTGATGCACTTCATAGTCTCATGTCTGTTACAAATTCTTCTTTGTCCGCCTTTAGCATACAGTTGTGTCGATCTATGGAATCCATTGTCCGGAGACTATAATTGGAACATAATCAATCTATTCTTCTCTACTAGTACAAAACTTATTTCCGAACCCCAACCTTAAAATCTTCTAGGACCATTGCTTATGCTTGCCTAAGGTTGAAGAGGACTAGCATTATGACCTCGTTTTTATTGAATGATGGTTACCAGAGCCTCTTTAACCTATCCTCTTTGTCCCACATGCTTCCCGCATCCCATCTGATGCCTCTGTTTCATGTACTACTCTGCAACATCTTATGCAAGCCAATTTTTCAAGCACAGCCTACAAAAATTCAGACTGCTTTGGTTTTGCAAGTACTTCGTAAGAACCCTGATTTTTGTTCAACTTATGGCATTGTGTGTTGGTTCTGAAACCTTGAAGTTTCAGGTTCCACCCTTTTACCATCTTCTTCACTTTGATTGTGATGATAGAAACTATTAAGACCAAGCATGTACCTTAGCCCTTCCTGTTAAACCGGCTACATGCTTCGTGTGGTTTTATTAATCTCCTTGGCCATGGGCATCAAGTGAGAGAGAACCCACTTGTATTGTTATGGTTTTACTATTATCTTTGACATTTAATGGCTCTTATTTCACTTGCATGGTTTGTTGTTAAAGTCTTGAAGCTTTATGGTCTTATGCTCTATAACCCATCGCTTTTATCCGACGACTTCAAGCAAACTTTCTTCAGCACCATCTTCATCACCCGGTTTGATTGTTATATAAGTTATCCTTGGCTCTACCAGGCTAATCCAGAACCTTCACTGTGGATTCTGAAGAAACCTTCTCTTGACCATCAAGCCTTAGTGACTCTCACTCCAGTAAGTCTCTTGGCTTTGGCTCTGTACTTAACGTCACTATGTCTTTCAACCGTGACTATCTTGTCACTTCTTGATATGTTCAAGGGTGATCAATCAAGCTACTGTGATCTCTCATGTTCCAAGCCGCTGCATAGTGACTGTTTCATAGCTCTCATGGACTCTATCTCAATGACTCTTTTTTACTCGCTTATGGCATTGGGGAATCCCCTCTTTGTAACCTCTTTAACATTTTATACCTTAAGATTTTTGAATTTCGTGTTTTTATAAGCTCTGATTTGATATGAATGAAAGCTTCCTTTGTTCAAAAAAAACAAAAAAAAAAGTTTTTGTCTAACTAAAAAATTATATATTTACTTTCTAAAAATTGTTAAATTTAATTTCATTGAATATTTTAAAACCCACATATCTGCTGGGTCCCTAATCTAGTGCCTATATATATCTTATACATAACAAAGTTAGTATTTATCAATTTTATCGGAAATCAAACTTTTTTATGTTAACTTTGTAGGTTTTCAAACCTAATTTAAATTTTATATAATGTCATTTAAACCTAATATAAACATTTTTTAATGTTAATTTTGCATTCGTAAGAGGTCCAATCATTTCATATAATGATAAAGTATGATACAATATGTAGTACCATTTTTATACTTTTTAGTTATCTTATTTGTATTTGCATATTCCAACTGAAAATATATAAGACATGGTATCGGTACTTGCTACGACTTGAAATTAAAACCAACAACAACCCTGGAAGCTTCTTGCAAAATTCTATTTTAACATCTTTAAAGTAGGTCGTCGCCGTTATTCCAAACATGGATTAGCTTAGACTAGTTTCTTTTAAGCTCTCTCTATATATATGTGAATCCACTTTTCTCCCAATTCAAATAAACAAAGGCTCAAGTAGAAGGATCTACATACTAATTAGACTAAAAATGAAGGCATGGATGATAATGTTGTTGGTCGTTTGCGTTGCTGTGATGGTAGAGCAATCAGAGGCTAACAAAGGCAGAAAGTATTTGAATCCAGGAGTGCTTAGCCCGTGCCATGGTCCTAATCCTCCTGCAGGATGTCATCCTCACCATTCCCACCACAAACCCAGTTCCCCTGTTCACAATTATCGTCGTGGTTGCACTAGAATTAACCGGTGCAAACGAGATTAAACCTCACATATATGATGATGTCCCTTTACATTGATCCTTCTTCTACATGAGTCTTGTAATGATATTATCTATATACATAGTTCTACGCATGATGTTGTCTCTGATCTTTTCTAATGACATATAAATATTACCATTTGAATTCAATTCACAAAGATCATGTAATGCGAGAATAGTTCGCAACAAGATGTCTCTATATATGTAATGTTTTCTCTATAACTTATATAGACTATAAGCTCCGTTTCTATTTCGGTTTTCAGCTTTTTGACTATAAGCTACATTATTTGTTTATGTAGACATGGTTTTTTATTTAATATAATTTAAGATTTCTACAAAAGTTAAAGATATATTCTAAAAAGGAGGGAGTAAGTTTTGGTGACCCTTGTTAGTTTTGGTGATTATATTACAAACACATACAAATGAAAAAAAATGTCCCAATTATGTTGGTTTTTCTCTTTTGGGTAACATGTTTTTTATTCGGTGTTTCTCTTTGTAGTTTTTTTTTTTATCGATATTCTTCCTCTTTTCGAATAGAGCCGAAGTCAGTACTTGTACAACTGTTTACTTTTACCAATAAACATCTATCTTTGTATTTGTTAGTATTTTTATACATATTTTAAAGAACTTGTAAAGATCTAAGCCTCGTGACCACAGAAAACTTTGTCCCAAAAAAAGACTCATAACATCATCAAAGAATTCGAAAGAATCAATTTATTTAAAGAAATTTTGCTCTAAAACAATGGAATCCCAAAAAAGAATCTCCAAAAACCATGTTTCATATCCTTAACCAGACGTTTTTTTTTTCAAATATGGATTAGCTAAAACTAGTGTCTCCTCTAAGCTCTATATGTACCCATATCCACACATCTCACTTTTAAACAAAAATCACCAACGGGAGGAAAAAAAAACAAGAACAACAAAAATGAAGACATGTATGATAATCTTGTTGGTGATTTTTAGCATCTTGATTGCAGGAGGAGTTGAGGCTAACGAATCCAAGAGGAAATATCTGAATCTCGACCGATGTTCACGTCCTAATCCTCCACCAGGATGTCATCACCATCCACAGAAACCCCGTACCCCCGTTCACAAATATAGCCGTGGCTGCACCAAAATCAGCCGATGCCGCCGACATCCGTAATGGCTGTCTTAAGCATGAGATCTAATGACATATTTTATACGTAACATATGCATGCCACCACATAAGTCATATTATGTATGGTGTTGTATGTGTTTCAAAATATTTCACAGATTTAATCTTCAGTATTGGCGGTGACATGCTCACGGGGGTTTAATTTGAACTTTAATTAATTCATGTGTCATTCACACCAAAAAAAAATAAATTCATGTGTCATATAGTAACAATTCTTTTTACGAAGCCAAATAATAATTTGGTATATATATATATATATATATATATATATATATATATATATATGTGTGTGATGGGTTCTATTTTTTTCAACAAAATATGTAATGGTCTACTATAACCAAGTATAAATTCTTTGATATATATTTGTCTTCTTCTATTATTGAATCGAAATGTCTATTCTACATGGGTATTAGGTCGTTCTTAATCATAAAGAACCCATAATTCACAACATGAAGCTATTAATTATAGCCATAAGATTGTATTTATTCTCATCTTCCAACTCAAGCATCAAGTCTGTTAAAAGGCATAATGTAAAGCTAATCATTTTTTTTCCAAACTCATAAGCTAATTCAAAAGCATATGCTTGGGTCTACTATAATTCTAGTATAAATTCAAGCTAATTTAAGTATACTGTATATGTAACACCTGTATAATATTTTTTAACAATGAGTTTTATAATAAAAATGTACTAGGTAACAACCGGCACTACGTGAGATAAATCAATTCAAATAAAATTATTATTTAGGAGATAGGGTGTTAGAATAATAATTTTACTTATAATTTTTTGTTTATTCAAATTTACATTTAATTATTTTTGTAAAAATAAATTTCACCCATGAAATGTGGAAAAAATTTTAAACATGGTAAAAAAAATTTTGATAAAATATTATCAGTTATACTAATCTGTATTTTTGTGTTTTTAAAAATCAATTCATATATTTTATATTACACATTATTATCTACATCAATATGCCATTAAATAGATAAGAAAATGTTTTTAGACTAATCAATTAAAACTAATCCTAACTTTAAAAATGCCAAGAGAAAAATGTATAAAATGGTAAATAATAATAAAAAGTGTAGTAGTGGTGAAAATTTATAGAGAAAAAATGAATGTCTGGGATTTTTCAATAAATTCAATACCATTTTAAGATAGTTGAATCACCATATATTATTAAATTTTAAAAAGTCAATATCTTATCATTATGATTATTTTGGTAGTTATTTTTGATAAAAAAATTTAATATATTTGCATAGTTATTGGAATATTTAAACAGGAGACAGATTTTTCTTTTTCAAAAATGTAAATTGGTGAAGAAATTTAAAATTGTTTACGAAATGTTATTTATTTTTAATATTATTGTGATAATTAACTTTTTGATATACATAAATAGTCATCAGATTTTCTAAAATCGGAGAATAGTTTTGCATTTCAAAATTTTAAATAGATGAATAAGTTTTTAATTCTTTTTGAAATGTAATTAACTTTTAATAATTAAATATATTATAATATCGATAATTAAATAATTAAATATATTTCTAGTTTGAATAGTTGATTAAGTTTTTCATTTTCTAAAACTAATAGAAAGAATCATCACCTTATATATTTTAATGGCATATTTATGTAAATAATAATGAAATAAACATTGACTTATATATTTCAATGGCACATTTTATAAATCGAAAGACTTGTTTTGTAAATATGTTTATTTTGAGATGGTTAACTGCAATTAAATCTTCAAATCGCTCTGGCGACGACACGTCAGTATTTTCAACAAAATGCTTCCTATTAATATATAGGAGATTGGCTCACCTTTAAAAATTTTGAGTTTTTTTTGTATAAAACCAAAACTGAACAAAGCAAAAATTGTATTAAACCGAACTGAAATACAATTTTAACTATCAATCAAGAAGGCTAGAAATCAAATACAGATAAAATTAACTTGAATTGATTGAGTTTGATATTTTAGGAGATTTGGTATGATTTTAATATTTTAGAAATTTTAGAAATTTGAGCGTAGTTTTAGGTGATTTAGTTATTGGTAAGAACTTTTTTTTTTTTTTTTTGTCAACCTCACATTAAATAATTAAAATAAAACGCCCCGATTGGTTGCCCAAACTGGGGGAAAGGTGTTTACAAAGGATGATTCTGAAACTAAAACTCTAGAAGAACGAGCTAAACAATCAGCCTTCACATTGGACGTCCTTGGGATCTTGATAAGGGAGAAAGAAGGCATTGAAGCATTAAGCACCTGAAACTCCTCCAGGAGCGTTGAGAAAGCTGGCCATTCCTCCGGAGCTTGCACCATTGCTAGTAACTCTGCAGAATCCGTCTCGAATCGCCGGCAGTCAATCCCTCTGGCACAGATACACTCCATCGCCCATAATAATGCTTCCAGTTCCGAGTGAAGTGAAGATAAACTACGTCGATGACATTTGGCACCCATTACCAAAGTGTGATTCTCACCATCACCACACCACCATCCTAATCCTGAATGAGGCTCTGTGGCTTTCCATGAGCCATCCACCTGACAGTGAATAGTCGACTCCAGCGTAATCAGGGAATCCGTCGGAGCGAGATTGACCCTTGTGGTTAATTGGGATTCCTTCCACCACAATTGCTCCTGTAAAGCCTGATTAATAATAATCATTGGCTCCGAATGTAGTCCTTGAAAAACCTTGTTATTCCTATCCTTCCATAGAAACCATGCCAACCATGGGATCGAGCTATGAGTAGTGCCCAAAGCCATATGAGCTAGACCTTTGCCATATATAAAATCTAAATTCGAATAGATTGAACCAACCAGAAATTTGTCCCTATCAGCTCCAACAAAAATCCTCCCCCAAACCTGACGTGAATGGGAACACTCAAATAAGGTATGATTAATAGACTCTTCCTCCAATTCACATCTCTTGCATAGTGTGTCACAATTAACTCCCCGGGAGGCTAAACGCATTGTCACCGGAAGGGTACCCGAGGCAATTTGCCAGAAAAAATGTTTGATTTTAGGTGGTACCGGGAGGTCCCATGCCTTAGCCTTCAGGGCATTAACATTGGGACCCACCTCGATGTCCGCCGTCAAAGCTTGGGCAACCTTATAACCTGACTTAACCGAATATCGACCGGATTGTGTGTAATGCCATACCAAAGTATTTGGCCTAAAAGATTTGCTAATTGGCAAACTTAGAATAGTTTGGATATCCTCCGGATCCATATATTCCTGAAGTATAGGTAAATGCCATTCTTTAGTCCGAGGATTAATCAGATGGTTTACCATTAAATTTGGATGCAGGTGCTGACCCCTGCCCTGTGCAGGTCGAGGGTGTTGGTCAGGGATCCACGGATCACGCCAAACCGATATATTGAACCCTGAGCCAATCGTCCATCGGGCTCCTTTTTCCACTATACTTTTAGTTGAGAAAATGCTTCTCCAGCCAAAGGAGGGAGAATTTGGTTTAGTTGCCAATAATGGATGCTTGTTCCTGAAATATCGACTCCTAAAAACTTGAGCAAACAATGAATTCGGAAATTGTATTAAACGCCAATATTGTTTTGCCAATAAAGCATCATTAAAAGACTCCAAATCCCGAAATCCCAATCCGCCCTCAGCTTTATCTTTGCACAGTTTATCCCAAGCCACCCAATGAAGTCCCCGACCGTTCCCATCAGAGCTCCACCAAAAATTGGAAATAGCACTCGTCAATTTGGATACTAATCCTTGAGGAAGTTTGAAACAGGACATAACATGCGTAGGAATGGCCAAGGCCACCGACTTTAATAAAACTTCCTTTCCTCCCTTTGATAAAAATTTTGCCGTCCAACCATTAACCCGGTCGTTCAACCTATCCCGAACATAACCGAAAACTTGTACTCTTGAGCCACTTAGGCTCTCAGGGATTCCCAAATAGGAGCCCATTCCCCCTTCATTAGAAATGCCAATAACAGTTTTAACCTTGTCCTTGACCTCTACAGGCACTTTTTTACCAAACATGATCGATGACTTATCTAAATTTACTTCCTGGCCGGATGCTTTACCATAATTGCCTATGACATCCATAACCGCTGAACATTGCTCTTCATCCGCTTTGCAGAAAAATAGACTATCATCCGCGAACAACAAATGGGAAATAGGGGGGAATCTCGGGCAATCTTAATGCCTGTTATTTTTCCTTCCCTCTCCGCCTTCTTTATATTAGCAATCAGCACTTCCGTACACAAAATAAACAAATAAGGAGATAAAGGGTCCCCCTGCCGTAGGCCTCTTTTTGGTAGAATGGAGCCACGTGGTTGACCATTGATCAACACTTGATAGGACACCGAACTCACACACCACATTATCCAAGAAATCCATTTCGAGTCAAATCCAAGTCTTATTAAGACCGCCTTCAGAAAATCCCATTCTACTCGATCATATGCCTTACTCATATCCGTTTTGAAAGCCAGAAAATCCGAATTGCACATCCGATTAGTCTGTAAGCCATGAAACATCTCCTGTGCCACCAGAATATTATCTGTAATTAACCGACCAGACACAAAGGCCGATTGTGTTTCCGAAATAATCGAGGGCAGAATCTTTTTTAAGCGGAAACACAGGATCTTTGATATAATTTTGTATCCCACATTACACAAACTAATGGGCCTGAATTATGTCATCCTCTTCGGCACATCAACTTTTGGGATCAGACAAATATTAGTTGCATTGATTCTGGGGTCAAATTTCCCAGTTTGAAAAAATTCTCGAACGAGAGCAACCAGAGGTGAGTGGGCAAAAAGTTTCTTGAAATAATCGGACGCAATCCTCTCCATACCTTCATTCGATTCATCCCAAACATCCTCAGAATCGAACAGTCCCACAATCTTGTTCCTAGTCCTCCGCTGTTTGGTAGACGCATGAAAGAAACTAGTATTCTTATCCCCCACCCGTAACCAAAATTTTCGACTTTTCTGTTGCCAATACAGTTCCTCATCGTGATATGCATCCTTTAACTTCTTCTCAATAATGTGAATCTCCACTTGTGAAAAGGAATCATTATTTTTAGCATCCTCTAAAGCCGACTTTAGGGATGAGATAAGAGTGTTGCTATTCGGAACATTCTGCTTCCGCCACCATGAAATAGAATTCCGACAATTTTTGATTTTTTCCACAAACATTGGTATCCTAAAATTTTTTGTACGGTCCCATCCCGTTTCCACTGCTCTGGAGAACCCGTCTTTCCCCATCCACCTTTTATCGAATCGAAATTGACGAAAACGACGTCCCTCAGCTTTCGCACAAGAGGCTAATATAGGACGATGATCCGATCCTATCATTTCTAGATAATCCACCCTCGAACACGGAAAGAGTGTATGCCAATCTTCATTTCCTAAAGCACGATCCAATCTACAACGGACCACTTGGTTATTGCAGCGATTTCCTCGCCAGGAAAGAGAATTCCATAACACGGGAACTCTAACATCCCACATTCTCTAATCATTGAAATAAACGGAAGGAAGGATGAAGCCGGTCTTAATGCACCTCCGATTTTCATGATTACCAATTAGTTCATTAAAATCACCAATCATAAACCAAGGATCCTGCCGAATAGCACCAATTTGAGTTAATTTGTCCCAAACCTCCTGTCGACACCGGGAACGGATCTCCATAAACAAAAGTAATAAAAAAGATTTGAGATCCCAAAAGCTTGAACATCAATTAAACGATCACAAGCAGAAAGAACGTCGAGTTTTATATTATTATTAAAAAAAATAGCTAAACCCCGCTAGACCCACAGGGTTCAACCGTATACAAATGATGATACCGAAATTTATTCTGAAACTTTTGTAAATAGGAAAAACATTTTTTGTTTCTGATAAAAACAAAACATCTGGTTTATTCTGCTTCCACAAATCCGTCAAATAGTTCTCTGTCAGATCAGCACCAATGCCCTGACAGTTCCAACTCATAATCTTCACGTTTGAGCCGGCGGTTTCGGGAGAGCCACCATCCCTTTCTTCAGTTTGCGGGTTCCTCCTCCCATATTGCCACCCTCTGGCTTCTTCTGGTGTGGCCTAACACTCCCTTTACTCTTTGCGGCATCACCTGCATTTTTCAACAATAGAGCCTTAGCTAATAATCTTTTAAATTTTAAATAGATCATTCTCTCTTGTTCTAGACTGAGAAACAAGAGAAACAAATAGAATTTCAGTGTTTTGTTTTGTGTTTTCACCAAAGAGTTTCTGTCTTTGATTTTTGTGAATCTCTCGTCTTTCTCTCTTTTCTTATGTTTCTTCCTCTGTTTTTGTTGTAGAGAAACAGAGTATTTATAATACTCGATGGTTTCGTCATACGTTTGCAACCATACGTTAAAACAATAACCACTCAACGAAGAGTCGTGATGATTAGAAAATAACCGATCATTAACTTAAATAATCAACATTCCTCCCCCATTTAAGTTTAATATTTGATTCACAAAATCACACACATAAACCAAACTCATGCATAAATGTAAATATCATAACGATTGAATTTACTTCTTAGTAATATTACACATTCCAAATACCCGAGAATTAGGATGTCCAGTGGATTGAATTATTTCAACTCATTTGGGTACATGAAGATAATACACACACGAATTTCTACACTACTCTTAAGTGTTTATACTTGACACTATTATAAGCCATGTGTCCCTATCCATTCATGAGCATATAGGAAGCTAAGTCCAAGCTTCTTGAAGCGGCTCCACTTCATACTCATATAGGTAGATCTTTTAATCTTGCACCTGCAAATGCAATTTTTCAAAAGATCTATTAAGAAGAGAACATCAACCTAATCCTTTCTTGCAGGTTCAAGCACTTACTTTGGGATGATACAACAAAAGCTTCAATCTTTTACTGTAAGCTTTCCACATTGAATTCAGCCTCTAACGTTGTATTAGAGGGGAATTGGGTATCTCACAATTAAAATTTTCAAATGGACTTTAAACCCATCCCTCTTGCCGACATGATCACCAAGTCTCTAGCTAACCCTTTAGTCAAGTGATCAGCTAGATTTTGCTCGGACCGAACAAACTGTATGGTAATAGCCCCATGAGTGATCAGCTCACTTATCATGCTATGTCTAACACCAAGATGTCGTGACTTACCATTATACTCACTCGTTACTTTCCACGCTGGAGTGCCAACTTGCATCGAAATATCCTTCTAAGACCGAAGGAAATCTGACATAGACAAACCAAAATTTATGGTTCCTTTCAAGTACTTAAGCACCCGTCTTATAGCTTGCCAGTGGTGAGTACTAGGGTTACTAGTATTTCTACTCAATTTTCATACCGCATAAGCTATATTCGGTCTAGTACTTGTCATGGCATACATTAAACGGTCAATCAGTTGTGAGTATTCGAGTTGTGAAATCGCTTTTCCTGTATTAGGCATAAGCTTCACACTCGCATCCATGGGAGTGCTCATAGGAGAACATTTCTCATAATTGAACCTTTTAAGCACCTTTTCAATGTAATGAGACTGAGATAAACATAGGCCTTTGTTCTCACGCTTGATTCGAATTCCAAGAATCACATCCGCCTCCCCCATGTCTTTCATGGCAAAATTTGATGACAAGAACTCTTTTGCAAGTTCTACTTGTCTTAAGCCAGTACCAAATATCAACATGTCATCAACATATAAGCAAATGATTACTCCATTACCGTTAAGAATGTGGCCACGGCATATGTAGTCATCGTTCTCCCACTTAAGTTGCTTCCTTGTTTCCTCCACAGACTCATTCTCAGCATTTTCTGTCACGGTAGGCATTGGCATGCTTAGAACATACACCACATTGAGTGTGGTGAGAAGGAAATGCATCTTCTTCAGCCATCTTCGAAAGTCCACTCCCTCAAACTTGTCCAACTTTCCAAACTTTGAAGTCATCTCACGCACCGATGCACTCGTCATAGTTCACCAGATTTACTCTTTAAGTTAATTGTAGATTTGGTGTAACTCTCGATCGTAACGTACGGTGAACTTGGATAATGACTGAATCGTGCACAAGAGCACTTTCCTTAAAGAGTATTTTGACCCTTATCAAAAGCCTAGGGTTACACAAAATCTCTCGGAGGATAAGACAATCAAATTTTCTCTCTTGTTCTAGGCTGAGATACAAGAGAAACAAATAGAGTTTCAGTGTTTTGTTTTGTGTTTTCACCAAAGAGTTTATGTCTTTGATTTTTGTGAATCTCTCGTCTTTCTCTCTTTTCTTATGTTTCGTCCTCTGTTTTTGTTGTGGAGAAACATAGTATTTATAATACTCGATGGTTTCGTCGTACGTTTGCAACTGTACGTTAAAACAATAACCACTCAACGAAGAGTCGTGATGATAAGAAAATAACCGATCATTAACTTAAATAATCAACAATAAGCAGCCCATGTGCATCTTCTGGTTCGCGCTTTTTCCTTCCGCGAGCATTTGCCCTGTCTTGGCGGAGATCGTTTCCCCTTTCTTGGGCAACCTCTCGATCTTCACATATATGTCGGCGCCGTGCACATGTCCCACAACCACGAGAGGCGGTGTGTGAGAGTCGACGACTAGTTTAATTAGGGTTATGATTCGCGGATGAATCGACGACATCAACTAGATTGAGCATCAACATCTTTGAGCTGCATGTTATCTAACTATGATCAACTTGATTGGTTCATATAGACAAATTTGAGAATTTTTCTTCAGGTTATGTATTTGAGAGAGAGACACACATATAGAGAGAAAGTGAGAATGAGAGAGAGCCCAAAAAGAGAGAGAGTACATGCGAACGCAAGTTGGAGAGATGGAGACAAAGTTTCTACAATTTATTAGACTCCTTTTTTTTCTTTAAAGCCTTCAAAGTTTCATTTTGGAGGATGTGATTTTGTTACTCATATTTTTCAATTAGAAATAGAAAATTAATCTCCTAGAATCACTTTCAATAAAAAAATTTAAAACGTATGATATTTTGAATAGGGTGAATTAGGTCAGTAACCAAAACAAAAAAACTATAATAGTAAATAACACTATATTTAAAAAAATTAGAAGATTAGGACAAGGGCAATGCAAAATTACCAATGGTGGTGGAGGACAGTGGTGGCTGGCCGGAGATAGTTGCCCGGCGGTGGCTGGCCGGAGGTAGCTGGCCGGCGGTAGCTAGCCGGCGGTAGCTGGCCGGAGGTGACTGGCCGGAGGTGGCTGGCCGGAGGTGGCTGGCCGGAGGTGGCTGGCCGGAGGTGGTTGGCCGGCGGTGGTACTCCGGCGGTGGCTTGCCGGAGTAGCCAAAAAAGTTCGCCGGAATTGTTCGCCAGATTTGGTTGCCGGAAAAGTTCGCCGGGATTGTTGGCCGGCGGCCGGTGGCCGGAGGCCGGGGGTAGCGGTGGCCGGAGGTTTGGCTGGAGGAAATCTAAACCCTAGAAGCACATTGGGAACCCTAGTGGTGATGGTGGTAAAGAGGTGGTGGTAGGAGGTGGAGATGGTGGTTTTAGGGGGTGGGGAAGGTGGTGGTAGGGGGTGGGGATGGTGGTGGAAGAGGGTGGAAGAAAATAGTAAAGGCAAAGGTAATATAGTATATATTATAGTTTTTATAGAGTATATTAATTATACATGGTTAGAATAATTAGTGGGCTAATTATAGTTTTTTTGTTGGTTATTGAGTGCAAATTCTCCTTTTGAATAACATAAGATATGAAATAAGATTTATATATTATTATTAAATAACAAGAGATTCTGAATGATTATAAATAATTTTAATACATTTCTAAATTTTAAATTATTTTTAATTCAATAACATAGAATTTTAATTTTTTAAAAAAAATCATCGATTAAAAAACAACAGATTTTAATACTTCAAAATCTTCTAAAATATCAAATTCAATAGACATGTCCACGTATTTTGTGAGGGGAAAAAAGTCTATCTAAACCTTAATTGTACAATTACATAATTACACATTTACGTAAAATCGGTATCTGACTATCCAATAATAAAAAGAAAATAAACCTTTTATTTTTCTGGTCCACGATTCTGATTTTGGCCTCCCAAATGATTCAGATAATCTTCCAAAACGGGCAATAAAATTAGTCAAAATACATAACTTTATTTCCTAATAATAAGGCCTTCAATTCATAACCCAAAGATTTGCATTTCAGATTTATTACCAAAGAAATTAAAGAACCACCACCCACTCGTGTCTCAATTTTATTCGTTGATCAGATCAGAAGAAAACCACGTCATCGACCGCATGCCCTCGTCGTGTCTCCGCTCACTCAACAAAACGTATCCTTCGCTTTCACGGACGTCGCAGAAAAGCTCTGACAAAACACACACAAACACAGACGAGAGAGAGAGAGAGATCAAAGAGAGATTTGTAATAATTGAAAAGAAAAAAAAAAAATCAAAAATCATGGGGAAGACGAGAGGTGTCTCCGCCGTGAACGTGGTTTTCGGGTGGCTAAGAAAACAATCGAACAAGGTTAAGATAGCTTTAGGAATTATCATCTCTTTGATCCTCGTCGTGTTTTTGAAATTCACCGTTCAGAATGACAATCACTTTTTTATCGCCTCGGAGCTCATCCACGCCACCGGAATCTTGATCCTCATCTACAAACTCACTCGCCAAAAGACTTGCTCCGGTAATATAATCAATCTCTAATGTATTATCGTGAAGAGTCTATGTCATTTAAATTGTCACAATGTTGTGGAATCTTATAAGCTTTTTTTTTGGTTTGGCTAGTGAGCATTTATGTTTATATTGTGTCAATAATGTTGTGGATCCTTTATAAGCTCATATTGGTTTTGTCTGATAACGAAATTGTGATTAATTAGGTCTTTCTTTAAAGTCTCAAGAAGTGACAGCAATATTTCTTGCTGTGAGATTGATATGTAGCATAAACGTGGAAGGTGATATCCATACAGTACTCGATTTCGCCACCTTGGCTTCGACGTTATGGGTCATTTATATGATTCGATACAAGCTGAAAGCATCTTACATCAAGACTCTCGACACTTGCCACAATTACTATGTGGTAATGCTTTGATTTAAAGAGTGTGAAAATATTGTTTGTTATTCGATTCTCTCTAGATGATTTTGTAATATATGTTTCTCGCTTATTTTGCCTACCAGATTGTACCATCCGCTGTCCTTGCGTTGGTTATTCACCCGAGTACGAGTTATCCTTACATCCACCGTATCTTGTGGGCGTTTTGCGTTTACACAGAATCTGTCTCTGTTCTGCCTCAGCTTCGATTGATGCAAAATGCTCAGGTCAGATGCTTTTAACATATCTATCTATGTATGTTTTGATTGTTTTTTTTTCAATGTATAGTTAGCAGTTTAACCAATTATAATGGTCTTGTGGCTGAGTATTAAATTCGTCACGTTGGTCAATAGATCGAGTCACACTCAGTTCACTTCTATGTTTGCCAATGTAGACGTTTTAAGTGGCAATTGAAAATTTGGTTTCTTGCAAGCCTCGGATTAGTCTACACTTATCCCAAAACTTAGGCCAATGTAGACATTTTAAGTGGTAACAAAAATATGGTTTTCTACAAGTCTCTCGGGATTAGGTCCAAAACTTATATGTTTATAAAATAATATCAAGCTTAACATTATTCTCGAACAATCACTTCAGATCATAGAGCCTTTCACAGCTCATTACGTGTTTGCGCTAGGAATCGCTAGATTCTTGGCATGTGCTCATTGGCTTATCCAGGTAAAGTTCTTTTTCCTTAAACCAAATCATTAAAAGCTTTTCAAGTTTTTAGAGAGACTAATATGTGTGTCTTAAAAATGTAGGTCTTTGAGACTCGTGGACATTACCTATGGCTGATTGGAGCTGGTTACTTTTGGTTCCCGGTAGCTCTAATAGCCGAAATCGTTCAAACCTTCATCCTCGCCGACTTCTGCTACTACTATGTCAAAAGGTAATCGATTAATTCGATCGCGCATAAACTATCAAATTTGTCTTTGGCAATGTCCTTGATGTGGGATCTTAATACTCTTTATTATTATTTGTTTGCAGTGTTATGGAAGGTCAGCTTGTACTGAAGATGCCGGTTTAGATATAACTTACAAATGAACAGAAAACATTTTGTTTGTTTTTATTTTTCAACTTACCTTAAAACCAAAGTAGATGCTCAAGAAAAATAATCTAGAAAGGTTTCTTTCTTCCATTTCATGCTTTTTTTTTGTTTTGTTGTTTAAGAATCTTTAGATAAGTTAATCATGGAGATGGAGTACACCAAAATGGTCTTTTCTTTCAATACTATCTTTTACTCACATTTGTCAAGAGTGGAGTGTAAAGTCGAATAGTTTGTTGAGATTGTACAACGACGTTTTAACCACCAGATTAATGATCTTTGACAACAACAAACAACAAAAAAAAAAAAAAAAAAAAAAAAAAAAATGATTTAACCTCGTCAAAACAAAAGAAAATCTTGAATATGTATGACAAAAGAAATCAGCAGACGAGCCAGAATATGTATTCATTTATTTTGCAAAATGTCAAATATTTCAACAAAATATAAAAATACAGTAAAATCTCTATAAATTTTTTTAAAAAATCTCAACAAAAAAAAATCAAAACTATAATATATTATTAATTTATCAATATATATATATATATACAGTAAAACCTCTATAAATTAATACTCTATAAATTAATAAACACTATAAATTAATAAATTTTGCTAGTCCCAAATCGGGACAGTGTAAAAAATAACAAAATTCGATAAGATAATAAGATAATAATTTTTTTGAAATCTTTTTGTAAAATATGGTCCCAATAATATCATAAATTAATAATCATGTAAAATATATATATATATATATATATATGCTGAGATACTAAAATATGTTTCTCTTAAACCTCATATCTATAAAACAATTGTTATGTTGTATCTTCAAACTATAATGATATAAAATATTCTATAACATTTCATAAAACAGCTAAAATTTTTAAAAGTTTTCAATTTCTAAATATGCATCATTTACATTTTGATAGTTTGATAGACTATTAAAATACGATAATTGATATTCTTATTCTTATATTTGAATATTTATGTCATGTGTATAAGTGAATTTGTCTATAATATTTGTAATTTATTGTCAATAATATTTTTTAATTATTTCAAATTCAATTTTAATACCATAAAATTTATAACATCCAAAATTCTAATCTTATTTTGCAACATTTATCTCAATTTAATTTTTTAAATATTAAACAATTAAAAATATACCTATAAATTAATTTATATTATAAAATAATAATTATTAATTTATAAATAAATTAATATCACTATAAATTAATAAAATACCTTGGTCCCAATATTATTTATCATCGAGGTACTTATTGATCAAGTTAATTTTTAGAGATTTTTTTCATACTTCTAACTTAAAAATGAACCCAAAAAAAAAAAAAAAAAAAAATCATGGAGAGAAGAAGAATTATCTGATACGTACAAGTAGCCAAAGTACAAACTAACAAAATACATAGACTCTACAAAAGCCACTTTTTTTTTTTGTTCTACAGCCTTTTCTTTTTTTGTTCTCACGTCGCTCTCTCTCTCTCTCTCTCTCGTTTTAGATTCAGCTGTAAAACCCTAAGTAGCGCCATAGCCAAGCGAGCTTCCTCGGTGAGAGAGAGAAGCGAACAAGAAGATCCTCGCTCGATTTTTTCCCGTTAATCTTCAATTTTTTTTTCTTCAAGGTAAACTCTATTTCCGTCTCTGGCCTTCTGTTTCTTCAACGGAAACTTCTCCGCGCAGTGGCGTACTTCTCTACTCTGTTCTTTTACTTGATCGATTTGATTCTACACTGTTTTAGTTCTTAGATCGGTTCTTTGTTACTCGGATTTGTGCTTTGCTTTGCTTTGTTTCTTCGCATTTAGTGGTTAAGCCCCAATTGTAGTGAGCTGATAACAAAGACGATGTGGATCTTAATTGAATTTTGTATCTAGATCAGAGATGTCTCTTGTATCAGTGTTTGTTTTGCGTCTTTAGAAGATGAGATTGAAGTGGAGTTTCTGATTTCTAAGGTGGTGATTTTGATTTTGGTTGCAGGGAGAACAACTAGGCTATGGCGATGTTAGGGGCACCGCAAGTTCCAACACCTGCTTGTACTCCAGATATTGTATGATTTAGTGTTTTCTTAGCAGATGCAATTGTGTTACCTTGTGTTTTTTTCTTTATGAATGTTTCAGTTACCTAGAAGTACATTGTTGTTTTTGTGTGTGTTTATAGGTTGGGAATGCATTTGTGCATCAGTACTATCACATACTGCATCAATCTCCTGAGCATGTTCACAGATTTTACCAGGAGATTAGCAAGTTAGGCCGTCCTGAAGAGAATGGTATAATGAGCATCACTTCTACCTTGCAAGTGAGTATACTTTATTTAGCTCTTGCTTTGCATTCTTGAAACCAAATGTGTTTTTTGGCAACCTTGTGGAAACATTAATTGTATTACCAAAGTTCTATTGAAATTGTGCTGAGTATGCATATATATCTTGGGCAGGCTATTGACAAGAAGATAATGGCACTTTGTTATGGTGTAATCAGTGCTGAGATAGCAACTGTGGACACACAAGAATCTTATGGCGGTGGTGTTCTTGTATTGGTGACTGGGTATTTGACGGGAAAAGACTGTGTCAGGAGGACGTTTAGTCAGACCTTCTTTCTTGCTCCACAAGAGACTGGATACTTTGTCTTGAATGATATATTCCGATACATTGATGAATCCGCTATCCTTCATGCAAATCAGATTCCAGTGCACAACATCCAAGTTC
Source organism: Camelina laxa (assembly GCA_024034495.1). Classification (NCBI taxonomy): domain Eukaryota; kingdom Viridiplantae; phylum Streptophyta; class Magnoliopsida; order Brassicales; family Brassicaceae; genus Camelina; species Camelina laxa. The sequence goes on along the minus strand of CM043885.1, from coordinate 9,660,721 downwards.
CTGTCAACACTTACCAGGGTGAGTTGAATCTATCTTTTTGTATTTCCCTCCTCCAAATCAATAAATTCTAAGTTGTTTTTTTTTAATGGGACTATGGTTTTTATAAGCGTTTTGTAAATATTTTTGTGCCGTAGATACAGCTGCTGTGAAAGACATTCCAAATGACCTTGTTCAGGAGAAATATGTCCAAGAGAAACATGATGTTAAGCAAACCGAGGTGTTGTCCAAGAGCATTAATGGGCCTGAAGTGTTCACTCCCTCTGAAGATGAACAAGTATCAGCTACAGAAGAAGCTCCGGCGCCTGAAATGGTTCATGAAGCTCCTATTGAAGTGCAGAAGGGTGGAGAATCTGATTCTAGGACTGGCGAAGTTCCAAAGAGATCTTATGCATCCATTGTAAGAAACATACATTTGGGTTGTATAATATCTCCTCTTGGTCAAGCTGATGTGATGTTTGGCTTCTCTACCCTCATGATTTGATGTCATTTGTTTTTGTAATCATGATATGTAGGTGAAGGTTATGAAAGAGAATACTGCACCAATTTCTGCTTCGAGAACCCCAACAAAGGCGGAACCAAAGAAACAAGAAGAGCAAGCAATTCATATCCCTCTACCAACACCATTGTCTGAGAAATCAGATTCAGGAGCAAATGTAGCTGTGAATGAGAATGATCAAGATAGTGAAAGAGGTAAATGCGTCTTTCTGGCTCATGTATTTTACTTCTTAATGGTAAGCATGCTCAGCTGCAAATTTTTCTCATTTCTTGACTCTGTAACAGCTCTAGGTCCATCCATCTATCTAAAGGGCTTGCCCCTTGACGCAACACCAGCCTTGCTTGAGAACGAGTTCCAGAAATTTGGACTCATTAGGACCAATGGCATTCAAGTGAGAAGCCAGAAGGTAAAAGAGTCCATCTTTATTACTTCTTAACAGTTATAATAGTTAGTAATGTGCAGAGTATTTATTCTTTTGAGTATTGTGCGTTACAGGGATTCTGTTTTGGTTTTGTTGAGTTTGAATCCGCAAGTTCCATGCAAAGCGCTATTGAGGTAAGAACCAACGGTATTACTTCTGAACTTTTCAAGGCCCTGAACATTCTAGGCTAACTAAACTGTTATGGGATTTGCCAACAGGCATCACCTGTCATACTCAATGGGCACAAAGTAGTTGTGGAGGAAAAACGATCTACTGCAAGAGGCAAGTTTGCTTAAAATTTTGAGAAATGAACTTCCAGGATCTTAAGACATTTATTTACCATTCATTCTTGAAACAGGGAACTATAGAGGACGTTCGTCGTTTGGTGTAAACACAGGTTACAGAAACGAAGGGGGAAGGGGTCGTGGGAGCTTTGGAGGTGGAAGAGGGGGATATGGCCGGACTGATTTCAACGGGTATGGTAATAACAACAGGGGAAACAATAGAGGAGGTTATGGAAACCGAGCAAATGGTGACAATGGTGGGTTCCCGAGGGCCAATGGTAACAACGGACGTGTAAGACGCGGTGGTGGTGGAATTGATGCTAATAGAGCTACTAAACCCGTGGATGATGCTCCTCATGTGTCTGTTACTGCGTAAATGTGCTTTTGAAACAAGAAGCCCCATTGGTTTTAGAGAGTTTAGGCGTAGATTCTATGGCAAAAAAAAAAAAAAACACTATTATTCTCTTTTCACTGTGCCCCCATTTTGTTAATTGGAGTCAAAAAATTTGAGAGCAAGAGAGAGAGAGTTTCGTCGGTTCTTGCTTGTCTATTTTTTCTTACTGCTAATGAAATATCTTTCTTCATCTGGCTAATTCTAAGCTTACTGATTCAGAAAATGTAGCAAATCTTCTCGAGAGACTGATTATAATTCCTAAGAGATGTTCAATTAGACAGTTACCGAAGCTAAAACGATGTCATAGAAGCTAAAACCGCAAAATGATGAAACACTATAATATATATATATATTTGCTTTTGAGCCTTTGATATAGGTTGTCATAGAATAACGACAGCTATGAACAAAATACAGTATTCTAAATCCCCCAAAAAATATATTAATAAACACACAAAAAGAACTAAGTTAAAACATAGGACGAAGTAACACAACATATGCTTTCAGATTTAGATGGTAAAGAAAATTTTCAGAGGCCGAAATTGCAAGCCTGAACAAATTCGAGGTCATAGTCGACGTGTTTGGTCCAAAGTGGTCGAAACTGGTTCATAGCTATGTCCAGCCACGGCTTCATGTTACCGTTGAAGTGTACGACTGCAGCGTTGCGGATCTCATCCATGCTAATGCTCGGATTGTAACCCAGCCCAAGCACATGCCATGATTTATCCAGCGGCTTTGTGGTCGAGTAAAACGTGATCAGTCCCGGTGGTAACGTTCCCAGTTTCCAAAGAGCCCTGTTCTCGTTCTGCAGCAATTCAAATAAAACACAACACAAGTCAAAAACAACACACAGATAAACGCATTGTCAAATGACAAAAAAAGATAAAAGAAAAGTTACCAGATTTTGCCAGTAGTGATATTCTTCTGTGCACTTCTCTCTTCTCCAAGCATCAAGATCAAAGAAGTTCATTCCATAAGCCCATGCACATGCTTTGGGATTAAACTTCTCCTTGATCAAAGGATGTGAGAAATTCATGTACTGAGCGTACCGATGGAAGGAGCCAAAACAAGTCTCTACAGCTCCATTCACTTTCCCATCCATATCAATCTCCCACAGCCCGGTTAAATCCTTCTGCACAACCACATCGTCGTCCAAAAACAGTATCCTGTGTAGTTTCGGGTACATCTCGGGTAAATAAAACCTCAAGTGATTCAATATAGACAAATACTTGGGATTCCTGAACTTCATATTCGTTGTATCCTTGGTCGCATTCTCCAGCTTATTCTCGAAATAAAACTTCTGAAGATTAGCAGACTCCAACTGCTTCAACACAGGGACATAAGAAGAGTTCAAAAAAGTATAGTCCTCAACAGCTTTCACTTCCACATGAGCTCCCTTATACTCCTTGAGTTTAAACATAACCTGCATAGCCCCGAGATTCATCTTATCAGTCACGACATGAAAGACATGCTTCCACGGCTCCTTAGCGTTCTTCACAGCAGAGTTCACAACGACTGACGCCGCAATCACATTATCCGAAAAGATAGCGTAATGGTAAAGATTCGGATCCTCGAGCTCAGCTGGTCTATCTTTGCCTTCATCAGTATACTTCTCAGGGTGAGCAATCCTCTCTTCCATCAGCCTCATCGCAAGACAATGCAACCCTTTCGGTATGGATTTCGCAGCGATCAAACTCGAAAACGCACCTTGCTTCTTAGCATTAGTTAACTGTTCGTTAACCGCGAAAATCGTATCTTTCAGCTTCTGGATCTTCAGCTGATTATCAAACGACTCTTTGGCTTCAGCAATCACTTGACGAGTCATTTTGATCCGTTCCTTGACTTCTTTCTCAAACTGCCTAAGCACAGATTCTTCAATCGAAGCTCCATCAGAATCATACAAAGCTCGGTACGTCGGCTTATTGATCAGATCCGTGTAGTTCCTGGAGAGATCAGCGAAGATCCTAACGAGCTTCGAATTCTCTAGTTTAAGCTTCCTCGCGTACGAAGCATAAGCTAGCGCTAATGAACGGTGGTCATCAGCTTGTTTCCGGATCTGAATCAACCGTGGCCTAAGCGGATCCGATTTGATATCCAACATGGATCTTCTTATAGATCCGACTCCATTAGAGTACTCCACACCCTAAAAACTCCACCCAAACAAAAAAAAATTAAAACACAAATCTTCTCCAGATTACAACAATTCAAATCTCAAATCAAGCTTTTGAATACGAATTTGTTCGGGGAAGATTTGATGAGAGGGAGAGAACTTACGGGAAGAAGGAGATCAGGTGAATCGTTAGATTCAGAAGCGAAGAAGAACGAGAGAGTGAAGAAGAGGAAGAGTGCAATAGTGGCGGCGAAAGCAGTGAGTCTGATTCTGACACCACCGTTAATCGCCGGAGATCCACCGCCGCGTAAGAGTCGGTGGTGATTAGCCATTGGAGGGGAGACGAGAGAGCACTTCACAGTTTCATTCAATTTTCAATTATAGCTATTATTAATGGAGTGTGCCTCTCATTCACTAATCGTGTACGCGGCCAAACCCAAAAAAATGTCGGTAGTAACCATTATTTTCAACTTTTTAAAAATACTATTTATTTTAAGGTGTAAAAATTACTACTCCCTCCATTTCAAAATATAGGATGTTTTAGTAGAAACACACATATTAAGAAAAAATTACTTTTAAAAAGTTTAACCAATTATATTCAAGACTGCATAATATAAAATATAAAATTAATCTAAAAGTTGAATAGAAAGTTGGAAACATCCTATATTATAAAACAAAAATAATCTTCTAAACATCTTATATTACGAAACGGAGGAAGTATTATATTAAAATAGTTTCGACTTATACTATAACTTTGTAATAAATTTGCCTAGTAGTGTCATTAAATATCAGATCTGAGATTCAATCTGTGTTGTTTAGTAGTAACCTAAACAAAATGGGAACAAGATTGAATACAATTTTGACATTAGATTGCCGAATTCAGACTATGCAACCATAGTTTATCATTTATGAAATGCTACAGGCTGGGATAAACAACCGAACAAAACCAAAATTTCGGTTTGGGTCAAACCAATCATTTTTTTCGGGTAAATGTTTTTCTTAATAACCGGATTGTACCAAAACTAGACTAGTATTCACTAATAAACAAACCGAACCAAACCAAATTTAACTAAAAGATCTAAACAACCAGATTTTTTAATTAAAAAAATCGATTTACTTCAATTTTAAATTTTAAAATCTAAATTAACCCATATCCAAACCAAACCGACCGAATTTATTTTCGGATAATGTCTAACATTACGTCTAATTTTTTTGGTTAACCGAACCAACAGATCCCACGAACCGAAGCCCGATCCTTTATGAATGGTAATGAAACAATACAACAAGTTTTACACTTTAAGAAAAAATATTACAAAATTATTATACATTTTAGTTTCATTTGCCCTGAATTAACTTGTGCATATAGAACTTGCAAAATTACTATGGAAACTTACAAAGTTTCCACCGACAAAGTTTATATTAATACTAGAATTTGTACACGCGCATGCGCAGAATTTTAATTTAAACTATTTCTTATCAATAGAAATTGTTGAGTTCAAATATAATCATTCCAACTTTTGAGTATAAATCTATATAAATACTAAACTTACTTTACTCAGTGATATACAACATATATATTTTTGAAAATAAAATTTCTTTGTTATATCTATTTGCAATTTTACGTAAGATTTTAGTTAAAAATTTTATCAATAAGAATCATTGAATATGAATATAATTTGAAGATTAAAAGATAAATTTAAATAAATGTCGTACTTATTTTATTAATCTATATAGAACATATATTGTCTAGTGTCACAATAATATTGTCGACAATCTTCTGACATTTTATCTTTAAAAGAGTTCATTCCATATTCATATCCCATGAAAACATAATTTTAAAAGTTCTAACGTCAATGTTGATCATTGACCTAATTATAGAGACCATTTAAACATATCGATATCCTACAATAAATGCGAATATACAAAGTTTCATGAACAGTTTTAGTGCTAATGTCGCTATAATGAGGTTGTCCAAATGCATCATTTACCATAATAGAATTTCCAACTAAGTCAAGAATGTTTAAATGATGAAAGGTTTAAACCCCACAATGAATATCTATTCACTAATCCAACTTACATATTTTTCTAAAATTTCATATGTTATTTGCAGATGTTAATTTTGTGATGCAACCCGAGCTTCGTCTTCTCAAAAAAAAAACATAGTGTACTTTAAATATGTTGTTTTTGTCAATGTTTTTGGTTAAAAGCACTTGATAATATATATATATATATGTTATATTTGTTATATATGTTTTATATCATGTTGATAATATACCTTATGAGATATGCTACACAAATCACATGCCACTTTTTGTAACGGCTTACATATTATTTTTTCTATATTTCCTGACCATTGATTTTGTTTTTTAGATAGATTATTTTTTCAAAAAAAAATTTCATAGTTTTCCCAAAAAAAAAAGGTGTACCCCTTACAATGTTTTTGTTTTAGATCAAAACTTTTAAGTTAAGTAATTAATCTTTTCTTTCTTATAAGTAAAATTTAATAATAAATCTTTATGGTATATGTTTCTTAGAAACTAATGTTTCACTTAAATTTTATTTTCATGTTTAGATTTTTATAAATACAATTACATAACTTATTTTTTTACTCCACCATGCATTAAATTTTATTTATATTCTACATCTCATTAACCCATTCTTAATTTTGGAATATAATTATTTTTTGGTTATAAGTTTAATAATAACATTATTACTAAAACAAATTTATAGTATTATTTTTACTATGATAAATTTTCATTTATTTTACTTAATTTATTTTTAGATAGTTATTATTTTATTATTTATTAAAAATTTATATTATTATTTATACTATTTTAAAATTTCTTTAAATTTAGTTAATTTGTTTTTTTATTTATGTTTTACTATTATTAATTATAAATAATAAATATGCAATGAATGAATATTAAAATAGTATTTTTTATGAAAAATATAAATTGAAGAAGGAGTGAGCAAACTTAACTTTTATATATATAGATTAATACAAAGTTTATATATTCATCGTCTTTTCAAGCTTTCTTGCAATGTTTGTTAGCATTGTAAAAGCGTCCAATGCCTTTGAAAGCCTTGGATAGTTTGAGAAGGTTAGGTCTCGCAATTCCCAAATGCATCTTCCCTGTTGAGAACTTCAAAGCCTGTAAGCAACAAAGTTGCTGATGATCAATCACATCATCATCTTCCTCCTCTACTATTACTTCCTTCTCTATTATACTCTTCGTTTTCATCATCGACGACTTTGTCTTCTTCTTGAGCTTCTTCTTCTCTTCTTCGGTTTGATGCTTCTTCTCTGTTTGTGACGTCTCGTAAGTCTCCCACAGCTGATCCATGCCTTGTCCAACGTCAGCATTGTGTCGTTCTTCGAAGAGCTTGCAAGCTAATGTTCTCCTCCATTCTTTCTCTTTCCTCATTGATCCAAAGCTTTGGAGAGAAACATTGTCTTCTTCTTCTTCCTTCTTAGTGATCACTTCGTTTCTCTTCCCTTCTCCGAGAAAATCGCCAAGTTTTGGGAAATCATAGCTTTCATGATTACTACCACCGACCAGGTCAATTTTTTGAGCCTTGGATTCTTCTTTTGTCGGCTCTTCTTCATTATCGAGGACAACGTCTCTTTTTGGTTTGACTTTATGTTCTTCTTCTTCTTCCTTTTCACATTTCTTGGTTTCTTCGTCTTCTTTCTCCAAATCAACCACATCCTCAAACTTCAACGGTTTGATCTCAACTGGCTCCTCATGGTTCTCATCGGTCAAAGCTTCCGGCACCGTGCTCTCATGGCTACAGAATTTGTCAACAAACGTCAATTCATCCAAACACATCTCATTCTCGGACGCACGTAATTCCATCGAGCAGGCATCAACGACCATCTTATACGCTTCCAATTCCTCCAAGGACTTAAAACCCTCATCGTCATTGACATCAAACTTGTGTTCCAAAACACTTCCAAGCTTACTACAAAAGGAAAAAAGGAAGCTTGGCTGTGTTTCTAGTGATTCAGAGTCAGGACAAGTGTCTTGAACATGCAAAGTACTGAGTAAGGCAAGAAGCAAGAGTGTGGTAGTTACAAAAAGTGGTGAAAGAAAAGAGAGAATCTTGAAGATGTAAGGTGAAAAGAAGAGCAAGTAGGAGAAATAGAAAGGGTGTGAGAGGATGAAGGAGCAAAGGAAATGAAAGTTAGAGAGGAGTAGAGAAGAGAAACCAATCTCCTTCCTATTTGGAGTCTCTTCTTGAGATGACAAGGCAAATTCAGACATGTTTGCAGCGAGAAAAAACTTACTGATTAGTGATTGGATGATGTCAATGGCGACAAAGAAGGTTAAGAAGAAGTAGCCAAGTTTTTTTTTTCTTTTCTTTTGCTTTGCTCTGTCAAGAAGTGGCGTGACTATAAGAAATAGATGAGAGAGTGAGAAGCGACAAGAAGAAAAAAGAGAAAGCAACTTTTGAAAGTTACCTTTCCTTTCACCTGTTTGGCCATTTCAATAACCACCACCATTGCCTTTTTCATTTGCTCGGTCTAAATGTTTCTTACCTTGACCCAAAAAAAAAAAAGAACCCATCATCAACAGATTTATCAAGAACAATTACAATAAGTTCCAGTGTTCTGAATTGTGATCAATTCCTAAGTAACATAGATTATCAAAGTTATGACCATAGTTATCTTCAGTTCCATTGATAATGTCAAATGCAAGACCCTAATTAACCAAACCGTCCTTATTCAATGTTATGAGTTTCTCTTCAACTAGCTAACAACATTCAATTATCTTTATCCTTAAATTAAAACACCATCAATCACGGAGATAAGTTAGTTCATACTAATAACTCAAACCAAAGAGAGTAGTACTCTTAGTGGTTGCATATGGGAAAAACATAATGGGTACTCAAGTGCAGTTCATTATTAGTTCTTTTGTCTCTTCACTTTTTCTTTTCTACTTCTTCTAACTGGACCCATAATGGTTTTCTTCTTTTTCAATCTCTTTTGTTCTTAAAAACTTACTTTCTACTAGCCGAGAGGTATCTTGAGAAGACTTGGTTCCAACTTTTCTCTTTTTATATCTCGTTCTCTCTCCACTTATCCACTGTGATCACAATTTAGTAAAAGCAAAATGGTTAGAGAGAGAGAAAGTGAGTGAAACTGAAGCAATATTGGAATATCAATATCTCATGGTCCGATCAATAGTAGTAGTACTACTACTACATAGTGAAAAGATTCTTGTTTTGTAGTTCTCAACATCTACCAACATATACGTAATAGCCTGTAATACGTATATATCGTATTGTAAGCATGCATTACTATTTACTAGTCATAATTTTGATCTCCAAGATTAGAGAATCCCCCATATAAGATAGAAAACATATACTGTACGTATATGATATGTGTCAGATCATTACCACACTAATACCGAATATAAGCAAACCTAATTAAAAGTTAGCCATTGTCAGTTTGACTAGGCTTTCCAATAAACAGAGCAATACTTATGTAACACAAAACTACACCGTTCTCAGTTCGTGTAGCAACATAAAAGATCATAGTATTCTAGTAACTATTTCTTACGGTGCTCAAACTTGTGGATTAAAAAAGAAGAGATGTAAGAGCCTAGAGATAGTTTAAGTCCTCAAATGTCGCATTTGTAACAAGACACGACTTTTGAAATGTAGTGTTACATGACTGTAACACATGAGCAACCAAAAATATGAAGATGGTCCCGTTCGTTTCGTGATCGAGAAGCAAAATCTGGATTTTGTTCCAGATCCTGTTAGTTTGTGTTTTTGGTTTACACATCCAGAAATTGTATCCAAATGCAGCTATGTTTGTTTTGTTATTTGGTATATGTATCTGCATACAAAAAATGAAAAATGACCAAAAACCTCTTTATTTTGTGTTGAATATGTTAGTGGATTTGGTTATTGATTATGTAAATATTTTTTTTTAAAACATGTAAAAATGAAATTTTCTTTTATAATTTAAAAATATATTCTTATTTCTTATATAATTTAAATTTATTTTGATCTGACATTTCTAAAATTATATCAATTAGTATCACTCAACATTTTTAAATAATACAAAAAAATAGGGTCCTTACATAAAAAATAACACAAAAAATAATTTCTTTAACTTATCATCCAACAAAACCTTATTACAATCAACATTTTGGTAATCTTATAGTAATCCTTCAAAACAATCATAATTTTCAAGGATTAACTAGGATCATTTTTGGCTATAAACGATTACATATCAAAGACCTAAATAATGAAAACCGTTAAGTTATGGGATACCACAAGAACACACAATGATCAATCACGGTTTGGAACGATCAATCACGGTTTGGACGCCTCCTAGATAGTCTCTTGCCTCTACTCTTCCTCCTTGAGACAAGAGTGCCATGGTTCCCCTGCAACAATCAGAACTCATCATAAGCCATGAGATCCAAGTTCCCATCAAAACGAAACAAGAATCAAAACGAAACAAGTAACCATCAAAACCAAACGAGAATCAAAACCAACCAAGTTCCCATCTTAAGTCTTTTGTGAACCTGCTGGGATGCTAATACGGAAGTTGATGTCCTCTTCCTATCTTTTCAGTTATAACATCACGGAGAGTCTCCATTGCTCTATCACCAGTTGGAATGTATGGAGTATGTTCAATGTTACCTTCTTCTTCATTTTCTACAGCTTGGTCACCATGATTCTCATAATCATCTACCACCTCCCAATAAGCAAAATCACGGTCTTCAAAGTGTGAATCTCGAATAAAGTTGTGAAGTCCCATAGTTGCTGTCACAATCTTTATCCACTTTTTCAGCTCATATTTAGGATGTTTCCTATCTAAAATCCTCCACTTTGCTTTCCAAACACCAAATGTTCTCTCTATCATAGAACGCAAACTAGAATGTCTACGGTTAAACAGCTCTCTAGTGCTAGTTGGTGGTCCTCCCCTTGCAAACAGATCAAGATGATACCTAGCTTTACGATGAGGCCCTAGATAACCGGTTCTAGTTGGGTAACCTGAGTCTACTAAATAGTACTTGCCATTTGGTGGATGAGGGAAGGAAGGTTCATGAGTAGCACAATGTGTTAAAACCTTGGTGTCATGCGCTCTACCAGGAACTCCAACATAAGCAAATATAAATCTCATGTTGAAGTTACATATGGCTAGAACATTTATTGTTGGTTCAGATTTTCGACCTCTATATGCTTCCACACTATTAGATGGAGGGCGAACAGATATATGAGTTCCATCCAAAGCACCAATGCAGTTTTCAAAAAAAGGCCAATACCTAGCATCTTTTACTAGCTTAGGACTAGGTTTTGCAAACTCACCTCTGGATGGCTTCACTATATCTGCTGCAAGCTTCAACAAGACCCCTAAAACATCATCTAGCTTTCTTTTTACTGTATCCAAAGAATGCTGATATCGTTCAGCTAAGACTCGGACTGTTACATCTTGTGCCACCATTTCAATAAACATCGCTACACTCTCTTCAATATAGACATGACATGATTCTTCAAGTTTATATTTCTGTGATAGCACCTGACATAAACTCAGAAACGTACCTTGATTCATACGTAGGATATCAAAACACTGTTTCTCAGACTCAAACATAAACCGTTGCACCCGACGCCAACCTCCACCTCGATCTGTCCTTTGCATCTCTCTATGAGTATTAACTCCATAAACTTCTTGTATTGCAGAATACATAAGTTCTTCTTCCTCTAATATTAAGTTCATGTCGTCATCCTCCTCAAATGATGGTCTAAATGTATCCTGCAATAAAAACAAAAGAAACAATTGTTTATGTTTACTTGAAACCAGATCGAACATAAACAAAGCTGGAACCAGAACAAAATCATCATATGCAAACACTGGTTTCAAGTAAACCGAACATAAACAAGCCAAAAGACAACTTTATCAAGCCTAAAGGTCAACCCTGCAACACAACCTTAACCTTAACATTTAAGAACACAACCAATATAGCAACATCTCTGAAATGGGCACCAAAAGGAATAGCAACAGCAGAGAACCAATCATTAGTAGCAACAAAAGTAAACAAAAACAGACTTCTCAAAAGTAAACGAAAACAAACTTCTCAAAAGTAAACGAAAACAAACTTCTCAAAAGCTTGATTGCAACCAACCGCATTCTGACTATACGTTTACAGAATCACTCACAGGCCATGACATGTACTAAGAACCCATGAAGGTTTACAGAATCACTTGATTCCCCATTCATACAAGAAACAACAGACACATGGCTAATAGACTCTAACACACCAAATTGAAATAGCAAGAACAATAACACCAAATTGAAATCAGCTAATTCCATATACTACACAAACCGTGTCAGTATTCTCAGTTAGCTCTAAAATCAGAAAGGGCCAACAACGTTTCCATTCCCTCTTGAAGAACACAAACCATGGATCGAACAACCTCATCTCTCTCTTTTTTTCTCCTCTTTGGTCTTCTCTCTCAAAGTTTGGTTTCTGTGTGAGTCGGGACTGACTAAGATAACAATACAAAAATATTATAGTAGAGAGAAGTGACCAAATTTGAGAAACAAACAAGAACACTTATTTCATCATTATTGATAAAATATAGATTATGTTCTAATCAAAGTCATACACACACACACCAAACTACACATACACCAAACTAAAAAGAAAAAAACAGATTCTCTACACACCAAATGTTCATATTCTCTACTTCCACTAGTCTTTGCTTTATCCAGTCTATGCTTTCACCAGTCTCTACTTTCACCAGTCTCAAACTCCAAGTAAGGAACTTTGTTCTCATCATCTTCAAAGCTTATGAACGTTTGACGGTTGGTAGCGTCTTCCTTGAGATGTTTCATAGCTGCTTTAAACAATGGAGACCACATTCTTATACTAGACAGCGAATTTAAAACTCTCATAGCCCTAAGCTGACTACAACTATAGTCAGGGTGACTCTCCATGAGTTGATTCTTGTAGGAAAGTATCTCATCACGTGATTGAATACTATCCCTTATCACATCTGCCACTGCTTGTCCTTCTACAGCTTGTCATGCACGTCTTTTCCGAGTAAACTTTGGTACATTGGAAGCTGAGGGAACATTGGAAGTTGTGGGAGCATTGGAAGCTGCGGGAGCATCATGTTCTTGTCTTGATTCAGATGCAGCCTCATCGTCATCTAACATCATGTTGTTGTCTAAATGATTTTCACCCTGTTGAGCACTCCAACCCTCAGCTCCAGTTATATGAACTGACCCAAACATTTTTTCCATTAAATCAGTGTTTGGCACTGGTTTGTCCTTTATCTTTCTAGCTCCAGGCCACTCCTAAAATAAAAAGTATACTTAGATATACTAGAGACCACAGAAGAAGAAAAAAAATTCTAAAGAGGAAGCTATATACCTTACAACGCTCATCCCACCAATCATCACTCATGTCTATGGACCCATTGGGATAATAGCTCATTCCAGTTCTATTATGAGTCAATTTCCTGAAAGCTGTGTATTGCTTCTTACAAGTATTCCTAAATTTTATCCAAGTATGCTTCTCACCAAATGCGTTATAGAACTTGGATATAATCGTTTGTTTCCCAGCTTCATTCACTATGTGGTTTCTTATGTTGCCTTTTAAATTCTCTTCAAGTCGAAGTTCAGGATAAAACCGGCTTTGTTCATCACTCCATATTAGATTCTAAACCAATCACAAATCAATCACAAATCACAAACCAATCACAAGACACATAAGGCAAAGGCTAAACATAGTAGAGTATAAACACATAAAGCAATCACAAATCAGAAACCAATCACAAACCAATCACAAAACACATAAGGCAAAGGCTAAACATAGTAGAGTATAAATACATAAAGCAATCACAAATCAGTCACAAATCAGAAACTAATCACAAGAAACATAAAGCAAAGGCTAAACATAGTAGAGTATAAACTAAAACACATAAACCAATCACAAGACCATACTAACTACAACTGAAGACACATAAATCGGATCACAAATCACAAACATAAGTAGCAGAGAAGTAGAAGAGGATACTTACATCACAGCCTGGTACAGATGTCATCGTTTACTCTTTGATTCCACAATCTGCAAATGAAATAAGTAAAGTCACAAACCTCATCGTTTCATAGATAGCTAAATCTCTTAAGAACACAAACTAAATCTCATTGTTTCATAAACACCCAAATGCAAAAAAGATCAAGATCGATGCTAAAACATAGCAGATTTTGGCTTCTGCTGCAACACGAACTTGAACCAAAAAGCAAATCATCAACAACAAAGACAAAAGAAGAAACAACTTACGAGTGCCGTGAGCTTCGAGCTGCGAACTTCGACGATGGTGGAGAATCAAAATGGTCTGCGAGCTTCTTCTATGGAGGAGAATCGATGGAGCTTTGAGGTTCGAGCTGTGAGCTTCGAGCTTCGACTATGGTGTTGCACTCGAGCTTCAATTTTTGAAATTAGGGTTGTCAAAATTAGAATTTGGGGGAATTGAAATTAGGGGTATTTTTGACTTTAAACACTTTTGGATGAGTTTATTGTATCCAAACTCTATAAAAATACTCATCCAGATATTCTAATTTTTTTGAATGAGTTTTGAAAATGCAATCAGATACAACATCCAGTTTATATTCTTAATTATCACTAAACGAACAAGATTATGTATTTACATCCAGATATTGCATCTGGATTAGCAAACGAACAGCACCGAAGACGAGTTTTAATGTATAGATAGAAAACCCCGGCGGGAAAACATAGATTCATCGATTTTGATTTCCATAGCTTGCAAACACAATTTGAAGTGTTGATAAAAACCACACCAACTAAATAAATAAAAAACACGAGGGTGGGGCAAATGTCTATTTAGAAACAACATCTGGGGAAAACAATGAAATTTATAGCATCTTGCAGGATCATTTCTTAATTATATAAGAGTTATGACCGGGTTCGGGTTTAGGGTTCAATCTCGGGTTTTAGATCAACCCGAATCAAAAGACACCGTAACATTGAAAAATTGGAGTCTCTCGAGTTCCGTGGCGTCACAACAATGGCGTCGGGTGATCGGAAATCCCCAGAAGAACGAACGACTAAGCCGGTGTCTCCTCCGACTCCGATCGTGCAGCAAAATGGAACTCCGACGAAGCGCGTCTTGATCACATCCCTTTTAGCAGGTTTCGCATTAACAATCACTTGCTTCTTCGTCTTTCATTTTTGTTCAAACGACTAGGATTTATGAGTGTACGCACCTTTAAGAAGACGCATTTGTGATTTTGGTTGCACAAATTTGATGTTTCCACAAGTATAATATTACTTTGAAGTTCGCTTTATAAGGCAATACAAGCTTGTTGTGAATGGAGGAATCCATCAAATTTCATTGCTTAGGAGTTAGGAAGATGACAACCTTTGGCTGGGTTTTGATTAGTTATTGGAAGATCATAGCATATGTTGATGTTCTAGTATTCATTAGAAGAAGTCATTACTGTTACTGAGATTTTGCAAAAACGTTTTATGGTGTTTAGAGAGTTCAATAGTTTGATGACCAGAGCCTTTGGGGTTTTGGGTTGATTATTCTATAGCTTAGTTATTGCGGTTTTCTGAGAAGATGATTATGTGCAGGTGCTATTGGTGGAGGAGCTGGTTTAGTTTCTAAACACCGGAAAGCTCATCCCAACATTCCTACTGTTTACGCTACTAATTGTGCTATCGTCGCCGGTTGCTATTGCGGTACCTTATTTTTCTTCTTATGTTCTTTTCAATATGGTGTTCTCAAGATTGAAACCGTGGACTGTAATGTCATGTTACATTAACATTTGTTTGATTGTTGGTTTTGGTAGGAGCTCGTGAGTTTGTGAGAATAACTCGAAGAACAGAGCACGATGATCTAATGAACTCAGCTATTGGAGGACTTTTCAGTGGTGCTTTGCTTGGAAGACTTCAAGGTTTGTGATCATGAATATGTTTAGGCAGTATCTATTTAACTGTGTATTCCTTATTCTTTGTCCAATCTTTATGAAATTCCATAGTCCCTCAAGAGATTTGGCTGTGTTAATAAACTAGTCTGACCATGAGAGTACTATTTGCTGTTACAATACGAGATTACAAGATAACAACTCTGCCGTCTGAATCAATTAGAATGAATCTTTCATGAATACCTCTTTTACCCTTTTAAGTTGTTAAGCCCGGAACTGACATGCTTTTTATGTTTGTGCCCTCTCCTTGCTAAATTGTTAATATCCAAGACCAAGACTCCTCTGACCCTTTTGGTGTTTTACAGGAGGTCCTCAGGGTGCGATACGCTACTCTCTAGTTTTTGCAGCTGTGGGCACAGCATTTGATTATGCATCCCTTAAAGCAAAACCAATGTTAGAGAGCTACCGTAACATGGAGTCATTCAAGTTACCTGAATGGTCTCCTATTAGAATCCTCGACGAAGAAGCCTTAGCAAAGAAGAAAGCTCAGGAAGAGAAAATATTCCCTGAAAGAGTCCTCGGCAAATTAAACAAGGAATAGTCTTGACCAACTTAGATTATTTCTTTCTTCTGAGGTTTGCATTCTTGTTTTTGGGTTTTGCTGTTTCGTGAGAGTAATTCTAGACCTTTTAGATGAGACTTGAGGAGGATTTTGTTTTTTTTTTTTTTTTTTTTTTGAGTTTCCTGGGGAAAAAATACTTTCTTTAGACACAAGAAAACGTCGTTAGTTGTATTCTGACCTACTACCGACTACCGTAAGCGTATTGATATACTTATGGCAAATAAATGTAAATGTGGCAAAGTATTGGAAGGCTTAAGCTTCATATTGTTGAAAAGTTTGGATGTTTTCTGTATTTATAAGTATGTCACACTATTTTGTCTTTATGAACATAATGGCTACTTTAACTTTTGGGAGCATGTTTGTGAAGATTTGAGACTTTCCTTTGATTAACATAGGTGATGATGGATAAACCAACCCGTCGCTAGGTTGTCAACACTCACGCTACCACATGTCCAAGTTTTTATGTTCTAGAAATTTTGCAATTTATGGTTTATTACACAGATCGATATATTTACTTTTAAAATCCGTTGGTGAATCTTCCGACTCCGACATAGTTGGTGTATAGTGGGTTAGAAGTAGATATACTAAAACGTGAGTTGTTATGAATTATGCACTATTAGTGGGATGCGTATGAGAATGAGCAAACCAAAAAGAAAAAATCTCAACAACACATGTGGACAAGAAAAAGTCATTCACCCTCGTTTGCAAAAACAAAGTCACATGATTAAACCGAGAAGACACGTGCTTGCTTTTGAGCTATATTACAAAAACAGAGCACAACAACACTAGCCAGACTTTTTTTTTTAATTAACATTTCATCTTTGACAATTGTCCCCAACAATGGCACTCAATGGCAAAACCGTAATTTCAGACTCCACCAAGTGGCAAATTTAAAAAGTCTCTAGCTTTCTTCACTTTCGCCTCGGACCCATCGGAGGAGGAGATTCACATTCACAGTGTTTTGAAATCGAAAAAACAGAACCTTCTCGTTCCTCCATCTTCTCTTTTGCTTCTTCAATTTTTTTTTTTTTACCAAAAAAAGAATGTTGAAGCTTTCGTGTAATGTGACTGATTCTAAGTTACAGAGAAGCTTGTTCTTCTTCTCCCATTCTCATCGATCGGATCCGGTGAATTGCATCCGTCGTAGAATTGTCTCATCTTCCCTCTCTTGTTCTCAGACGAAGAAGACGGGTTTGGTGGATCCTTTGCGAGCGGTTGTATCTGCTGATCAAGGAAGTGTGATTCGAGCTGAACAAGGTTTGGGTACTCTCGCGGATCAGCTCCGATTAGGTAGTTTGACTGAAGATGGTTTGTCTTATAAAGAGAAGTTTGTTGTCAGATCTTACGAAGTCGGTAGTAACAAAACCGCCACCATTGAAACCATCGCTAATCTCTTACAGGTCAGATTTTTCGCTAAATCTATGATTGGTTTTGTTCTTGTCTTCTTGATATGTCACAAAGTATGAATTCTTTTTATTTGTGTGTATATAGGAGGTGGGATGTAATCATGCACAAAGTGTTGGGTTTTCGACTGATGGGTTTGCAACAACACCTACGATGAGGAAATTGCATCTCATTTGGGTTACTGCAAGGATGCACATTGAGATCTACAATTACCCTGCTTGGTTTGTTTCTTTCCCTTTCTATCTGTGTGCATGTTGACTTTAGTGTGCCAGAAGTTTGAATCCTTGGTTTTTGTTTACTACAGGGGTGATGTGGTTGAGATAGAGACATGGTGTCAGAGTGAAGGAAGGATTGGGACAAGGCGTGATTGGATTCTTAAGGATTGTGCCACTGGTGAAGTCACTGGCCGTGCTACAAGGTATGAGTAAATTTTATAACAAAGTTTGGTTAGGGACCTTATGTTTGTGCCATGGACTTCTATTGGAGTTACATGTTTTATGTTAAGATATATAAGTTTCTGTAACTTGGATTTAAGGGCCTGTTTTAATTTGTTGTATGACGTTTGTGTTATGGTCTCACAGCAAGTGGGTTATGATGAACCAAGACACAAGACGGCTTCAGAAAGTTTCTGATGATGTTCGGGACGAGTACTTGGTCTTCTGTCCTCAAGAACCCAGGTAAAGGACACTTTACTTAGTACCAGGGCAAAGCTTGCTGGTCGATTAGATTGTTATTGCCATGAATGAATTATGAATGCTAAGTTTTATTTTTGTCTATGTAACTTATAGATTAGCATTTCCGGAAGAGAATAACAGAAGCTTGAAAAAAATCGCAAAACTCGAAGATCCGGCTCAGTATTCAATGACTGGGCTTAAGGTACAAACAGTAGCATTATGGGACTCTTTCTCAAACTTTATAGTCTTCAGAATTCCTCAACGCTTTGTGATCATGTTTTTGCAGCCTAGACGAGCTGATCTTGACATGAACCAGCATGTCAATAATGTCACCTACATTGGATGGGTTCTTGAGGTAAGTCACTAGGTTGTATGAGAAAACTTTAATGTGCTTAAATGAGAACTTTAGTAATCATATGATCTTGTTTCTTGGTAATGGCAGAGCATACCACAAGAAATTGTAGACACGCACGAGCTTCAGGTCATTACTCTAGATTACAGAAGAGAATGTCAACAAGACGATGTGGTGGATTCACTCACCACCTCGGAAATTGGTGGAACAAATGGCTCTGCCACGTCTGGCACACAGGGTCACAACGATAGCCAGTTCTTGCACCTCCTGAGGTTGTCTGGAGATGGTCAGGAGATCAACCGCGGGACAACCCTGTGGAGAAAGAAGCCATCAAGATAAGAAATAGACAATCTCTTAAAGCCATTTTGTTCTCAAGTTTCCATGAAGATTTCGCTTCACGAGTCTGAGCAGGTCGCATTTTTTTTTTCTCTTTCAAATTTGGGTTAGACTAGAATGAACTGGATTGTTGGAGTAATCTTTGTTGAACTTAATTATGTTTGTTCATGTTTTTTGTACAAATTTTGGGGATTTAGCCAAACCCATATCATATTTGGTCTTGTCTTGTGCCTGCGTGTATTTTTAATTTTATCCTTTCAAAACACAAAGATTGTTCAATCAGAGGTTTTTATATAAACATAGCTTCTTTGACATCAGAGACTCCATGAGGTAAGAGTTGTTTGAAACTTTATACGAGTCAAGGACCTTTCACATAAAACTCTGTAGTTATTTAAACAAGTTACATGATTTGATAAAAATGTAAAGAGTGTGAGATAATAATTGAAAACTACAATAGAAAACACACTGAATCGAAGAACAACAATAAGATAATCATGAGTCCTACTCCTATGTCAGAGCATCTCAGTTAATCTAATCATGAAAGAGTTAACTGCAGAAGAATCCAATACAATCCATGAAGACTCGAATAGCTCGTGAAAGTAATCAGCTCTACTTTCTTGAGCTGCCTTTCTGAAAGCATTGCCAAAAGCATTCCCTCTGACTGCCCCGAGCCTCGGCTTCCCACAAACTCCAACCACGAGTATCTTTCCAGGTTGTTGAGATGCGCAGGCACATAGCATTGGTTTCATCCTAGCTCCTTTCTCTCTCAAAGCATCCATTAGAAAGTAACAGAACTTTGTCAAGGCTTGCGGATATCCCAAATACTTAGCATCCATGGAATCCTCAATTTTCACCCATCTGAATTTCCTACCACTTCGGATGCATCCACTTTTCATGATTGCTGCACTTCCTTGTCTAAGAATTGCTCGTTGAACCTTGATTGCTTGTTGCATCCCAGATCGAAGTTTATCCAAATTGTTCAAAGACAGAGCATCATAAGCTTCGCCAAACTGTTTTGAAGCAGAGGAGCCACCTGAACCAAGAAATGATTCAAGAAGTGCTGTAATACCATAAACAACATCGGCAGCAGAGACCCTTGAGCTATAACCATGAAGCCGTAAGAAACTCCGGTAGTAAAAATCATTAAGACCATATTCAGGCAAAAACCGATCAAACTCTTGCTTCATTTTTCTTTTCACCTCGAGGCTCATGTATGGAAACTTTTGCTGGCACTCGATAAGTGCAAACCCCATACGAGCTAGAAGAAGTTTAAGTTTCTTGATGCCGTTATCGCTCCACGTCTTCAACTTGGTCGCAATGTATGAGGAACAAAGCATGGAGTCAAACAACGTCCACTCCCTGAGAAGCATAAGCCTAGGCTCTTCTTCATAAGAGATTCTTGAGCAGTCTGGTGCTCGAATCTTGGTTCCATCTTTCAAAGTAACAGAAGTGATCTTATCAATGTTTCCTGAGCTGTTGATGTGTTGTTCAAGCTCCATAACCGCAGCTTGGTATCTTTCATCAGTCAACCTCTCGTGCACAAACTGATCAGTCAAAGAAACACAAGCCAGCCACAGCAACTCATTAGTGTTCTTCCTCAACATGTGGGACAGCTCAAACAACAAGCATCCCGATGGCTTCCCATGAAAAGTCCCCATCTTGTAATAATCTCTCTTAAGCTTCTTGAAAACCTTCACCCCATCTTCCATTTTCCTCCTCTTACTTGGCCTATCACCATCTCCATCGTCATCATCACTACCCTCTTCTTCTTCTTCTTCTTCTTCTTCCTCATCAGATTCACCAGCTTCTTCAGCCCTTTCCATATGCAACAGAAAGCTCTCATTCGCCAGCTTCAACACATCGAAATCATAAGCCAAATCTGCTTGCCTCTCATCATCATCAGTATGAAGAACAACAACTTGCTCATTCTGATCACTGAGATTATGCAAATGAATAGGCCTATGACTATCCACAACAAAGACACGAGCCGCGGGACCTAACTTCAAAACAACCTTCAAATCACGGTGACAACCCCAATTAATCAAAAGTATAGTAACAGGAGGACTCTCAGAGGAAGTAGAACACAACCCAGCAGGACCAGCGTACTTGTGGATCTCCAGAAAAGAGGATACAGGGAAACACGAATACTGAATCGAATCTGATTCCAGTATATGAGTTATAACCTTAAGCGCACAGAGTGAGTCAACATCAGATGTAGAAGGAAATATCAAAAGCGGATTCTGTGAAGACAATGAAGTAGCTGACTCACGAAGCTTCGCATAGAACGATTCTACTTTCTGAATCCTCACCATATCCGTGAAATTGGATTACCCCAAAACCCAGCTAATCAAGAACCCTAATAATTGGGGGAAGATCCTAATAATGCCCAGATTTGAGACCAAAGAGAAATCCAAAGTCAAAGTACCTTAGATTTTGACTTCTGGGTAGCTTTCAAGTCACCAAATTTTGGATTCGTTTGCTCTCTTCTTAGGATTCTTGACGATGATTACACAGGGAAGCAAATGGAACAAAAGAGGAAGAGAGCGAGAGAGAGAAGAAGAGAGCGAAGGAGAGAGATAGAGATAGAGAGAGAGAGAGAGAGAGAGAGAGTCTGAGGAAGTAGTATAAAGATCTGAAAGGGTGTATTTGATTTGGCGTGTGGTGAAACTTTTTTTCATTTTCGAGTTCGCCGGCAAAATGTTGGAATTTTCGAAACTTTTTGGTCGACCGCCAGATTTTTTTGACGTTGGCGCTGAACCTAAAAATGAGGGAAAAAAGAGGAAAAGATCTTATGTAGCGCAGCCCAGGAGAATAATAAGTGAATCTGGACCGTGATCTTTTTGTTCAACTTCCATAAATAAATCGACGGTCATTGATGAGTCTCACTGACACTACGACTAGTAATGGGCTCTTGTACAGGCTCAAACCTCGAGTTTGGCCCAATATTAACATATTTCTTCGGTTTGCAATTTTAGTTGTCCAATACATATATGTATAGGTAAAACATATTTATTTTTACTTTTCATCTTCATGTCATTATTATGATATATAAAAGATTTTACAGTATTGTATTACGTTTGGCTAATTGAGGATCCTCGCATCCTGCAAAAGAAGATCGAAGTGTTTTCTAAAATTGTTTCTCATATTAAATTATCTCATAATAGATTCATGAATAAGTACGTATCATTTGGTTTGAAATATTTGCTACAATAGGAGTAGTGGGACTCATGATATCTTATTGTTCTTCGATTCATTGTATTTTTTTTTCTTTCTATTTTTCAGTTTTTATCTCACACTGTTTGCATTTTTTTACTAGCATGTGTAATAGCGGTATCTGATATCAATTTTGTAACTTGTTAAATCAAGAAACCAAAGTTTCAATCCCATTAACAATATTAGATTCATAATACATACATCATATATTCATACGTATTAACCAAAGGCTCCTTACCTAATATACAATTAAGGCTACAAATCGGTTTGTTCCCATTGTGTTACCTACTTAACACACAGATTAAATTTCATATCTGATATAAAAAATACAAGAAATATATCTAAAAAAGCATGAACTTTCAAATTTGGAACGAAAAATATCAAACTAAAAAATTGTTACGTAAATCCTAAAGCTTTTGTTGTCTTCTCAAGAAAATAACTAAATTTTATTGACTGAATTATTTAAGCCACATCGTTAAGTTTCCTTTAACAAAATATTTGAATAAAGAGAACAAAGTTATGAAAAATGTCTTTGATGACTGTAAAGTTAATATATGTTATATTTTTCCCAATACAACACAACATAATATTATTAGAAAGATACATTACAATGACACTAATTATCATGGCAATTATAGTTCCTTTTCATATCTTTCTTATTAACCATGGAACATCTTTCAGACATTTTTCCGTCTTTTTATTCTAAATGTTTTTGAATTGGAATCTTCTCTTCATATGTTATCAAAATATGATCAAATAAATATGAGAGAGAAATTATGAAATGAAATAATATTGTTACAAAATCAGATTACAGAGAACTATTCCCTTGACTAATTGATTTTGATTTTGATTACAGTAAAACCTCTATAAATTAATAAGGTCGGGATCATGAAATTTTTATTTTCACAGTTTAAAAAAAAATTAAATAATAAAATAAGATTTTTTTTTATAATACAATTTTTTCTTAATTTATAATTTTGGTTATCGTAATAGGATGGATGTCAATAGTTTACTAGATTATCGGTGTGAAAATGATAAATGTTCAAAAGTTCAGTGTTTACAATAAATTGCTGCTACTATCCTTCATGGTGATGATGAAATCGAAAAGACAATTTAGAACCACTTACATGTAAGGAAGCAATTGTCGTGTCTAGGACCCTCCCTAATTTTTGGATGCAATTAAAAAAAAACATCAAAAAATTTTTACGCAATGAGAAAGATTAGAGATGATCAGATGAGCTCCAACAAGAATGCAAATTCAAAAATAGGCAAACAACAATAGAGTCATATTTCACTAAATTTTATATATATATATATATATAGTTTATATCGTTATTAATTTATGATATTGATGGGACCATAATTTTACATAGGATTTCCGAAAAAAATATTATCTTATTATTTTTATCGAATTGTGTCATTTTTTATACCGGTCCGACTCGAGACCGGAAAAAATATTAATTTATACCGAGTAGTAATTTATAGAGGTTTTATTGTACTTTAATTCCAAATTCACTTTTGTTACACATAATTTCAATGGCAATTGAAGTAAATAAATGATTTATTTTTGAAAATGTAAAAATATACTTCTCTTTTTATAATATTAAGATTTTATCGTTGAGAAACATTATAAAAGATGATCGATTGTATGTGATGTTGAGAAAATTTTAAAAGAGGAGACAATATGAATAAAGGGGACCATATGAACTAAGCAATGAGAAAACATACTGACTTTAAAATTCATTAGAATTTTTAAATATATTTACACATTACAACATAATAATATTAGAAAGATACATTAGGGTGATATTTATTATCATGGCGGTTGTAATTCATTTTCATCTCTTTCTTATAAAACATGGCACATCTTTTAACATTTTTTTCATGTTTCTATTATAAGAAATCGATCTATCCATCTTAGATAACTCTCACAAGATTAGTTTGATTCTTCAAATAAGACCATGTAAAACCAATTATTTGCAGTCAAGTCCATACAAGGTATAGATTCTTAGCGGGAGTTATTGGTTTGAGATTTGAATAGAGTTTTAAAGATTTTAAATGTTATGTAGAATTTGTTGTTATTAGATTAAGATTTTGTTAAACTCTGTTAAAGTTTAGTGTTATCAGATTATAAAGTCATTGTTATTCAATTAAAACAAAAGAATCTAGTATTGTTAATGAATTTAATTATTCTTATTGGTTTATGATTGTAGACATTTTCACTACAAAATTAAATCATAGAAAGTATTACAAAAATACAGGGATTGTTTGGAGCACTTTACAAGATTTTAGAAAACTAATCAACAAAACTCTCTAATAATCTTTAACAATCTTTCAGTTATTTTTTAAATAATTTTGTTGAACTCTTCAAAAATCTTTATAAATTAGAATCCAATACCACCCCTTAATTTGCTGAACAGTAAAATACAAAATTAAAGTTAGAGAATCAAACCTGAATATATTGTTTAGTGTACTAAGAGACGTGTATCAGTTCGATCTACTTTGATCTCCAAATCATATGGATAGACCATGAGTCCCTCATCCTCCAAAACTCTTTTTCATCTTGATTTAACTTTATATGTTTGTTTTGTGCGTGTGAATATTTATTAGTTGGATTCATAAACGTTAGGTGTCTTGGGTAAAGCACGCTTGCCTCATTTTCAATTTAGATTGGTGCAGAGTTAAGAGGCTTTAAACATTAGAAAAAAGAAAAAAAACAGAGGTGCCTAAATATCTCTGATTCTTATCAAATCGGTCAGGCCGTACCACGATATAATAATGTAAGCAGGTCCAAAACTGGAATGTGTCTTATGAGAACAATGCAAGTAGTAGGAAAAATTACAAAAGATACATACAAGAAAGACTATACTATAAAAACTGATGCAAGTGGTACTGTTGCCTTATTTCATCTAAGGAGAAGCTTCAATGTCTGATCATTAAGATTACACACACTATATACAATCTTCCGGAAACATTTCCTTTTCATTTTGCTCCAAAGCCAAAGCAGCAACACTGTCAATCGCACAAGACAAACCAATGTTCAAAACACTATTCAGATATGTTATTTCAGTGATTCTACCTGAAGAAATAAGATTTTTAATGGATGCCTTACAGTGGATGTGTTGGAAGGTGGTTTATTGGAGCTTGGATGAGTCGGCGTTCTTGAAGATCCACTCACGTTTGGTCCAGAACTTCTCTCTTCGCGGACTTTATTGAAGATGTGTGTGTATCCATCAGCTGATGACGGGTTATTCTCGTCCCAGTCACCAAACTTTGGCACCACTGTGACTTTATCAGACTGCAAAACAGTTGAAAAAACTCTGATCATTCAGAACCATAAACACAGAGAAGTAACAGACGGATAGGTTTAACCAAGAATCTGACATTCTCTTAATGAAGCGAAGCAAACAAATAGACAAGGTTGAACCAAGACTCTAATATTCTCTGAAACAAATAGACAAGGTTCAACCAAGAATCTAATATTTTCTGAAACAAGTGATGCATACAAATAGACAAGGTTCAACCAAGACTCTAACATTCTCTGAAACAAGTGAAGCAAAAAAACAGAGAGTTTCAAAGAAGACAGAATTTATACTCAACCTTCAAAATATTGTGGTAAAGTGAGAGATTCTTACACTTTCATCAGCTCTAAGGTTGGCAGGTTTAGGCTTGGACCTTCCAGTGCCATCATATGAATTCTTATGCAACGGTGATTTGTTTTCATAACTATTGTTCTGAGAAGACCTTCCTTGTCTTTTGTTAGCAGCTTCATTAGATGAACCACCAGCGTCACCAAACTGCTTCAACTCACTCTCGTCTCTGCTTCTCATATGCTCACGCGATCTTCTAACAGTGTCAACCTGGTCAGGTTTGGTTCTGGAAGGAGGAGCTTGAGATTGAGAATCCGAGTTATACTCCGGGTCATTCGGGTTCGTGATTTTGCCACCAGGAGCTTTAGTCTTACGAGCTTTGTCAAAGTAAGCTGTGTAAGGAACATTCTCCTCAGCTTCCCAGTTTCCAAATTTGGGTACATTAGAACGCTGTTTGCAACAATCAGTTCAACAACAATGTCAACATTTCAATACCATTGATTGAGATAGAAAGAAAAAGATCCTAGAGAACAATCATTACAGAACCAAGATAGCAACAAACAATAACATAATAATGATCTTTGCAAATTCACTAAGAATCCAAAACAGAATGAGAAACACAAAATTCTCAAATTGGGTTTAGAAGGCTATTGCAACAGAATACATTAGAACGCCGTTTGCAACAAACAACAATTCAATCAGTTCAACAACAATGTCTTCCACAAAACCTTTCAATAGACCCTAGAGAACTAATCACCACAGAACCAAGATAGCAACAACAACAACGCAATCACTAAGAAACCAAAATAGATTAAGAAAGACAACAAAACCAAATTGGGTTTATCGATTTCATTCAAGCACAATCACAAAGTTGGAACCTTTCTAATCAAAAACAGAAACTTTACCACAAAAATAGCAACTTTCATATAACCCTGTTCTTATCTATAGCAAATCAGGATCATAGAGTTGAATATACACATAGCAATCCATGAAATGTTTTCATAAAAAGAAAGAACCATAAATGCAAATAGATAGGACTAGTTTTCTCAGAGATTCACAGAATCGAAACAATAAGTAAAAATCAAAGAGAGACCCTGAAGAAGAAGGAAATAGAGAAAAACACTTACTGCCATGAAAGAGAGAGATTGTGAAAGAAAGAGGTAGCTAGAGAATTGAAGTCTAAAGCTTTGTTTGGTTTGAGAGAGATTGTGAGAAGGAGAAGAAACGAAGAAGAAGAAGTTTTTTTTTATCAAACCGTTGACTAGTGATGCTATGTATTCTTTGACCCTTCTCCTCCTCTCTAATTTTCTTCTTCTTCAACCCCTCTCTTCTCTTGTCTCACTCCAACTCTATTAAACTTTTTTTTTTGTCCAATTAAACAAAAACACTCAAACGCCGTTACCGTCAAAGGCGGCTAAATTTGGTGTCCATGTTAGAGTGTTTCCTCTTAAAGTTGTAGTTAATGTTTGTGTCCTACGATTGGTTATGTTTATGTTATGTGGGTCGGAGCACCATTTTGGTTAGTGGTACCAAATTCCACTGTACATATATAACTTAACCAATTGAAGCAAAACTACTTTGCAAGTTTTGTGGGATCAAAAAAAAGTTAGTAGAATTTAGTATTTTTAGAAATATCAACATTATATTTTTAATATTATGCACTCGTAATTTGGAAATATAAAACTTAAAAGTTTAATACAAAATAATAATTATAAGAGAGAGAAAAAGTGTTCCACGAATAATACAGGGAAAAAAAGAAAAAAAAAAAAAGCAGTACGATCGAAAATAAGAAATGAGAAAGGTGATTGAGAAAGGTGGTTGACTAAATGACTATTTGTATGTTTATTTTCTCTCTTAAATGTATAATTTAAGCTAATGAATTGATGATATTATTCAAAGTTTATTTAATCCGTCGAGATATCGTAATACGTTAAATTATTTTTTTTATTACAGACACAATGCAATTTTTTGTTAAAAGAATCGATTAGGGACATATTCTTTTTAAATAATATTAACAAATTCCAGAAAGACACACCACATCATATTAGCCTTCAAGGTTGGTCTCCATGAGGGCTTTAAAAGCAATTAGAAACCATTCATAATAATGTTTAAACCTCTCTTCCTGAGACATGCCAGAGTGGATGCATATTGAGGGGAAATTATCTCAAAAGTTGAAACTCTTATATAATAATCAACAACTGAATCAAATCCTGAACATGAAAGAAAATATTCAAAAATCTATCTATAGAAAAATTTAAACCTTAAAATTCCTGAAAATGAAAGAAAATTAGAAACGGTTAATAATAAGTAGACTACTTATACATTTTTTTTTTTTTGAAAATAATGTTAAATTAAATTCAAAGAAAATCGTTTTTACATCAAGTGCAGCAGTGGTTTTAAGAGTTTAATGTAACATGTTTACATTTTTAAACGATTAACTTAAAACTTGTTCATATTGGGCGAGTAGCGAGCCAGGCGAGCAGTCCTTCCTTGTAGCGATGATCCCCAAGGAGTTGGATTGCTAGCAGTTGGTTTCTGATCTGATGGTCCGTCCAAACGATGAGCTGAGCTGGAGTTCTCGGAGATGAGCCATGGCGACGATCATTCCTTTTCTCCATAGTGTGTACACCAAGGTCTGCAGAGTAGATCGGGCTAAAAAGGCATCGACATGTTTGAGTCCGTGAGAAGAAACGTAGGTAATGGTGGTCAGCCAATCCGTTGAGAAGTGCGTCTTAAAAATGGGAGAAGCAAGGTTTTTCCAAACCTCTGCTGAATAAGCACAGGAGAAAAAAAGATGATCTCTCGTTTCAACAGCGGTGTTGCAGAGCACACATGTTGCATCAACACCATTCTTCCAGCTCAGCATCCGGTCACCTGTAGAAAGACGATTCTGAACAGCAAGCCAGACGGTAAACGAGTATTTAGGAGTGGCATGAGTGAACCAGACCGCGGTGTGCCACGGTACAGAGTTCGAAGTGTGTCGAATATGCTGCCAAGTATCCTAGTAGAGAAGGAGTTACGATACTCATCCCTTTTCCCCTTCCAAAGTGCTACATCTCTCCCCGGCTTCCGGTTATTCCACTGATTTTCCAGGACCTTCTCCATTTCATTAAGGTAATCGACACGGTGCCGTCGCCGGCGACGCGTAGTCCATGCCTCAAAAACTGTGGCTGTACGACTAATCCCCATATCAATACAACCTCGATCTCCTGCAATGTCTACTAATCGACCCATTCTCGACCAGTTGTCATACCAAAACGAAGTCTCAGCACCATCATGAACATCCATTCGACATAAGGGTATAGCAGCTTCCCTGCATTTAAGGATCTTCCTCCACATCCATGAACCTGATTGATTATTATCCTTCAGTCCCCAAATAGTTTCCCGCTTAAGGAGGTACGTTCTTGCCCAACGGACCCACAAAGAGTCACCACCAGAGATTATCCGCCATAGTAATTTTAAACAGCACACTGCATTTATTTCCTTTAGGGATCTCAGTCCAAGACCACCCTCTTGTTTCGGCTTACAAATAGATTCTCACGCCACCTTAGCTTTAGTCGAGGTCATATCAGAGCCGGACCAGAGATACGCAGCACATAACTTATCAACCTCATTCAGACACTCCTGAGGTAAACGATAAGTAGACATCCAGAAACTACAGATACTCCAGAGAACAGAGCTTATAAGATTCAGTCTCCCCGCATAAGAAAGATACCTTGCAGTCCAAGATCCGATTTTCTTTTTAACATGATCAATGAGGGGAAGATAGTCAGCCGCAGATAACCTTTTGGTAACTAGAGGAAGACCAAGGTAGCGGACCGGGAGAGTACCGACACCAAGGGGAAACCGTTCAACAATCGCCTGAGAAACCGCATCAGTGACACCAGCCAGATAAATAGTGGATTTTTCCATACTTATTTTCAGTCCTGAACATTTGCCAAACTCATCAAAGACATTCATCAACCCTTCAATGGAGCGTACTCTACCATCTGAGAGAAGCATTAAATCATCAGCGAAGCTGAGATGAGTGAGTCCAATGTTCTTGCATCGAGGGTGGTAACCAAATTTTTGTTGATTTGCTGCTTTATCTAACATTTTGGAGAGGACATCCATGGTTATGACAAAAAGGTAAGGAGAAAGAGAGCATCCCTGTCTCAACCCACGCGTACTCTGAAAGTAACCAACCAAGTCACCGTTAACTTGCACAGAAAATGAAGCAGTTGTAACACAGAGCATGATCCAGTGAACAAACTCTTGAGGAAAGTCCATTGCCGTGAGAACATGTCTGAGAAATGACCATTGTACCGAATCGAAAGCTTTGGAGATGTCGATTTTTATTGCACAGCGGCTAGAGAGTGAATCTTTGTGATAATCCTTCACAAGCTCAGTAGCTAGGAGAACATTTTCGATAAGCAAACGATCTTGTACAAATGCAGACTGATTGGCAGCTATGAACTTTGGCAAAACACGTTTCAGCCTGTTAGCTAAGATTTTAGAGATAACCTTATAAAGAACATTGCAGCAAGAGATTGGGCGATAATCCTTCATTTCAATTGCCTCCAGCTTTTTAGGTATAAGAGCAAGGATTGTAGAGTTCACGCCTTTGGGCAAAAAACCTTTTTCAAAGAAGGATTGCATAGACAACACAAATTCCTCACCTATAATGCTCCAAGCAGACTTATAAAACTCACAGGTAAACCCATCAGGGCCTGGTGACTTATCATTTGGCATAGCAAACAGAGCACTTGACCTCATCGGCAGAGACAGACCGAGAGAGGAAAGATTTATCCTCAATGGAGCAACGATACGACAATAACCCTTCTAGAACACTCGTGGATATCTCCTCATAATCAGGTGGTGAAAACTGCAAGAATTCCCGGAAGAAACGCTCTGCCTCTGCTTTTATCTCCTCTGTTTTCTTAGTCACAGATCCATCAGGTAGTCTTATCTCTCGGATTGAATTGTTAGCCTCCCTCAGCGTTGCAGCCCTGTGAAAAGTTTTGTTGTTCTTATCACCAATCTGCAACCAAAAAATTTTAGATTTCTGCTTTAAGTACTGCTCCTCTAACCCCGAAATCCACTCCCACCTATTGTACGCAACAGTTTCTGCTTCCATAGCTACAGGCGAGGGATGCAACATATTTTGTTCTTGTTTTTGACAGAGGTCCGCATGAGCTACCTTCGTCTGCTTAACCAGATTGCCTAGTCTGTCTTGTGTCAAACGTCTCAGTAACGGTTTCAATGCTTTCAACTTCTTGGAGAACCGAAACATAGTAGAAGTGGACATATGAAGCGGAGAATTGTCTCTCCAAAACTCGGCTAGAAGAGGGTGAAACTCTGATAAATTGGTTATTGCATTGACAAATTTGAAAGGCTTATGACTGCGAGCAGAAACCAAGGCCTCCACATTTAGTTGAATCCGACAACGAAGGTGATCAGAGCATCCACCTGACTCGAAAGTGCAGTAGGAGCTAGAAAAAGAGTGCCGCCACTCATCATTAACCATCACTCTATCTAGCTTCTTGGAAATAAGACCTGTTCGATGCTTATTACACCAAGTGTACAGGGGACCATGCGCTGCTATATCAGAGATAGAACCATAGTTTACGAGACCCTGAAAATCCCGCATCCCCAGAGTAACCATGGGATGATCGTCCACTTTGGAGTGCTCCATGATATCAAGTGTTTCGTTAAAATCACCCATTAGTAACCACGGCTTATTACGAATAAGAGGAGAGTCAACATGATCCTGAAGCTCACCCCACAACACCTTCCTATCAGCCAATGTATTTAAAGCATAGACAAAAGAACAAAAGAACTCCTCTGTCTGGTCCGGTAGCTTTATCGAGCAGGTAATAAGCTGCTCACTCTTATAGAACGGAGTCATCAAGACATCACTCCTCCACATCACCCAAATACGACCACATGCATTAAACTCATAATTTGTGAGTATAGACCAATTCATAAACATCTTCCTTCCCAGCCTAGAAACCGTCCTCTCCTGCACTCGGGTTTCTAGAAGACACCCAAACTGAAACTTATTCTCCTCCACCCAGTTCTTGATAATGGAATGCTTAGTTGATTTCTTTAGACCCCGGATATTCCAAAAGAACCCTGACATAATCAACGGTTACGGTGACTCTTCTTACTCTGATTTCGAGCAGAAGAGCTGGGAATGACTTTGTGTGTAGTCTTTGAGTCACGCGGCAAAACCGGACGCAGAGGAGGGCCCTCTAATGGTTTGGAGGGATTTGAGGTATTCCCCATAGTCCCCTTCCCATTCAACTGAGCTTTTACCCCTCCCTCAGTGGAAGGAGCCTCCTCAACAACCACCTTTGCCGTCTCCATTGTTTCCTTAGTCACCTTGGGGACCACCTTCTCCACTTCCTCATCCGGGTCATCCTGACTAAGTGCCGAATAAGAGTTTGATAAACCGGTTAAATCACCAGGCTTAGGGAGGTTTTTGCCCCCTCGCCGGACTACGACTTGTTTTAGGTGGAGTTGTCCATCCTGCATCCTCTTCAGGCTGAGGTGAACTAGCACATGGGGGGTTACTATCACGTGTTGTGGTTCTTTGGACAGATTTGCAGAAGCACTCACAGTTTCAGTGTCAACTATCGGTGGCAAAGCACTAGTAGCCGCATGTTCCACTGTGATAAGAGACCCTGCAGAATTAGCAAGACATGAAGAGTGTAGATGTCCCCACTTCTGACATCCAGTGCATCGTGGAGGTAGCCATGGGTAGGAATACTGAACAACAGCATCCAATTCACCTTTCTCTTCACCCGCTAAAACGTACTCTGAATGAAGTGGTATCAGTAAATCTACCTCAACCAAGATTTGAGCCTCATCAAAACTTACACAGGCTTCAATTTTAGGGTGCAGGCGAACCGGATTTCCTGCCGCACTAGCCAAGAACTCCAAACCTTGTTCAGTAAACATAGTTGGGGGAACCTTCTTTAATGTCACCCACAGATTGACCGATCGCATTTCCGGTTGCACCTCCTCTCCAAATGGAGACCACTTAGAGACTAATATTGGGAGACCCATGATATTCCACATGCTTCGATTCAGTGCTCGCCTCCTCATCACCTCATCCCGAATTCGAAATTTTACCGTCGAGGCATTAACCTCGTAAACGTCTATCATAGTGCTTAATCCCTAGCCTCCAGATCTTATTAACGATCATATGTATTTTCCCCACATGATGAGCCTTTTCATTTAGAAACTTGCCAATGAGGAAATCCTCCCAAAGAGGTTTAGCCCCCCTCAAGACCTCTTTCGGCACGACCACACGGTCCTGTCCATTCACCTTTTCTACCACAAACTTCTGCTTTGTAAAGACATGCTTCTTAGCCACACGGAGCCATGGTTGATCCACCACCTTACCAGTAACCCTCTTCCCCTCGACAACCTCTGGGAGAGTAACAGCTTTCTTATTTCCCAAATTCAGATCCACAGTGCCACCATCCTCCTCCGACACGAGACCACCCCCAGTAGAGACCGGAGCAGCCGCCGCCGGCAGCATACGTGATAAGTACGCGAAAAACCCTAAATCGCTTTTTTGTCGCCTTAGCCACGTCAGCTTTTCTTCTAATATAGATTTTCTTAAACATGAGGCGTCGAACCCTGGTCACAATGCCACGTCAGCTTTTCTTATACATTTTATGTTAGTAGTGGTTAGTTTATGTGATTAGATTTAACATAAACTGATCACTAATAGTTTTGAATAATATACTAATTAAAAAGAGTTAAGAATTGAAAATGTTAATGAATAATATATCAACTTCTGATGATTTAAAAAAAAATGAAGGCGACTGAGCAAAGTCAATGTTGCCTCTTCTTATTAGTCCTCTTTACACCGAAAGACCCTGTTGAGAATTTACTTACCTATTTCTTCCAAGAACAAAATAGTAGTAACATATATCTGTCTCGTGACTCGTGGCATCTTCTCCTCTTTATTTATTTTCTTCAACCACCTATTATTTAAACCAATCATAATAACAAGTTGTTCACTAGAAACCAGGATTGTAAACATTACGTAGTATTTATTAGACATTATGTTGAAAATTGCCAAAGTATTTAGCGTTCTTCACCCAAATTTATATGTGCTTGCCGTAACGTTGATAATTATTCAGTGCTCCCATACTTATTACACACGTGGACTCTAGTCCACAACAAGTACTGTTTCACATGGTTAATGGGAATTTTTTGGATATGAAGAAATTAGATAAATAAGAAAGATTGTTCACGAAGAAATAAGAAAGTTTAAACCAAATTAAGAAGACATGTTAATTAGCGAAATCAGCTTTCAGTTCCTCAACTTGAGTTTGTCTTTTTTTCTTTTTCTTTCTTTTTTTTTTTTTTTTCTGTCAAGTGTAGTGATCATATATAGTGTTGTAGAATGTACAATATGTTAAGAGATCGTGTGCTTTCTTCTAAATATTTTGGTTTTGGTCTTACGTAGCGGACCATTTGATCTTAAGTTTTGGTGTTATTGTACCTTTTACCTATTTGGCTATATTCCATATTTATCAATTAACTAATTACTTATGTGCTTCTACCTCTTTAACGGAGTAGCATCACCACAAACACGAGATCTGCTCCTATATCACATTGCGACCAGATAGCTTGGAACTGCAAAATATACAAAGAAATGGATGATACTGTGAACTAGTAGGTACTCTCGATTGTCTCACATTTTTTTTTTTTTTTTGTCAAAATTGTGTCATATTTATAAACGTACGCCTGCTAAAAAAGTTATTAAAACGCTCAAATATAACTTAAACCAATTACTTTTTTTAATTTTAGTTATATACTTTTTTACATCATTACATGTGCATCACTTATGAGAAACATTTTTATTTTTTAAAGTGAAGAAATATCCGATAAATGCTGTGATATATTAGTAAAAAATAGCAAATTACACGAGACAGTGTTATACCATTAATCACAGAGCGTCCGCTAAACAATTTATGAAGTGGAACACGACTACATCATTCTATATTATAATGATGATCTTTACTAATCTATTTTGCATTTTTTTTTCAGTTCATAACTTCGTTCATAATACATACAACATATATATGCTAAGAATTTCATTACAAAATTAGTTTAACCAACCAACCAGGAGGTCCAGGACAACGAATAAGTGTAGATAGAAAAATATATTCATCTAAACGCATTCTTTTTGAAAACAGCCTCATTTTCGGTTTTCTCAATACATTATTGTTACCCTTTTGGTTTATAGCTCTTTCTTAATTAACCAACTCGCTCCTCTTTAAAAAGTCACAAAGTCCTCGAGTGGGATCCCGTCCTCGAGTCTCTCAAGTCTCCTTCACATTTGTCAATTAACGTGCATCTCCCTCCCTTCCACTAATTTCCTCTTGGATTGGGACCACACATGTAATCGTGTATTGCTCTAGGCAACACGAATCCAATTTTTGATCTTTGCGTCGCATTGGTTGATGAATTTCAGTTCTACGTCAAGACGACAATCAGTCTACAGCTAGAGAGAGACACAGAACATATTTTCTAGGTTTAGGGTTTTACTTGTAAAGCAGAACAACACTGCTTTTGTTGTTTCGGTCCAACAAGGTAAGAAGTAGGTGTGCCTCGACAATGATATCCAGCCCATTAAGATTCTGAGTCTTGAAGCTTTCTCACCCTACAACGGTAACAAAGCTGAAGCATGTACTCCTTGCCTTACAATTAAACCATTAAAGACAGCTCACTCTACAACTCATACAACGCTCCAAACAAGGAATAGATTTGCTCCTCTTGGATCTGCAAAAAGGCATTTGTCAGAACTCAATTTAATCTTTTAAACCTTACTTTTTGCTATATATAGACTATGTGATGTAATAGAACAAGATAAGATGAAGTTATCATTTACTAGGGTTTACAGCTCTTGCTTTCATGGTATCAGAGTGCCTGTAATACGATATATGGCTTTAGAAGATTCCTTTTCTTCCGATCCTCTTTCTATTGTAGGAGCTAGAAATTTGCCACACTACGTTAGATGTATTGAATATGAGAAAACACACAAACGTTAAGGGAAGAATGGAGGCGAGACCGAAATCTCTTTCCTTAACTTTTTGAAATCCGCGCAGTGCGACGGGATTTGAGGTTACAAGAGTCCTAGGATACAACACATTCACAACCGGGTTTGCTATCACTCAAACACACCGGCTCTACAAAAACTACACACAACGATACTCTCGAAGACACTTACTTTTTGACACAGAGAGATTGTTGGAGTTCTTGTGTTCAAAGTCTTTTCTTCACTTCGTTGATCAGTTCATCATAATATGAGACTTGAATGTGTGTTTATATAGAGGTCTTTGTGATCGACTTAATTGACTTTGTTTCTCAACAAATCAAACCTACTCAATCCACAAATCCAGCAACAGTTGTGTAGTGCTCTCCTCGATACCGATTCTCATGGAGTTGAGAACGAAGAAGACATAGTCTTCATGAGACGTGATAAAGAGATCGATTTCATCTCTTGTTTGACACAACCAATGGCTTATTGGAGCTCCAACTTGAGCCCAACCACTTCTATGTGACCCATTATCTATTCACACAATCCAATTTTACTAAGCCCACTAAGCTTTAAAAAATTAAGGTCCAACACCCCACATGAATAGGAATTACAAACTAAATATAGGAAGACTCAAAAAAAACTTTTACTAACTAGACTTGACTAGACTAGACACAACTTAGACTAGACTAGACAAACGTTTGAGAGTATACGAAAATGTTATTGTATCTGAAAGGTAGCATTTCTTCATCTTTGAATCAATCATTTTTAATATTTATCGGATTTACTTGGCCGAGAGGTGAACATGATGTCTTGAACCACCCAGGTTTTAATGTAAACCTAGACAACAGGTATCGCGTAACAACACTTTCTCGTAGAGATTTAGTTCTCTATTATGTCCATTTTGGCCTATGACATTCTTGGGTTCATGAGTGAACTTGGAGAATTTAACGTCTCATTCATTCTCCTAAAAACGGCTCCATTTCACACTCACTAGGTGATCCCCATCAGTTTTGTTTTTAGAAGCATCCTGTAATACTCCACGAATTTCTCAAAACTATGGTATCTATACTAGTATTTTTGCAGCAACTTTTGACAAAAAACTCATTTTGAAAACAATTAGCATTCACTGCATTGACTTTAATATTAGTTACCAAAAATTTCAAAATTAATTATAGGTAAGATTTAAAAAATAAGGAAATCTTTCTACCCCATTCAAACATGAATATATGATTCCCTTTCATTTTTGTTTAAATTTATATTTAAATTATCTTGAATTATTCTATAATATATTTAGTTATAAATTGTGATTTTTTTCTGCATATGATGTAATATAATTTTTTTAAACGGACATATATTACTCAATAGATGAATAAAAAATATGGGTACAATATCCTACATCGCCTAAAAAAATTAGGTAATGGTTTAGAGTCATACTATAAAAGATATCAAAATGATTCAGAATATAAATGAGTAAAAAGCTTGATTTATCATACAATCTTAATGAATATCATACTAACTCAATCTAATATTTATAATACAAAATAATAAATATTAAAAATTAAAATGATCTAGTGCGAATAAGAATATCTCGGGATAGAGTTATATGGCGAGACGGGTTTGGTCGATATTAATATAATTTTTTAAATATTATTAGTTCGGTATTACACAGCTAAAACATCATTTCATTATTTTGTTAACACTATTGATATTAGAGAAATAGATGTATCTAATTAAGTTAATTAAATTAATAATATGTAAAAATAAATTATATTGCAGTATTATATGGTTTAAACCATAAAATTAACAATTATTATATAATTATAACGTATTTAACCAACAAATACAACTTATAATTTAAATGTTTTAGTTATAAATAGTTTGTACCGCGGTGTACCGCGGGTCCTAATCTAGTATTCATTAAAAGCTAACGCTTAACCTTAACTCTTTTTTTTTTTTTTTTTTTGAGTCTAATGTTAAATTATATTCAAAAGAAAAATAAACGTTTTACAAAGCTAGGATAGGAAAAGTGTTTAAAACATTTAAGAAAATCAGTTGACAATTAATAGAATCTTGCTTCAAACCTAAGTTGGATGCTCAAGTCTCCACCATCCTTGATTTTACTTAAGCGGTTGCGAACATTCTTATCTATGAGCTTCACAATCTTCTCTGCTGGTGAGGGTGTCTCTCCGTGTCGTTGATCATTTCTCTCCCGCCAAAGGGAGTGAATAGTATTTTGAAAAGCGTAGCCCACAAGTAATCGCTTGGTCTTGTCCAGAACACACCCAGCTAGTAACGTCATAATCTCCTGCCAACGGTTTGTGAACATGTCGGAGAGAAGCTTTTGTACTAATGCTTCCCATATCTACGTTGAAAAGGGACATTGGAAGAACAGGTGTTCTCGTGTCTCCAAATGATGTCTGCAAAAAATACAACCTGTGCTAACTGGCTGGTTCCAGCGCTGCATTCTTTCACTTGTGGCAATTTGATTCTTCGTCACTAGCCAAGTGATGAAGGTGTATTTGGGGGTGGCGTGTTGGAACCAAATCACTTTGTGTTCCTCCATTGTGGGTCGGACCACACGGATATTATACCAAATATCTTTAGTTGAGAATTTGTTTCTATAAGCTCCATCCGAACTCTTCCACAGAGAGATGTCTTGGTCCGCAGAAACTCTTACTTGCTGATATTTCATAATTTCCTCCTCGACAGCATGGAACAGAGTATGTCTGTGTGATCGCCGCCGAGACATAGCGAGTACATCAGCCAAAGTGCACTGCTTCGGAATTCCCATAGCAATATATCCTCTTTCACCAATCAGATCACATAATCTGCCTAAGGAGCACCAATTGTCGAACCAAAAAGAAGTAGCAATACCATTTTTGATCTCCACACGATGAAAAGGTTTTGCGAGCTCTGTATATTTGAGGATCTTTTTCCAAATCCAAGAACCTCCAGTTGTGTTATCTTGGACAGCCCACAGTGAGTTACCCCGGAGATGAATGCGTTTTACCCATGCAACCCACATCGACTCTTTTGCGGAACAGAGCCTCCAAATGACTTTCAACATACTAACCTTATTAGCTTCAGCAATAGAGCGTAGACCCAAACCTCCTTCACTCTTTGGGAGACATACCTCAAGCCATGATACTTTTGTTTTCCTAGCATTCATGGATGGTCTTGACCAGAGAAACGCAGAGCACATCTATCAATTTATCTAATACAAGCTTTAGGCAATCGAAAATCTGATAACCAGAAATTGATAAGACTGAAGATGACTGATCTGATAAGTTGCATGCGACCAGCAAATGATAGCAATCGAGCCATCCAATTACTGATTTGGAGTCGGATTTTCTCTAACAGAGGTGAGTAGTCCCCAGTAGACATTTGCTTTGGTGATAAGGGCAAGCCAAGGTACCGAACTGGTAAGGTTCCAGTGGTAAATGGGAACTGTTGGAGGAGTTCGACTTTATGTTCCGGTGCAACACCTGCTGTGTATATGGTGGATTTTTCTAGACTCACTTTTAAGCCCGAGTGGAGTGCAAAATTATCAAAAACCCTCAAAGCACCCATAACAGAATGCTGATTACCCGCTACAAACACCATCAAATCATCTGCAAAGCATAAATGGGTGAGCTGCAAAGTTTTACAGTTCGGGTGGTAGTCTAAAACCTTGTTTCTAGCTGCTATATCCAATTTGCAGGATGGACATTCATGCATATGACAAACAAGTAGGGGATAAGGGAGCAACCGTGCCGGAGTCCTTTCTTACTACCAAAATAGCCTGCGATTTCACCATTCACTTGTACTGAAAACGATGCAGTAGTGATACAAGTTTGTATCCACCTGACGTACTGCTTAGGAAAATCAAGTGCACGTAGTGTGGTAAGAAAAAAACTCCATTGGACTGAATCAAAAGCTTTGGAGATGTCGATTTTCAAAGCATAGCAAGGAGATACCGTGTCTTTGTGGTAATCCTTAATGACTTCAGTTGCAAGGAGAAGGTTTTCCAAAAGCAATCTGTCCTTAACAAAAGCAGATTGGTTTGAAGATATCAATTTTGGCAGGATAATCTTAAGCCGGTTCGCAAGGATCTTAGAGATGACTTTATAAAGGACATTGCAGCACGAAATCGGTCTGTAGTCCTTCATTACTCTCTCCTTCTTCTTCTTTGGGATGAGAGAAAGTATAGTTGAATTCACACCTTTCGGAAGAAACCCTGTTCTGAAAAAAGATTGGACAGATACCAAGAAATCCTCCCCTAGAGTTGCCCATGACTCCTTAAAAAACTCAACATTATACCCATCCGGTCCCGGAGATTTATTTGTTGGCATAGCAAATAAGAACCGCTTCACTTCCTCCTTGGACACCTCATGGGTGAGGAGATTTATATCACTCTATGAGCATCAGAAATCCAAGAAGCTTTGGAGCTCCTCACAAGACCATTCTTCATAGTCTGCAGGCATAAAAGAGAGAAACTCTTTGAAATACCTCTCTGCTTCCACTTTAATATATGCCTGAGTAGTGACGGCATGACCATCTTCACATTCAATTTCGCGAATACTATTACACATCTCTCAGAGAGTTGCAGCAATATGAAATGCCTTATTGTTTAGATCACCAATTTTCAGCCAATGGAGTTTAGCTTTCTGGTTTAGGAAGCTTTCCTCCGCATCTGAGAGTCTTTTCCATCGCTCATAGGCTTCAGCTTCAATCGTCACTGCATGTGAAGTAGGGTTTGCCATAGTCTGCATCTGTAGGTCACAAAGTTTGGTAAAATCTTCCTTCATACGTACTGATATGGCGGCAACCAGATCTTTCCCCATAGTTCTCAAATGTGGTTTGAGTCCTTTTAATTTCTTTGAGAAGCGATACATTGCAGAAGTCGAGTGGAAAAGTGGCGGCGACCCTCCCCACTTCAGCGTATCATGGAAAGCCGGATGAGTAGCAGTAGTTGTGACAAACTTAAAAGGACGTCTAACTCTTGGTGCCTCTTCCTTAATGTAAATCCGACAACGCAGATGGTCTGAACAACTCCCGGAGTCAAA
This sequence comes from Camelina laxa, assembly GCA_024034495.1. Classification (NCBI taxonomy): domain Eukaryota; kingdom Viridiplantae; phylum Streptophyta; class Magnoliopsida; order Brassicales; family Brassicaceae; genus Camelina; species Camelina laxa. The sequence goes on along the minus strand of CM043885.1, from coordinate 9,619,821 downwards.
AACAGAGTAGGAATGTGCATATTGTCTAATCCAAGGCTCATTGACTAGAACTCTGTCCAATTTCTTGCAAATAGCCCCATCCTGCCTTTTGTTACACCATGTGAATCGCTGTCCGTGATAACTCATATCTTACAAGTAACACTGTTTATTTTTATCTTTAGAAACTGGGTATAGACATAGTTTTACAGTGTTCAACTCTAACTCAACCTGATTTCGTTGTCCCTTTTGAACCTAGATCTTGGGATCTCCAATCACATAGGTGAAGTTTCCATCAAGCAGAATTTATTATTTCTAGGCTACCCATTCCTCTTGATAATCCAATGATTTAATAATTTAATCATTTATTCATTTATTCATTTATTCATTTATTCAGTGTCCAAAAAATAGCTAACAGCTATAATAGTGTAATATAATATTGATACTGATTTTTTCCTATTTAAGATATCATCCACAAAGTTCAAAAACTCACATAGCTTCTGGAGCTTTATCCAAAATAATGAACTTTCTAATAATCTTATGTGGTATCATGTTGAGAATATTATTTGTGGTAAGCAATGCCCCCCCTCCCCCACATTTTATAGACTAACCCTTCAACATTTCATACTCATCCTTTGCCACATATATATAAAAATATTTTGTACAATCATTAAATAGAGTTACAAAATTAAATCACACCAATTTATATCTATATATATAAAGTTAATTTTTACTCATTCCTCGTGCTGCCACATCAGCCAGTACCTAAATTTAATAAGCCCAATTTTTTGATACAACCCACTAAGCAATTCATATTCCTTTGTTTCATATTTCTTTAAAAGCCCAGTTTCATATTTCTTTAAAAGCTGAATCCATTAGTAATACATGTTTTATATGCTGTAGAAATAAAACTATTCTCCAGTAAGCTCCACTCTGTCGTCCGCCGGTGTGCGACATGAAGCGTCCATTCCCTTCTTAATTTTTTCATCTCGGAACACCTAAAGGATATCTTTCAAATTAATCTTTTAGCTTAAGAAAAAAATAGTAAGATTCACCAATGTTATCATCTTCTAAAAATTTTCAAAATTCAAAATAAAAGTATTTGTTTTCCTCCTTCATAAACATTACCTACGCCTTCAAAAGAATTTAAACAAGAGAACGAGAGAACCTAACTGAAAGTATAGCAAGAATACAAACGATTGGGGGAAAAAAAGTCCACCACTTACCATGACAACAAAAATATAACATACAAGATCAACATATATTAAAGAAACTTCCCACAAACAATTTCAAAAACAGGTCTAATAGTATTACAACCACAAGGAGCAGTGTGTATTATCCAACTCTTCGTGCTTATGGGAACAACAAATTTGACCCCAAGTCATTATAATGTGTGTTTCTCGGCTACAATGAGAAGTAAAAAGGGTATCATTGTATTCATCCTCCCACTGGTCGAGTCTACATTAGTAGACATGTTCTTTTTGATGAACATATTTACCCATTTGTTGATGAGTATTCTTCCTTGAACCCTGCAGCATCAACACCATTGATGTCTGCTTGGCAACATGGTTCTCTGTCTCCTCAAGTGCAACAACTTGAAGCTTCTTCCTCAGTACAAAATGAGATTGTGGTGTCAAGGTCTGTTGCTCTAACACCTACTCAACCTGCAATGGCAGAGTCAGTACATACAGAACAAGCTTCATCAGTTGAGGTTTCGGCTCATGTTTCGGACAATGATACTCCTGGATGCATGGATTCAGATTCTGATGATGAGCCTCTACATGAAGATCTTCTCTTTACAGACTAACACTTTCCCCCACTTGTTGCTCCAACAGTTAATGAGCACACTATGATCATGAAGGGTAAAAAGGGTGTAAGGAAGCCTAATCCAAAGTATGCCCTCACTGTCATTCAAACGCCTTTTAAAGAGCCTAAGACTGTAGCTTCGGCTCTCAAACACCTGGGATGGACAGCAGTAATGAGAGAAGAAGTAGAGACCTTTATTGAGACTAATACTTTTGAATTGGTTCCACATGAGCCTAACATGAATGTTCTAGGCCGCATGTGGGTTTTTAAAACAAAAATCAATGCATATGGCAGCTTGGATAAGCTTAGGGCTCGTCTTGTGGCAAAAGGTTATGATCAGGAAGAGGGAGTTGACTTTCTTGAAACATACAGTCCGGTGGTTAAGACAGCTAATGTGCGACTCATTCTCCATGCAGCGACAGTTCACAACTGGCCACTAACAACTTGATGTCAAGAACGCGTTTCTACATGGAGATCTAACGAAAACAGTATACATGCGACAACCTCCTTGCTTTGTAGATACTGTCAATCCATCACATGTGTGGAAACTACACAAAGCGGTCTATGGATTGAAACAAGCGCCGCGTGCGTTGTTTGACAAATTTAGCAAGTTCCTCCTACAATTTGGTTTTGAATGTAGCCTGAAGGATCTCTCACTCTTCGTGTATGACAGAGGCAATGATATCATTTTCCTGCTTCTCTATGTTGATGATATGGTTTTGATGGGGAGTAATCCTGAGTTGATCAACAAACTTTTTTAGTCTCTAACTGAAGAGTTTCGTATGAAAGACTTGGGAAACTGAGTTATTTTCTTGGCATTCAAGCTCATCATCATTCGGATGGTTTATTTCTCAATCAACACAAGTATGCAGAGGATCTTCTCATTGCTGCAGGAATGACTGATTGTGCTCCCGCACTAACTCCTTTACCTTTCGAGCTTCAAAAGGTTAAAGGACAAGAAGACATGTTTGATAATCCAACCTTCTTCAGAAGCCTGGCTAGTAAACTGCAGTATCTTACTCTGACCAGGACTTATAATCGATTTGCTGTTAATTTGGTGTGCCAACGGATGCACTCACCTACTGTTGCAGACTTCAGCCTACTCAAATGGATTATTCGATACATCAAAGGCACCATTGATCATGGCCTTTCCTTCAGTCACAATACCAATTCTACATTACGAGCCTACAATGACAGTGATTCTGGTGGCTGTCAAAGTACAAGCCGGTCTACAAGTGGTTTCTACACCTTTCTTGGCACCAGTATTATCTCTTGGTCTACTAAACGTCAACCGTCTGTCTCTCGAAGCTCAACAGAAGCAGAGTATCGTTGTCTTTCTGACACGGCAACAGAAGTAAACTGGATAAGAGATCTGTTAGAGAATATTGGTATGCCTCCCTCTCAGACTCCGGAGCTATACTGTGATAACTTGTCGGCTGTTTACCTCTCTGCAAACTCTACTCTGCATAAACAGTCTAAAACACTTCAAGACACACTATCACTATGTTCGGAAACAGGTTGCAGAAGGTTCACTAACTGTCTATCACATTCCATTATCTTACCAACTCGTAGATATCCTCACCAAGTTGTTGCAAATTCTAGTGTTTAATGATCTCAAGTTCAAATTTGGTGTGGTCTCACCGCCCACACAAAGTTTGAGGGGAAATGTAAAGCAGAACAACACTGCTCTTGTTGTTTCGGTCCAACAAGGTAAGAAGATGGGCCTCAACAATGATATTCAGCCCATTAAGATTCTGAGTCTTGAAGCTTCCTCACCCTACAACGGTAACAAAGCTGAAGCATGTGCTCCTTGCCGTACAGTCAAACCATTGAAGACAGCTCACTCTACAGCTCATACAACGCTCCAAACAAAGAATATATTTGCTCCTCTTGGATCTGCAATCCTCTATAGATAATTACATTTATTAGAACTCAATTCAATCTTGTAAACCTTAGTACTATGTGATGTAATAGAACAAGATAAGATGAAAATATCATTTTGAGCCGCTATCTCTTCTCGTTTACTAAGGTTTACAGCTCTTGCTTTCATTACTCATTATCAGTCTACCAAGGGACGAACCTACCAGAGATATAGGCTGTGTCGTCATGGGTATCATAAATGTAAGGTTGGTCAATGGTAATATATGTGAGTTTTGAATTCGATGTCTTTCGTAATTAATCAACTATATATGAACGAACAATCACAGTTGAAACTGTGATAATGCTGTAAGACGATAAAGGCTGATGCATGACATGGGGTTATATGCATTCCAACTCTTCGTTTGGTGGCCACGGCTTATACCAAGCGCGTGCGTGAATTGGGTAGTACGATTATAAAAAGATCTATACTATTCATTACTGATTTACATATCAATTGTTTGTCTTCTTTTTACTTTTTACATATCCTTTTCATACAGTTTTGTTATTTAAATATTTGATTCCTAAAGTTTACAACAATTAAAATATGACCCCATATACACAAAAAAATTTTTGGCGCCACTGCCGACATTGGAAACAAAACAAAACACACACACCCACACAAAAATTACATAATTAGAAAAAAAATTGGACACACACGTGACAATGGTCTCAGTCCACCACACCAGTCAGATTACGATTTGGGATCTCATCATTGCCAAACGTAAAATGCAATATAATTATGTCTTCTTCTCCGTCACGTAGTCTACTTTGAACAGACTTGGATAAGATATGAAACAGAGTTTTTTTGTGATTACCATGATATTGGGTTTGGCTCTCTCCGTGAGATGTAGCTATGATTACATCAAGAATGATTTCCACGAAGGTTTTGTTTTCGGATCAGCCTTCTCTGCTTTTCAGGTTTATGAGTTGGAACTTGTTTTCTAAAGCATTTTCTATGTTTTCAGTTATCGTAAAATGTGTTTTCTTTTTTTTGGATCTTTGAAAAGTGGGAAGGAGCTGTTGATGAAGATGGGAGGAAGCCTAGCATTTGGGACACATACCTTCAGTCTAGTAATGGACATGAACTTATTAAAGATTTAAACTGTGATGGATATCATAAGTATAAGGTTGGTCATATAGTGATCTCATGTATATGTTCTTGTGTGATTTGTTTAATAGCTCATAAAGTTCAACAATGTTGATTCAGGAGGACGTAAGGCTGATGTATGACATGGGTTTAGATGCATTTCGACTCTCCATTTCATGGCCGCGGCTTATACCAAGTGCGTGCGTGTGTATGTGTTTCTTGCAAATTTTGGTTACCGTTTGGTTTTGTTCAACTTAGTAGTTTTTCAGGTGGAAGAGGCCATGTAAATCCAAAGGGGTTACGGTTCTACAAAACCTCTTAAATGAGCTCAGAAGATATGGTGAGACCATTTAGTGTGATTGTGTATAGATAAGTCCTCTGTTTGGAAGAACATGAATTTGAAATTGTTATTGGGTTCTCTCTGTTTTGGCATGAACTGAGAGTACAGGAATTGAACCGCATGTTACGTTGCATCACAATGATCTCCCTCAGGCCCTTGAAGATGAGTACGGAGGATGGATTGACCGCAAAATCATGTAAAGCTTCCTTGCAACTAAAAAAAACTACTCAATAACTCTCTCAAGTCAAAGTGTGTGCTGTCTAATATTATCTTCTTCTGTTGCAGCGATGACTTCAGGGCTTTTGCAGACGTTTGCTTCAGAGAGTCTGGGAATACAGTGAAACACTGGTCGACGATAAATGAACCCAATATGTTAGCATCGGGAGGTTACGACTTGGGAGTTATGCCTCCTAAGCATTGTTCTCCTCCCTTCGGGGTAGTCAACTGTTCCAGAGGAAACTCTTCAACTGAGCCTTATATTGCACTCCATAACATGTTTCTTGCCCATGCATCTACCGCTAGATTGTATAAGCAAAAGTATAAGGTAAGTTTACAAACACAAATATCCTTGATCTCTTGAATGTTCGACTTACCTCTCTCTATCTCGCTGTCTCTTGTGTGATGTTATAGCATAAGCAGAATGGATCTGTAGGTATAACATGTTTTGCATACTGGATGGTTCCTTTTACTTATAGGTGATAAGTACATAACAATATAACTTAGGGATCTACTTGTAAATATTAGTAAACCCTAGACTTTCCTTGTACTATATTTATGTGTATAACTCTTTCTTAATATTACAAGAAACATTCAGAATCTATATGGTATCAGAGCAAACGATCAAAATAACCCTAAAACTTTTCTAAATACACACATCCGCTGCTGCTATCATGTCTACCTCTGGCAACGTTTCTCCATCGACTGGTGAAGTTATCACCACCGCCACTACTCCGCTTTTCATTGTTAACACTGGCCATGTCACCAAACTCAACGACACAAACTATTTGATGTGGAGCCTTCAGATCCACGCTTTGGTCGATGGCTATGAGCTTGCTGGATACCTTGATGGATCCACCGTTGCACCTCCTCTCACGATGACTACTGGCGCCACCTCCATCCCAAATCCGGAGTTTGCTCTCTGGAAACGCCAAGATCGTCTCTTGTTTAGTGCCTTACTTGGTGCTATGACTCCGTCTGTTCAACCTATGGTCTCTCGTGCCACCACTGCTGCTGAGGTCTGGGAAACTCTTGCTTCTACCTTCGCCAAACCGAGTCGTGGCCATGTCCAAGGCATTCGCACACAACTAAAGGTATGGACCAAGGGAAACAAAACAATTGATGAATATGTTCGTGGTCTTGTTATGCGCTTTGATGAACTCGCTGCCCTTGGTAAACCGATGGATCATGACGATCAAATTGAGAAGATACTTGAAGGTCTTCCAGAAGATTTCAAACCTGTTGTCGACCAGATCGAGAGCAAGGACACTACGCCGACGATCTCTGATGTTCATGAACGATTGCGTCATCGTGAAGCTAAGCTCCTCACCATTTCTGCTGCCACTCCGACCCCCTTTCCTGTTTCAGCTAATATTGCTCAGCATCGTTCCACCAACAACAACAACAACAATTCCTCCACCAACTACAACAACAGGAACAACAATCGTTTTCAGTCTCAACCCCAAAGCTTCTCCAACAACAACAACAACGCACACTGGCAGTCCTACAACAACAACAACAACAACAATCGGTCTTCCAGACCTTACTTGGGCAAGTGTCAACTCTGCCACACACAAGGCCATAGCGCTCGACGCTGTCCTCAACTGCTCTCCATGCAGTCTGCTTCCTCGAGTACCTCCAGCCCGTTCACGCCTTGGCAACCCTGCGCCAATGTGGCTGCTGTTGTCGATTCTGGTGCCGCACATCATATCACTTCAGACCTCAACAACCTCTCCTTGCACCAGCCCTACAATGGTGGTGAAGACCTAACCATTGCTGATGGTTCTATTATGCCTATTACTCACACTGGTTCCATGCTTCTTCCCACTCAAACTCGATCTTTACAGTTGGATAAAGTCTTATGTGTTCCTGATATACATCGGAATCTTATCTCTGTGTATCTTCTTTGTAACGCTAACCAAGTGTCTGTTCACTTCTTTCCTATATTCTTTCAGGTGAAGGATCTGACTATGGGGGTCCCATTACTCCAAGGCAAAACTGAAAATGATCTGTATGTGTGGCCGCTGACACAACCGATGGCTATGGCCATGTTATCTTCGTCCGGTCCAAGAACAAGTCTCCTCTCGTGGCATTCACGATTGGGTCAACCTTCTCCTCCCATTCTCAACACTATTATTTCTACTTTTTCTCTTCTTGTTGTTTCTTCTACTTCCAAACATTTATCTTGCTCAGATTGCTTTATTAATAAAAGTCACAAATTACCGTTTACACAATCTTCTATCACCTCCACATACCCTCTTGAATATATTTTCTCCGACGTATGGACCTCTCCCATTCTCTCTACTCAGAATTACAAATATTACCTTGTTCTTGTTGACCACTACACTCGATACACATGGTTATATCCTCTTCAAAGAAAATCTGATGTCAAAGTTGTGTTCTCTACCTTCAAGCCCCTCGTTGAAAATCGATTTCACACACGGATTGGGACATTGTTTTCTGAAAATGGGGGCGAGTTCATCGCTCTTAGGCAGTTCCTCTCTACTCATGGTATCACTCACCTCACTTCACCACCTCACACTTTGGAGCATAATGGTCTATCAGAAAGAAAACATCGCCACATTGTGGAGACCAGTCTCACACTCATGTCGACGGCAAACTTACCTACTGATCATTGGCCATATGCTTTTGCCACTGCGTTCTATCTTATCAACAGGATTCCCACACCTGTTCTTGGCAACCAATCACCGTTTCAGAAACTTTTTCAGACGTCTCCAAACTATGAGAAGCTTCGGGTCTTTGGTTGTTTGTGCTTCCCTTGGCTAAGACCTTATGCGACTCATAAACTTGATGCTCGATCTCTTGGCTGTGTCTTCCTTGGTTACTCCCTCACGCAGAGTGCATACTACTATCTTCACATACCGTCAGGTCGCATTTATACTTCTCGTCACGTCCAATTTGTGGAACACACCTTCCCATTTCGGCAAACAATGTCGCAACACACCGATGAGACAACATCATCTCAAAGTTCATCACCTTTGTCGTGGCTTCCTTCCTTCACTCCGGTGTCGCCATTGCCAGTGATTTCGCCACCGTCTCAACCATCTCCACCGTCACCGACGACATTACCGACTGCAGACATCGTTGGTTCTTCGCGACCTCCGATATTATTCACGTATCAACGACGTAATAACCATATGGGTAATTCTTTAGGCCCATTAACCACCTCTAAGGCCCAAGATCAATCTCAAGCTCGACAGGGTCCAACTACTAGGCCACTTGCGTCGTCTTCTCCCCCTTTGGTTCACCCGTCTCCGACAACATCCTCGCCGCCGATAAATTTGTTACCCCCCACCACAGATCCTCACCCCCGGTCATCTCCTCTCCCTCAGGTATCGTCTTCTATCTCCGTCACCTCCTCATCCTCTCCGTCTTCTCTCTCTCCCTCCATATCTTCGGAGCCTACTGCTCCTCATGAAAATGAGTTGAATCCCACAACTCAGACTCAACCTCGTCTTCCTGAGCCTACTGCTCAACCACAAAATGAGTTGCAACCCACAACTCCGACCCAACCATCACAACACCACCCTCCACACCAAGCTGTTCCCACACGACCACAGAGCCAAATACAACATGTTGAACCACCAGAAAGTCACCACAAAATGAAAACTCGTTCCAAAAATAATATACCAAACCCAACCCGAAATTTGGTCTCCATGCAACAATTCACAACTCCTTATCAGCGGAACCAAAAACAATAGTTCAAGCTCTCAAGGATCCGTTTTGGGGAAGGGCATGTTCAATGGAATACGATGCCTTAATGGGCAATTACACATGGTATCTAGTGCCTCCTGATGTCAAACAGAATATCGTTGGTTGTCGATGGGTATTCACCACAAAATTTCTTTCTGATGGGTCTCTTGAACGGTATAAGGCACGCTTAGTTGCTAAAGGATTTCATCAACAATATGGCAAGGACTACGCTGATACCTTTAGTCCTGTGATCAAGTCTACAACTATCCGTGCTGTTCTTGATGTTGCAGTGAAGAAGAACTGGGTAATGAAACAGCTAGATGTCAACAATGCATTTCTTCAAGGGGATCTCACTGAAGAAGTCTACATGTCTCAACCGCCGGGATTTATTGACAAGGATCGCCCACACTACTTCTGCCGTCTCCGCAAGCCTATCTATGGTCTTAAGCAAGCTCCACGCGCGTGGTATATGGCCCTTAAACAACACCTCCTTGATTCCGGTTTTACTAACTCTCTTGCAGATGCGTCCCTGTTTATTCATGGCTCCGGGTCTCAACTCACATATGTCCTTGTCTACGTCGACGATATCATCGTCACAGGGAGTCACTCACGCACCGTTGATGCTAAACTCACTGCCTTTGCGGATCGCTTCTCCATCAAGGATCCTGTTGATCTTCACTACTTTCTTGGCATTGAAGTCTCTCGGTCCAAGCATGGAATGCATCTCATGCAACGAAAGTACATCAATGACCTCCTACTCAAGACCAACATGTCCGACGCCAAACCTGTCTCTACACCGTTACCTACAACACCGAAACTTACACTCACGAGTGGTGCTCCCCTTGATGATCCATCTAAATATCGATCAGTTGTGGGCAGTCTTCAGTACCTCTCATTCACGCGCCCTGATATCTCCTATGCCGTTAGTCGCCTCTCTCAGTTCATGCATCGCCCTACACAGGATCATTGGCAAGCCGCAAAACGAGTACTTCGCTATCTTGCCGGCACTACGACTCATGGTATTTATCTTCATGCCTCCTCTCCTAACTCTCTCCATTGTTTCTCCACGTCTCCTGTTAAACTCCATGGTTTTTCTGATGCGGACTGGGCGGGTGATACTGATGACTATATCTCTACCAATGGCTATGTAATTTATCTTGGTCGCAACCCCATCTCGTGGTCCTCCAAGAAGCAGTCTGGTGTAGCTCGCTCTTCGACTGAAGCTGAGTACAGAGTTGTTGCTAACACTGCGGCAGAACTTCGGTGGCTGTGTTCTCTATACTCTGAATTGCGCCTGCATCTTCCATCAGCCCCTGTCATCTATTGTGATAATGTTGGGGCCACATATCTCTGTGCAAATCCGGTCTTCCATTCCCGAATGAAACACATAGCCCTTGACTACCACTTCGTACGCACACAAATACAATCCAACCAGCTTCGTGTTTCACATGTTTCTACTCATGACCAGTTGGCTGACACTCTTACCAAACCTCTACCCCGCGCACGGTTTCAGGACGCCTGCTACAAGATTGGTGTGATCAAGCTCTCTCCATCTTGAAGGGGCGTATAGGTGATAAGTACATAACAATTTAACTTAGGGATGTACTTGTAAATATTAGTAAACCCTAGACTTTCCTTGTACTATATATATGTGTATAACTCTTTCTTAATAATACAAGAAACATTCAGAACCTATATTACTAACTCTCAAGAGGACAAGATCGCAACACAAAGAGCTAAAACCATCATTACTGGCAGTTCTCTTATCAATACTCTTATTAAGAAATAATAAAAAGAATAGAAAGAAGAGGATAAAAGAAAAAAACGTTTCTTGCGAGAGTAATCTGAGAACCGATACTCTCAACAAACAAGACAGGTGTCATCTGTTTAGTGGAGCAGATTTAAAAAATAAATAAATAATAATAATTTGTAAAAAAGTTAATTTATTTTACTTTTTGAGGAACTATCCAGGAGTTACTCGAGTAAAGATGCTCTGAAGATTTCTATTTAGGCTGGTTAGTTTGAATTTTTTATTTTTAATATTTATTATAAGATTCTTCTTTTTGGCTGCTTTGCTTAAAAGGGCAAGAACATTCAGGGTTCTGCACCCACTGGTGTTTGGAGACTATCCTGATGTAATGAAGAAAATTGTGGGAAAGAGATTGCCAAGTTTTTCAGAAGACGAATCAGATCTCGTCAAAGACTCATTCGACTTCTTGGGAGTCATACATTACACAACATTTTACATCGAACACTTATCCAATTCCGTCCAAGGAGATTTCAATTCAGACATGAATGCTGCAACAATCGGTATATGCTTTCTTTCTTCTTGGAATCTTTTGTATGTGTTTCTTCTAATCTAACCATAAATGACTTATTGTTTTTTTTTTCCTAGGACAGTCATTGGGAATACTACATTGGTCTCGGTGTGTTTTCAAAAGACTGCCAATTTCAGAAACCCGTTTTCTTCTTTAATCTTGGCTTCTTATATATCTTACAGTTTGATGTGCTTCCTTGGGGTCTTGAAGGAGTGTTGGAATACATAAAGCAAAACTATGGCAATCCTCCCGTCTACATTCTTGAAAACGGTATTTTCTCTTAAATATAATTATGACTTCCAAAACATTTTATGAATCTTGAGATTTTAATTGTGAAAACTAAAATCAGGTCAACCTACCAACCACAATTCATCGCTTAACGACATGGGAAGAGTTGAATACCTTCACGCTTATATTGGTTCCGTGCTTAAATCAGTTAGGTGTGTAATATTGCTTGTTCAACAAGACTTGCCTCGTAAACACAATACTAAACACGGTGATAAGTGTGCAGGAATGGCTCAGATATAAGAGGCTACTTCCAATGGTCATTCATGGACTTGTTCGAGTTTCTCAACTATAATTACACATATGGATTATACTATGTGAATTTTACCGACCCGGAACGTAAAAGATCTCCCAAAACCTCTGCTCTTTGGTACTCTGCTTTTCTCAAAGGGACGACCAAAGTGCAGAAGAACGTCTCGGTATCTTCTTCTCCTGGTTTTTCTTCTCAGTAAAATTAAGAAATTGAGTATTGACCAACATGTTTGGTTTTCTTACTCAACGCGTGAGAAGTATTGTTACTCAACTTGTGCAAAGTATTGTTCTGAGTTGTTTAAATCATTCCATTGTTATTGTTTTTTGTTGTCACTAAGCAAATACAAAAGCATATTTCAGGAATAGTAGAAACCTCAATTGGCTTCTTTTCTTGAGTTTCGTTTTACTTGAACAGAACGTATTTAAACATAAAACATACATCGTCAAGATTGGTACATAAGAAGAGTACAACAAGCTTGAGAACTGAGAAGCCGTATGATGTATAACCAGAAGGTAGATAAAAAAAAACAAAAAAAAAAAGAAGGTAGCTGCAGTCACCAACATGGTATCGACTTAGGACTTCAACCTTTGAGTACTCGAGAATGCGAGCTAGCCTGTCACACTAAACCAACATGTTGTAACTTACCATAAAGTAAATCATCTTCCTCACATTTTAATGTTTTCTCTCACTATGTGTTTTGTCTCAACAACTCCCTAACACTTCTTCGAACGTTGTGATTCTGAGGAACCTCATCCCTCTGCACCTCAATGAACATAGGCGTGGTAACCTTGGACAAGACAACGAGGGCAGGGTCGTTTCTTCTGAGGAAGTCCCTATAGAGACGGATGGCAGTAGCCTCTTCATACCAGCCTTGTTGGTACTTGTAATGGACGAAAGAGTGAGGAGTTCTGAATAGTGTGTCGAGATGGTGGTCAGGGCCATGCATGTTGTGGCTGGGTGTGATGCAGAAGACGAGGTGTGTGAGTATGGAATCATCCTTGCCCCAATTTTGTATAGCCCTTTCTTGTCCCTCCCTACTCAGATGAGAGACGGTGATTACCGTTATTTCCTGTCGGAACTCTGCAAAATATTTGAGACAACCGTTGTCAATCATATTTTTTTTTTTTTTATATATATGCACTACCTTAATTTGTAAATGGTTTTATTATGTCTCTTTTTTTTTTTTTTTACCTCCGCCTTTTCGCCCCATGGTACTCATAGTGTCGGACGGGTACCGAGTACCCATCTTCTGACGCAGCGCAAAGCTTTCAAGTACAACTGAGTAAATTCTAATTTGTTTCTCGATACTTTAACACACTTCTTTTAAGGCATTGCTTGAAGCTATGCCTATGTAGAGAGAGTGGGATATTCAAGTTTATTTATACATGGCTAAAAAGACCCGTATCCCTCTTTTTCTCCCTTCTTTTAATAATTATAATATTTATTTTGTCCCATTATCAGTTAACAAAATGGTCCAAACAATTTGGATGGTGTGTATATCGTCGAGAGAAGAAAAACTTGCACATACACTTGACTTTCGAAAGATATTTGTGCGGTAGCAAATTGGCAGGGAGTGGAGAGAAGCCTCCGGGAAACTGATTGGAAACTTCTTTGTATTAAGTCTAACGACTGAGACATATTGTGGTGGCAAATTGGGCCTATCCAAGTCAAGTGGGACAAATTATCTTATTACAGTTTCACCATAATACCTAAACAAATTTTGTGGAGTGCTTCGTCTTCGAATCTGCCTCTGCTTTTCACGTCAGATTTTTTAACTCCGACTTGAATATTTTCACTAATAAATTTGGATGATCAGGCATCGGGATGATCGATATTTTATTATTTCAGAAAAGAGGAGTAAGAAAAATGATTTGAAATTTCTCTTATTAAAGAATTAATGGGAAATAACACATATAGAAATGGGTGTATATACATTCTTCATCTCAGACTTTAAGTTTCTCAAGACTTGCACCATGTGATAATGTTCATGGTGGCTCAGATCTTCCATGAGAAAAGTTCGAAGCTGCCCATTTACTTCGATCGCGCTGTAGCCTGGTACCTTCTCCATGGCCCCATTTCTCATCAACTTCCTCACTTTGGCAACTTCCTTCCACTTATTGGCAGTTGCAAAGAAGTTAGAAACCAGTGTTTGGATCCCGGAGCTATCCGGATTCAACTGAAGAATCTTATTAGCCGCGATGTCGCCAACTGATAGATTCCTGTGACTGATGCATCCTGAAAGAAGAGCAACCCAAATAGGCAAAGCATTGTCAAGTTTCTCAGAGTTTATCATCTCAAGAGCCTCTTCGACTCTCCCTGCACGTGCGAGGAGATCGATCAAACACACATAATGTTTTTCTCTCGGTTGGATATTATATTTGTTTATCATGACGCTGAACCAATGTTGGCCTTGTTCTACTAGACCTGAGTGGCTAAGAGCAGAGAGAAGGGATGCAAACGTGGCGTGGTCGGGTTCTATCTTTGATTCCATCATTTTGAGGAACATTGATACAACTTCTTGACCGTTACCATGGATTCCATAACAAGATATCATTGTGTTCCAACAAACCAAGTCTTTCCTTCCCACCTGTTGAAAAATTTCTCTTGATTTTGAAACAGCGCCACATTTTGAGTACATGTCCATCAGTGCGGTCGCGGTTACTCGATCAAGAACGTGCCTTTTCAAAATGTAACAATGTACCGATCTACCATTCTTTAATGACCCGACTTGCGAACACCCCACAAGTACTCCAACAAGAGTCATTAGATCCGGTTGAAACCCAAAGCTCTGCATTTCCACTACAGCTTCAAAGGCTTTATCGGCTAATCCATTTTGAGCAAATCCAGAGATCAACGACCCCCACGAAACTGTGGTTTTAAACATCATCCTACTAAACACCTTAGAAGCAAGCTCTATAAACCCAACCTTAGCATACATATCAACCAGACTAGTTTCAACTACAACATTCATAGGAAGACCTGTTCTAATCAAATAACCATGAACCGAACTACCCATTTTCATATCCCCGAGATCACCAGAAGCTTGTAACAGACCCAACATCACAACCTTATCCCTACCAAATCCTTCATTTTGCATCTCTCTGTAGAACTCAACTGCCTTCAACGACTTACCACCCTGTGCAAACCCTGTCACCATTGTTGTCCAGCAAATAACATCTCTTTTCTTCATCTTTCTAAACAAAACCTCCGCTTCATCCATTTTCCCACACTTCATATACAGATTCAAAACAGAGGAACAAACAAAGACATCATTTTTATACCCAAATTCCACTGCTTTACACCACACAGCCTCTCCTTTCTCTAAAGCCATACAACTCAAACACGCCTTGATCGTCATAGTAAACGTCGAGCTATCTGGTTGAACCCTTTCAGCTATCATCTGATCATAAATCCGCAAAACCTCATCTGGTTTGTTTCCACGAGAATACGCCATAACCATGGAATTATAAACAGAAACATCCCTCTGAGACAATTCGTCGAACACCTTACGTGCATAAAAGATCTCCCCGATTCGCCCACATGAAGCAACGAGAACGCGGCTAACGGAGCTTCCATTAAGTAAAGTACCGGAAGTGATTACAAAAGCGTGGAGCTGAGCAATGTGCCGCTTGTAATTACTAGCAGATAGCAAAAGTTTGAGATGATGTCTCGGACACAAGAGAGTCCGCTGTACCATACAGAAAATGTTGTCTGTCGAACCAAACCAGACCGAATCTTTCAGACCAATTCGATCAAAATCTCGCTCGTGTTTGATTCTAAAGTTATCCAATTCAATTGCTTGATAACTTCTTCAAAACCAAATTTAATTATGCAAACCGGAACGTACCGGCCGGTCAAGGCATTTAACACATACGTTGGGTTGAATTAATCATTTAATTGTATTTAACACATACTATTTTTTTTAGCATACACAAATACGATTAACTACTTTTCAGCTGTTATGTAGTCTTATAGTATTATAACTTAACACTCTCCTTAATTAGTACCTCTCGTAATAAGTTTTTGTAACTTATAAAAGGAGATTTTAAAAATCCCCTGTACATATATATACGGATATACGTTATGTTACTTCATCAATAACATTCTCTAGGAGGAGTTTGGTACTTAGAGCGATCAGTACAATAGTCATAGTTCATGTACTTGTTCCTGAAATGCTCATACATACTCTGTTCGTGTCCGTTTAATCTTTGATAATCGCCTGCATTCCACCAGTAGTTGGAGGATGCACAAGCGCCGACATTATTACTCCGACCATCTATGTTGCAGCCTGATAGGGAGAAGTCTTGGAAATGGGCAATGAAAGGAGAGTATGACCAATTAACCTTAGTCCGACCTCCATCAGTCGCCCAATCGTCACCGTTCCAGAGACTAGCCTCGACTTGCATAGGCTTTGATGGATAGCTTACGCCGTTTTCGTTTTTGTACACTCTTATTGGGATATTGTCCACGTAAAACCTAGCATTCCACGTGAATTATAATTGCATTAATTGAATAGAGAAAGATAACAAGTAAGAAGAAGGATTAATGTAATCAACGTACACAATTTGGTAAGGGTTCCAAAGAATCCCGTAAGTGTGGTAATGTTTGGTTGGGTTGAACCAAAGCATAAACCTCTCTTCTCTGTTTCCTTCTCCATTCAGAAATAGATTTGTCTGTAACGTTACCGGTTTCCCGTTGTTGTTCCCTAGAAACTCGAAGTCGATCTCGTCGTGACCACCTCCTTTCGACGTCAACTATAATTGTTTATGTATATATATATATAGACAATATGAGTTTTGAATTAGTGTACGCATATATGTGTGTATATATTAATGAAGAATACAAACATAAAAAGCGGTGACGATGCCGCCAGTATTTCCTCCGGGAACTTTTATTCTTATTTGGAATAGACCGGATCCGTAGCTGTTCTTGGATTCAAACCCACCGCCTGTACTTTCATGTAGAAGAAAAACCTATTAAAGCCTTAAGGATTTCACAACTTTTTCTTTGTGTTTTATATATATAAGCAAAAAAAGTAGGGAGACGAACCTGAAGATTGATCCATGTAGAGATCAACTTCTTGGCCAGAGTGGAGAGTGGAAACGTGACTTTGTCCCCACGTAACAACATAATTCTGACTGAAAGTAACATATTTTTCGATCCCTCGTCCTTTGAAAACCCTAGAATCTACCGCTGTGATGATCCATAACACTAGTGCCAAAACACCAAAAGTTCTAATATACTCCATCTTGATATAATTCTTTTTTTGTGTAAGGTACGATAGTGTTGCATGCACTGGTTTAATAAGTTGAAAAAGTGGAAAGCATGAAAGATATGGAGGAGACAAAGAGATTAGAGTCACATCAAATTCTCTATACATCTCCTACACGCCATTCTTATTATGCCCATGCCCATCGGCCATCACCATATTTGATCACATGTTATCTTTATTTTTTTTTCTAAGATGTAGTGATCCATTAATTACTCTCTTTAACAATAGCTTATATGATAATTATGTTGATTTGATCCAGTATGGGTAAGAACAAATTAAGTATTTGAATTAAGCTTCTGATCTACTGCTCCTTTTAGGACTTCTCGAAATTGCTACCTAACCTAGATAACGAGAGTGGTAGATAAGATTTTAGAAGCCTACTCCACATTATCCGTAGAACATTACTTCATTACAAGTCTATTTATTCTTTATAAAAGTGGAGCTCCACATTTCCTCCATATTATTATATTTAGTCACATTTCCCCCACTTTTAAAACAGTTCACATCTCGTCGTGAATTGTGATGAATATATTACTGTCCTGTCGAAATATATAGTAACACTAACTCGACCAAAAAAGATGAGGGACGAGAAAGTTGAAAGAAAGTGTAATAAGTTAGATTGCTGGAGTTTACACATCCCTGCTCGTTCTCCTCTACTAACCACCATCGGAATAAACTGGTAACATCCCGATGGATATTGTGTCGGGCACCAAATTAAATCCGTAGGGTATCCGAGCATTGAAAATTTAGATATTAAGCTGGTAACTGGAGCTTTTTGTTGTTCTTCCAGCTGCAAACAAAAACAAAAAACAGTTAAAGGCAGAATTTAAAACATTAGGAACAAAGGGAGAAGATGAGGGAAATATCACCTTAGGAAATAATAATAGAAGAAGTCGGCATATAGCAGTGTTTGAACAAGCCCGGCGATCCATGCTGCATCATTGTAATCAAACATTTTTGAAATGTCAGGTCACGAATAATAATCAAGCCAACAAATATTGGAAAAGGTGAATCATGAGAGGCAATGATGCATTAGGCGTTTTTCAACATGAGAACCAACATGCTTTCACACAAGATTCGTGTGGCAAAGAGGCTCTACACGCATTTATTGAATCCAGATGCTAAATTTTGTCCGACTCTTATCACATTTTCAGTCATAAGTTGCAAAATTTGACAAAGACTAATCCAACTAGAAGGAAACTAAACAGATGCTCATGGGCTAACGTGTGCTGAATGTAAATGGCGAGGAAGGTTGAGAGAGAGAGGAACATACTTATCCAATGAACAAAGTGTGGCTCAGTGAAGTAACGGTAGATCCAGTTGAGGATGTATAATCCACGGTACCCCCTGCAAGAATAGAGCATTATTGGTAAGGCAATCGAACTATGAAACTCAGAGGGTAAATAAATCATAAAGTTTGGCAAGAGAACAGTCAATGATGTAATGAGGGCAGGACGTTATCAAGAAAAGACAACATATGGCACAGATCCAAAGCACATTAGTAGAAGAAAACATTAAGTAGACAAAATCCATAACTGTGAAGTACCCATACATTGACAGGAATGATATACGGATACAATCAAGAAATGTTCAGGGGAATGAAAAAGTAAGGATACTTTGAATAAATGAAAGTTATGGAAACAAGATCGTACCCAAGGAGAAAAATATATTGCCCGGTCAAGTTGTCAATGTTTCTAGTCCTTTGCAGCAAAACAAGCTGAGGTAATATGGCAACAGCCTCCAAGTACAATGAAAACGTCCAAAGTACCTGAGCACATACCAATTGCAGAATAATATTATAAATCAGCTTGTCAAACAAAAGAGGTCAAGCTCCATGAAAAACAAATTACAATCTTATTGAAAAGACAAACCTCGAGAAAGGTAAACTTTTCATGAATCAGAAGAGCTAAGAGTAGGCAGGGAAGCACAAGGAACCAATGGCGAAACGTATCTTGCTCCCTGTCGTAAGTCCTGTGGACGGCCTTATGATACTTCATGTACCAAACAATCGAAAAGGAACTTCCTAAAAACACCAACTTCATAGAAGTGTTGTAGAGAGACACGAAACTCGTGAAAATATCCAAATATCGTGTAGCAAAGACGATGGCATAGAGTTCTTGAGTCTTCAATGAGACACCTGCAAATATACCAAGACACAAATTGAAACTCTCATAAACGCTGAATCAAATGTGATGATCCAACTAACTACATTTAAAACCTCAATTCCGTGTGATCCATTCATTCATACAAATTAGTACCGATAATCGAATTAGATCCATCATTTGTAAAATTGAACATAATCGTTATAAATTCCCAAACTGATAGAATCGTAATCGAGTGAGGAATCATATGGTCAACGTCAATTTTGAGAAGCTAATCGAAACCGCATAATCTAAATCACATTTCAGCTAAATCCAGGGGAGGAATTGAGGAAAAATGTACAAACCAGCGCAGGATTTGATGGTGTGGATCTTGAGAAGCAAGACCAGAACACTGGCCAGGTGAGTCATATCACCAGCTAATCTGAAAATGTTCATCTTCGATTCGTGACTAATCTAAACCTCGTCCTTCTGAATTTGGAATCTCTAGGGTTTTATGAAGCTCTCTGCTCCTTTCGTCGTTTGTCTTCTCCTACACCCACACTACGGGTTCGTGCTAGATCTCGTCGATGGCGTTTCCACGAATTTTCTCTGTTTCTTTTTTTTTTCTTTGGAAAATAAATGAATGATTTTGACTCAAAGCCCACGAATTCTCGTTATTGGGCCTAGAAAATGAAAACCCAGTACTTATCGGTTCGATTTTAAACCGGTGGTTATCTAAATTAACCTAAGCAACTACAATTTGAAAAGACATGTAACTCGTAGGGGTGGGAGAAAAACCGGTAACCCGAAAAACCGAACCAAACCGAAATATATGTTTTGATTTGATTATGGTTTAGCGTAAAATTTCATTGTACGTAATTGTTATTTTTATTAAGTTTTTGGGAAAAAAGCTTAAAAATACTTTATCTATTTTTTATTTAGAAGTTTAATACCTTGTTTTTTATTGTTGGAAGAAAAGTATCTCATTTAATTAAAACGTGTGATTTAATACTCAAACTAATAAATTTTGTTAGTTTCATATTTACGATTTCTTGACAAAAATAAAATTCCGTTTTTACCTTTACTATGTCAATTAATAATTAACTTTAAATAATATGGTATTAATTTATATTTTATTTGAATTAAAATTAATAAAAAGAAATATTAAATAAATTTAATTTTAATTCAAATAAACCTATAAATTAAAAAAAATTCTTGAGTTTTTACAAAAGAGTGATTAGGGTTTAGATTTTACAATTAAACGAAATTATATGTCGGTTTGGGTTTACAAAATAGTGGTTTGGGTTTAGATTTTATAATTAAACAAAATTATATGTCGGTTTGGATTTACAAATGAGTGGTTAGGGTTTAGATTTTACAATCAAACAAATTTATCTGTCGGTTTGGGTTTATAAAAGAGTGGTTAGGATTTAGATTTTAAAATTAAAGAAAATTATATGTCGGTTTGGATTTATAAAAGAGTGCTTAGAGATTAATTTTACAATTAAACGAAATTGTATTTCAATTTGGGTTTATAAAAAAATAATTAGGGTTTAAATTACACAATTAAACAAAATTATATGTCGGTTTGGGTTTATAAAAAAGTAATTTAGATTTACATATTATAATTAAAACTATAATAAAATGTTTAGAATTAATAGCTTTAAAATTGAATGATATACATATATATATTTTTTATTAATAATTTGTTTCCTTAATTAAGTGGGGGTGAACCCAAGAATTGTCCATAAATTAATACCATGTCATTTAAAATTATTTATTAATTGACATAGTAAGGATAAAAACGGAATTTTATTTTTGTCAAAAAATCATAAGTATGAAACTAACAAAATTTATTAATTTAAGTATTAAATCACATTTTCAATTAAATGAGGTATTTTTCTTCCAACAAAAAAAAACACGGTATTAAACTTCCAAATAAAAAATATATGAGATATTTTAAGCTTTTTTCCCTTAAGTTTTTGTTTTAAGTTTGGTTTTTAACAAAACCATAAAACCGAATTTTTTTTTTTTTTTGATGAAAATTAAAGATAGTCATATTGTCCGGTTTATATTATGTTTAATTATACTATCATTATTTTTTCTTTATTGGGTTTAGAAATATTGTTCTTTTAGTAATTTAGAAATAAGAAAGAAATCTATTGACTGATAAAAAGAAATTTAAACATAGATTTGGTTATCTATACTTTATTATTTTGGAAGTACATAACTTCTTTTCGTAAACTATATAATAAATATATAGGTTGTTAGTTGGTTATAAATAAAGATATTAATAATTTAGACGGGTTTAAGTTATGTATCATATTTATCATTTACGCATTTACTTGATTATCGATTGATATCTTTTTTATTTTTGGCTAAACAAATTTATTCATTGATATAGTCATGAGTTTACAAGGTCATTACAGAAACTTCGAAAGCAAATTATTACATAAGCAGAAATATGCGCCATAAACTGAAGATGATAAAACTAAAGAGTGAATTTGACGATGATTTCTTTAAAGCCTTACTCACTAACGGCCAAATAAAACCGTTATTTTCCTCCCCCGTAATCGATCTTCTTATACGAAAGTTGTGCTTGGTTAACGTTTCGTTGTAGAAGTACCGAAATGCACCTTGTATTACAAAACTCATTGCTTTCGTTGATAGCTCTGAACAATCAACAATCTGATACCAATTAGTCCGTATCAGTGTTATTCTAAAAAATAGTGACCATGTTTTCCTATCGAAAATATCCCAAACAAGCATTAGTCTGTCCTGAGCCTCTTTGTTGACCCTAGTCTTGCCAATTCCTATGTCAAAAACCCAAATTGCATACCCAAACCAAGAGGTGGTGGGTAATGTAACTCGCTGAGAACATCGCTTCCATCTCGGACCCCATAATTTTTTCAACAATGGGTAAATTGTCAACCTTAAGAAGTAACCATCAACATCATCGCCAGTTAAAGTTGATTCCTTTGTTTTGTAACCAGTGAACATATCTCTAAATCCAAAAGAATCAAACGACATCACCGTCCGACTGTAGTCAAAGCCAAACATCCATAGTTCCATCCCCTAAGCGAATAAAACACAATCACATATTCCTGGATCCCAGATCCAAAATGGATGTCCCTTACTTAAATAGGATAGATCCAAATAAGAGGCATATCCCCTTTGATGTTGATAGTGACACATTTCTACTATGAAACAACAAACACCGTTCGAAGACAGAAAGAAGCCGACACAAAAAATCTTGGATTGAGACCAGATTAGGGTCGGAATTAAACTCTTCCACAAAAAGAGAAAGAAAGCACGAAATTGAGACGATGACAGTACCAATCCCATCGTTTGATTCTGAGACCTCTGTTCCCTGCTAGTGTGAAACAAGAGAAACACGTCCGACTGTGGATCCATTACTCTCGCGAAGTATAATTATCTTTGGGTGTTATTAAACATCACCCAAACCGGAGAAGATGATAATTTCGAGATCTGAACTAGAAGTGAAATGGATGAGATGAAAAAAACAGCGGTTTGGGATTTTTGAATTCGCAGCAAATCAAAGTAAAAACAAGAAATATTAGAAACTGAAGGAAAAGAAAGGGACTGGCCGACGCCGGAGAAGCCAGCGCCGGCCGGAAACCGGTGATAATAGAGGTTGTGTTGTTTGGTAGCTGCCTTGAAGATATCGCCTTCGGCGAGAGACAACAAAAGCAATTGACCTTGAGGAATTATATTTTTCAAATACTACTGCATTCTCTATTGATATCTAACTAAACTCTTTTGACTTTAAATAAAATCTTTTGAATCTTACTTACCATATTCATGTGTTACTTGTCATTATAATTTACCTCTCATCTTTATATGATTATATTTTTGTGAAACAAGTAAATTATCATATTATTTATTATAATTAAAAATAGCTCTAATTTAGATATACCATAATTTGAATTTATTAAAAATGAATATAAATTGTTCAATACAATATTCAAGTTTTAGTTATATTATTTTTGAAAAAATTATATTCAACGAAAATTTTGATTGAGTAACATGTCAAAATTTGAATATTGAAATTCAATTTCATATATTTCTTTTGT
This sequence comes from Camelina laxa, assembly GCA_024034495.1. Taxonomy (NCBI): domain Eukaryota; kingdom Viridiplantae; phylum Streptophyta; class Magnoliopsida; order Brassicales; family Brassicaceae; genus Camelina; species Camelina laxa. Next base: position 9,596,459 of record CM043885.1, on the reverse strand, counting down.
TGAATTGTATAATTTTATATACTGTAATAAACTTTTAAATAATTTAATTAGAAATATTTTAAAATAGTTTAATTTGATATTTTTAAGAATATCATAAATATTCAATAGATTAAAAAGTTAAAAATTATAAACACTCTAAATTTAATTTGTTATACCACGGTCAATAGTATGTCGCTATAATATGAAAAAATTTCAAGAAACCAAGTACTTTAAAACAAAAAGTATACCATATATTAAATTACTCTCATAACATAACATCTCGTTTTTCTAGACCAAATTTACAAAATTATGTCTTATATTGACATTCAAATCATATTGTAGAATACACATTATTGAAATAATTTTACATACATAAACTAATACAACAGATTAAAATTTTATTTTAAATATAAAATATATAAAAATTTTGTATAAAATAAAATTTAACTCGTGCTATAGCAAAGATACTACTCTAGTAACTTATTACAGTAAAACCTGTATAAATTAATATTCTATAAATTAATAAACACGATAAATTAATAAATTTTGCTGGTCCCAAGTCATGCCAGTGTAAAAAGTAAGAAAATTTGATAAGATAATATTTTTTTGAAATTTTCTTGTAAAATATGGTCCCAATAATATCATAAATTAATAATCATATAATTTTACATATATATATATATATATATATGCTGATATAGTAATGTATGCTTTATAATTTTGATTTTTTTCCAAGAGCTCATATCTATAAAACAATTATTATACTGTATTTTCAGACTATAATAATATAAAATACTTTATAAGATGTCATAAAAATAGCTATTTTAAAAAAGTTTCCAAGATATGCATCATTTTCAATTTGATAGTTTTCTAAGTACGATAATTGATATTATAATTCATAAATTTGAATTTATGTATATCATTTGTATAAGTGATATTGTTTATTCTATTTGTAATTTACGGTTAATAAGATTTTCTAAATATTAGAAGTTCAATTCTAAAACCATAGAAATTATAATATCTAAAAATCTAATCTTTTTTTGCTAAAATTTTGTCAACTAATAAATTTTAAGAATTTAAAAAATTAAAATATATATCTATAAATTAATAATTATTAATTTAAATTATAAAATTATTATTATTAATTTATAAATAAATTAATATCACTATAAATTAATAAAAAATCATAGTCCTAACATTATTAACTGACAGAGGTTTTACATTAGTTGGTTATAACTTATAACTCATGTATAACTTATTAGTTGATTATAATATTCATTCTATGTTAACTTTTAGTTATGCACCAAACTTTATTTTTGTTTTTGTAGAAAATGAAATCTAACCGAAACCGAATCGAGATATATGGTTTTTATATTGTACCACTTTTTATATAACTGTAACCTAAACAAACCAAACGAAAAACAAACCGAAGAAAAATCATAAAACCAAACGAAAAAACTGTACTCCCGTAGGTGAATGTAGTTAGTTAACCAGTGAAGCTTTCTTTCTTCTTTAGTTAGGTGGTTTGCCGTAACCATAAGTGTAGTTGGAGGATTGTTCACGTCTAGCCCGACCAGTTATTGATTATTGTTCTAGTTCAAATCAAACATATCAGTGACACAACCAAATTAAATTAAGAATTTATGGTACAACTAACAACTTTTTTTTTTGTTCTCTCTACTCTATGCTTAACTTCTTCATTTTAATTTGATTACTATACATAAGATGGGTTTTTACATGTAACATAAGATGCGTTTGGTTAAGTTTTCTATTTGAATCTTACAAGCACGAACCACAGAATTGCTCTCTAATATTCAATGACAACACATTACAACAACAAAGGAAACGACCTCATCATGATAAATTAAGAAAATAAAATTGACAGAATAGTCTAAAAAAGATCAAGAACTTCTAAAATTGTGGTATTACAGAGAGGACAGTTTCCTCTTTGAACCCAAAGCTCTCTCGAACACAACCTACAAAACGTATGACCACACGGAATAAACGCAGCTCCTTTACTTCTTACCATACACACACAACAACTTCTCTCGGCCGCCGTCACCGTCATCGTCTCCTCCGCTTCTCCTTCAACACTTACAAAACTCATCTGCTCTTCATTCTCCTCCAACAACTCCATCAAAGACATCCTCGCCGGCTCCACTTCCCTCTCCACCAGCGTTTCCTCTTCTCTCGCCGATAACGCTCTCTCCTCCGCCAATACAGCTCCTAACCGAACCCTTCCCTCCGCAGACGAAGCTTCCTCCGTTGTCACGTTCCCTGTGCTGGACAGGAGAAAACCGAGCTGGCGGTTTTCGTTATCTCGGTTAGGGATAGGCGTATCCAAATTCGGGATAGGATTAGCCGAGATCCAAACAGTAGTAGCGTTACGTTTAAGACGGAGCTTTTCACGGAGACTTTTCCAAGCGGTTTTGTCTCGACTGTGTCGGTCGTGTCGGTGTTCTCTCTGCATTACATCGAGAAGCGTCCGGTTCGAGAGGTTACTTGACGGCTGAGGCGGTGGTGGTGGTAGCGGGAGCATCTGCGGCGGAGACGGCGAGGTTACGTTTTTGTCAGACATTAGAATAGCTTCTAGAGTTAAACCCGTTAACGCGCTCCGGTTAGTCTCCACCGTTGTTGACATACGATCTAATAACGTCACTCTAAGCCTATCTCCACCGTCCATTTGAATCATCGTTCACCGATTCAAAAACCACAATGCAAGAATGTGAACTGAAAGAAAAAGAAATTAAAAAACAAGACTTTTTGTTATATATAACAGATCAATCGAAGATTTTTTCTCGGGAAAATAGAAGGGAACTAAACTTAATATCTCAGCTTCCTAAACTCAGATTTCTAGGACAAATCAGTTTCAGCTTTCCAAGAAACCCAGATTTTCCCGAGAAAATTGTCAGAAACTGAAATTTTCGCTACCACAGAAAGAAAAAAAAAAAAAAAAAAAAAGGAACGACCTTTGTAATCCAGAATCGTTTACTATTTCAGCAAGACAGCTTCAAAGATAAAATGCCAGAGATTCTTCAGTGAACAAGATCAAAAAAAGCTTCGGTCTTCAAGTTTGCAGAAGAAGAATCCGAAATCCAAGAGCAGATCTGTAATTAATAGAATATACTTTTATTCATTAAAGAAACAGAGACAGAGAATTCTGATTCTATCTTCATATAAAGAAAAAAAAAAAAAAAGAGATCAATGTCAGATAATATTTATCAGAGAAATACAAAATAAAAATAGAATGATTTTACATAATGAGCTCTTTGAACACTTTCTTCTAACTTTCCCTTTTCTGTGAAAAAGAAGAGATTATAATTAGTATATATAAAAAAAAAAAAAAAGGTGTGTACGAGCAGAAGAGGACCACGATTGGTGGTAACGGGTGAGCGTTATTTACAGAAATTAGTTGGTAAAGTTTACTTATTTACCCCATGCATTTATGCGTTTTTATTGATCGATTCTATTGACTTTTGTGTGTGGGACTGTGAAAGCATAAGTGTACGTGTGAGATCATTTGTTACAGCTTTGGCTTTACAACTAAATGACGGAGTCGTTTGTTTCATTGTTTCGTGGGTTGTTTTGTCTGCAACTTTCTTTTAGGCAATGGCAAATATTTTAGCACATGACAAGTGCATTTGTTTCTTGTCTTCTCCTCTAACTACTCTATAGTTTTGGACTCCACATCACAAAGTAACAAAGTTAAGGAGTAACTTCAGTTATTGTGTTATATATATATATATATAGTTTGTAAACAGTTTGCTACACGAGTTAATACCCGACAAGAAAGAAACTCTCATATGGTCTCAACTCTCAAGTTGAATTGGGCTATAAGACTGGTCCGTTTTTTACTGTGCATTTTTAAAATGTCTTAACGTTGAATAGAAAAAATAGTCACCAAACAGTAACGACCACCAAAGACTTGCGTTAAGTTTAATACTTTTGTTAGGAGTCCTAACTTAGGACTAACTAATCCACTAAAGAAATGCATATGCTTCATGTGTTCCCCAATTATATTTGTAACGCTAGTTAGTTAACCTAAAGTTTATCCCCCATATTCATATTAAAAAAAAAAAAAAAAAAAAAGAGTTTTTTTAGTGGAAGAAATAATAACGAGGGTGCACGTGCATCATTTGTTGAAAGCATTTAAGGGCCCAACACATGTAAGACCATCTTCTTGGGTAAATGATTCATACCCATAACATCATACTGGTACTACCATGATTTTAGGTTTGATTGCCACAATTATGAGAAAAATGACTTTTTTTTGTTTTTTTTTGCCACGGGAATTTGAGATTTAAGGTCATAAATTCAAATTTAAAAGCCTTTAGTACACTATTATTATTTTAGAGAGCGACTGAAATAGTCTAAAGAGTTCTTTTCAGTGATATACTTTTTAATGGGTAATTTTAATGTGAAGTTATTGTACATATGGAATCATTTGTAGCTTAGCTTACAACTAAAATGACTCTGTTGGACATGGACTTCGCCTTCCTTCTAAACTCGTCCCATGATGAAGATTTGCCCATTAACAATTCTTTGACCACTCGACAAAGTTCGGTTCATCTGCTCGATCCTCGGTCCATTAGCTAGCTCAGTCAATACCTATGCAAATTAGTGTAACAATACATGATGTATTTAGGGATGTGATACTTGCAAATTAGTGAAAACAATACATGACTAATTTGCAAACAATACATATGCAAATTAGTGTAACAATATACATGATGTACTTAGTGACGTGATACTTGCAAATTAGTGAAAATACATCATGTATTGTTACATTTATACATATGCAAAAACAAAATCCCATTAGCGTAGACATCTATACAAATTTGCAAATTAGTGTAACAATACATGATGTATTCTACGCTAATGACTAATAACAATACGTATAACAAAACAATACTATGCAAATTAGTGAAAACACTATATAGTTTTGTTTTTGCGAACTTGAGAATTTTACTAATTTAACTTAGAAGTGCACATATGAGAAACAACAGAGAAAATTTTTGGAATGAAAAGTCAAAAATCAACCAAGATTAAGGATTGCTAAACTTCACTTATATTTTACTGGTTTAAAAAAATTTATTGATTGCAAATTTATCTACAAAACGTCATTTCTTATGCCAACCTGCACATACACTTACAATCAAAGTATGGAGTAAATGGACCACTTACTTAACGTTAAAATTAAATAAAACTTATCACATCACTAGCGTAGACATTTATACAAATTCATGAATCTCAAATAATAAATTTCATACGGTAAAGACACGATGATACCAAGCTTCTGAGACAACAAATGAATTATATACCTTATGAGAATTGAGAAGAGAACATGTCTTAATTAGTAGCTTTGGTTCCAGTATCTCGTCATGGCATCTAATTTGCAAAGAAACCTGCAAATTGTTCTAGATTCTTTTTTTTTAGCAGAAACATAGATAAAAGCGTGATCGTGATCACAACTACTCCATAGAATGTTTAGAGAACAACAATACCTTGTTGATGATTGAGAAAATGACGTATTTCAAGCTCAACAAAACGTACAGTTCGTTTTTACATATTAACAAAGACTAAGTTCATTTTTTCTACCTCAACTAAACAATTTTTTTATTAAACTAGCCAATTTTTTTTTTATTGCGCATAAAACAGAGTTGATGTGTGACTTTTCTTAACTAAAACAACGTTTGACTTCTCTTAACTAAAGTTGAATTGGCTTAATAGCTTTTGTGGGCCGGCTGATTAGTAGCCTCTATACATAAAATATTGAGTTTTAGTCTCAAAACACCACGAAAGCTCCAGTAGTCTCAAAACACCACGCCAAAACTCTCATGCTCTCTCGCTCTCTCCTTTCCTTACGTACACACGACGTGAGAATGAAGAAAAGTCACTAAGATCTAAACAAAGGAAGATCCGACAAACTTCGAAATCACTTTAATTTGCCTTGTTACCAACTTCAAAATTTAATACTTGACAAACAAATGAAACGTGAGGGCTACGAAATTTGATACTCGATAAACGTCACCAACGCCAATTCTTCTTCGTAAGAGCACGTAGGGCTAGTAGGCTACGAAACGTCAAACGTCCCCAAACATATCCAATGTGTTTGTCCTTATGCCAAGTTTATTCATGTGATTTTGAACATATAAGTTAAAAACTTCAAACTGATGTGGTTCCAATCCAAACTATACGTTAGAAAATATTATCTAACGGGGAGTTCACTTCATGATTTGAGTGGCTATAAGCGACTTAGCCATACTCTTCTCAATCCCGAATACAACAAAGACGACTTCACTTAGCTCTAACTGCGTCCAAGTCAATTTGTACTCCACTATGCAAAACTACATCCTATCTTTATTTATACTAATCTCCTCTCTCACATTTCTTATAACAAAACTACATCATATCTTTCTTAAAAAGTTTCCATCATGTCTGAATCGTTTATGCGTTTGATTTTTCTCTTGCTACTCTTACTCTCTTGTGTCTCCCCTTTAAGCTTCTACACTTTTAATGACCCTGTTGTTGGTCTTGTTGCTTGTGGTCCACACCAGATTCAAGCATTTACGCAGTTCAAGAACGAGTTTGTGCTTGCAACCATAGAGACACCTTCAATGGAGTGTGGTGTGATAACTCCACGGGCGCGGTCAAGAAGCTACGACTCAGGTTCTGTCTCAGTGGAAATCTGAAATCTAATAGTAGCCTCTTCCAATTTCATCAGCTTCGTTCCCTTGATCTCTCTTACAACAACTTCATCTCCTCTTCACTCCCTTCCGAGTTTGGAATGCTCAACAAATTAGAGGTTTTATTTCTTTCCAATAGTGGCTTCCAAAGCCAAGTTCCTTCCACATTTAGTAACTTAAACATGCTTTTCGCTTTAGACTTTCAAAATAACGAGCTCACTGGTAGTTTATCATTTGTGCGGAATCTACGCATGCTCACATACTTAGATGTTTCTCGTAATCACTTCTCTGGAACTTTGAATCCTAACAGCATCCTTTTTGAGTTGCACCACCTCACTTTCCTTAATCTCGGTTTCAACAACTTCACCTCCTCTTCACTCCCTTATGAATTTGGTATTCTCAACAAACTAAAGGTCTTGTTTGTTACCTCCAACAGCTTCTTTGGTCAAGTTCCTCCCACAATTAGTAACCTAACTCGGTTAACTGATTTGCACCTTTGCTCAAACGACTTCACTGGTTTTCTTCCACATGTACAAAATATAACCAAGCTCACCTTGCTAGAACTTTATGATAATCACTTCTCTGGAACCATCCCTTCTTCTCTCTTCACTATGCCTTTCTTATCATATATTGATTTAGGTAGAAACAATCTTAGTGGTTCTATTGAAGTTTCTAACTCCTCTTCGTTGTCAAGGACAGAGCGTTTGTATCTAGGTGAAAATCATTTTGAAGGAAATATCCTAGAGCCTATCTTAAAGCTCATCAACCTTAAAGAGCTCGAGCTTTCTTTCCTAAAAACAAGCTACCCAGTTGACTTAAATATCTTCTCCTCTCTCAAATCTTTGTTGCTCCTCGATCTTTCTGGTGATTGGATATCCCATGCTAGTTTACGTTCAGGTTCATACATCCCATCAACTCTGGAAGCGCTGAGTTTGAAAGGCTGCAACATCAGTGATTTCCCAAACATAATAAAGACCCTTCATAATTTGGAGTATATTTCCCTATCCAACAACAATATCAGTGGAAAAATCCCAAAGTGGTTATGGAGCCTTCCTCGTCTGAGATCAGTAGTCATTACAAGGAACTGGTTAACTGGTTTCGAAGGTTCTTCAGAAGTTCTAGTAAATTCATCGGTGCAAATCTTAATTCTGGGTTCAAACATTTTGGAAGGAGCACTTCCGCATCTACCACTCTCTATCAACTACTTCTCTGCAAGTTACAATAGATTCATAGGCGACATACCTCTTTCAATTTGCAATAGAAGCTTGCTTGATGTCCTTGATCTAAGTTACAACAACTTCACCGGTCCAATTTTTCCATGTTTGAGTAACTTCTTAATTTTGAGTCTCCGAAAGAACAATTTGGAAGGAAGTATTCCAGACAAGTATTATGCCGATGCACCTTTACGGTCACTTGACGTTGGCTACAATCGATTAACCGGAAAGCTTGCAAGGTCTCTTCTAAATTGCTCATCTCTACAGATTCTAAGTGTGGACCACAATGAAATCAAGGATACATTTCCTTTCTCCCTTAAGGCTTTACCGAAATTGCAAGTCCTTATCCTCCGTTAGAACAAATTCTATGGTCCTATATCTCCTCCTAATCAAGGTCCTCTGGGATTTCCTGAGCTGCGTATACTTGAGATAGCTGGTAATAAATTTACCGAAAGCTTGCCTCCAGATTATTTTGTGAATTGGAAAGCATCATCACTCACCATGAATGAAGATTTGGGTCTATATATGGTATATTTGAAGGTTGTTTACCATAAATTTTTAATCACCTTTCGGAACGTTATAGATTTACAATATAAAGGTCTATCTATGGAACAAGAGAAGGTCTTTACTTTCTTTGCCACCATTGATTTTTCTGGAAACATACTTGAAGGAAAAATTCCAGAATCTATTGGTCTCTTAAAGGCACTGATAGCACTCAACTTATCGACAAATGCCTTCACAGGCCATATTCCTCTGTCTTTGGCACATCTTATGAAGCTCGAGTCACTAGACCTATCAAGTAACCAAATCTCAGGGTCTATTCCTAATGGACTTGGGACTCTCTCTTTTTTGGCGTACATCAACGTTTCTCACAACCAACTCACTGGTGAGATACCACAAGGAACACAAATAACTGGGCAACCTAAATCGTCATTTGAAGGAAATGCAGGGCTTTGTGGGTTTCCTCTTGAAGAACGTTGCTTTGGGACTAACGTGCCACCATCACATAAACCTAAAAAAAAAGAGGAGGAAGCAGAGGAACAAGTGTTGAACTGGAAAGGCGTGGCAATAGGGTATGGTCTTGGAGTGTTATTTGGATTGGCAATAGCACAACTCATTGCTTCACACAAGACGGAGTGGCTCATTTGTCTGATTAAGTGCGGAGACCGTTAAGATTTTTTTTTTGTTTTGAGTCTGAAGTTTGTATTGAAGCATTTTCTTATGTTTGTTGCATCTTTTATCTGATGTTTTTGTTCTGTTTTGTTTTGTTTTCTATAAATAAGAATGGTGAATTCTTCTCTGTAGCATAATCATAAAGTATCAGAGAGGTAAGGAAGAGGGTGAATGGGAGTGATGAAATAGTAGAAACTCAAAGTTGGATTTTAGATTACAAGAAAACATTTATTAATTAATCTAAGCAAACCACAGCTTAAAGGATCATATTACAGTATTACTTAGTCATCACATATCTTTATCGCTAACAAAATCAGTTGAAAAATATATAAAAGAGAGACCAGGAAAACAGAACTGAAAAAAAGAAGGCATATATCGGACAGAGTTGCCCATTAGCTTAGTAGAACAATATAATATGGGCCTTCTAATCCCTCAATGTATATTTGTTCTTCTTCTTTCAAGTTTTAAGCACACTTGAAGCCATGACAAACTGAGTGGTAAGTTACTATTTTGTGAACTAAGGTTCTCGGATTTTTTCTACTAGCAGAAGCTCAATTTTCTCACTGCGGTCAAGAACCTGCATGTTAATGAATTACATAAAAGCTCAATTAGTTTTTTTTTTTTTGCAGAAGTGGGCAAAGAGCATAGAAAATTCAAGTCATGTATGACATATTTTCTAAAATTGTAAGATTGACATAGATATATGATTCAGAGCTTCTCAATGTTCTCAATCTTAACACCATTGACTTCGGTCAATTTGCCGCAACAACTCAAACAAGCCAATACATAATCTCAAATGGAATCAGAACACCCGAAAAAAATAATAGATCAAGATATATCCAACCGAGAGATGCAATAATAATTATCTTCAGGCATTCGTTGGCAAGAAACCTTATTATACGCAACAAAAAACCTTAACAGAAGAAGCATAACGAATTCATAAATATAGTAATATACACATGAACGTCACTAATGAGATCGATTGCAAATAAAGACAAAATTTACATCTACGGTTTCCAAATAGATTGAAACTATGCCTGCAAGAGAGCGAAATCAAAACTTATTTTTACGAGAATACAACCATAAAGAGAACATGTTCGGATTGAAAAGGGAGACTCATTGAAGCCATCATCGAAGAGTTAACTGAAGCCCCTATAATTCGCTTTCAACTCATTGAGAATCACTTTACTCTCCTATGGAGTGAGTGACTTGTACCTTTTTTTGAGTTACATGAATAGACGGTAGCGATAGGAGAGACATTCGATCTGACTAAGACGATGATTTTTATGAAGCCAAAATGTTATTTTTAATTTATCCAATTTTTTGGTTGAATTTTATGCTCTACTCTGTTAATAATATTGGCATAAAACGTTGACGTAATTATCCGAAAAATCTGTAGACACTCATTTTGATAAATTTTTCCAACGAAAGACAAAATAACTAACTTATTAAATTGATACTAAACCAGCGATATGCCTGAGATTTTATAACATGGAAACTGTTAATCTGTTATACTACAAAAGGGCCCGAAACAACAAGACCAAATAAAACGAAACAAAAAGAAGGCCTTATTTGGTCAAAATCTCAGGCCCAGAATCCGGGGAGAGAGAGAGAGAGAGAGAGAGAGAGAGGGAGAGAGAGTCGCATACTGCGTCGAGGAGAGAGAGAAAGAGAGAGAGAACGAAAAAAACATCAACGAGAAGCCAATTTTTTTTTTTTTTTTTTGGTTTGTTGCCTTTCTTCTCCCGAGAGGGAAACCAAAATTGAATACAAAAATTGCTGAATTAGGAATCAATCTCGCAACAAGCAAAGCAATTTCACGGATTCCATGTCGTGGGAGCTCTCTCATGTTTCCCTGAGAAATTGATTTCGTCTCTGATTTGGAAAACAAAAAAAAGCTTGGAAAGAGGTGTTTTTGGGAAACCCTAGGAGAGAGAAACTAATTTTAGAATTTGGGTGATTTTGCCCGAGTTTTGTGCCCTAGCTTTTGCGTTCTTTCTCGTTCTACGTTCAATTCCCAGGTAAACTCTAGCTTTCTCACTCTTCTTCTCAAACCCTAGAGTCCAGCTTTGCTGGAAGGTTCTGTGATTTTTTAACGTTTTGGGTGCACTGCTTCTCATTCTGCTAATTTTTATCAGGAATGTGAATTGTTTTGCTGTAATTACGTCTCTGTGATTCTTGTTTCTGCCTCGTTTAGCTTCGAAATGTGTAATACTTGATTGAAGAGTTCGTGGGTACGACATTAAGTAGCTCAAGTTGATCATTTCTAACTTTAGGTTCGGATTAAGCTCCGAGGACCTCTCTGCTTCGAGGCAACACTACATTTTTTTTGGGTATCGTAGAGTTTCATTTAGCGTTAACCTGGAATGAATAGTTCTGAGCTCTGTTGTGGGTTATGTTGCTTCTCTACGTCTGATCTTCTAGATGGTCGAGAATGGGAGAGGCGTTAGCTATGAAGATTCTCTGTCAAATACCAGATTCTAGGGAGTTATTATCTTCACTTTGATGTTCCTTTGGATAGTGGCTCAAACATTTGAATGATTTTTGTTTGATTCTGCTAAGCTATTATCATATATGGCACTGCCATGACTTCCTCTGGAAATTTTTTTGTGTTCTCTGCTCTTTTTGCATCATGACAACTTTGTACATGCGCATAGATTAACCATCATTATTTGTAGGTCGACATTTAGCTGTTACTTGGTTCTAACTTCTTCAGTATGATCATTCGGAATGCTGTAAATACTGAAACCCTCTTGATGTAATTTTTCAGTTAAGTTAGAATTCGAATTTATGGGACATCGGAGGTGGTGATGCATGGAAACGTTTCAGGATATCTTCTAGTAAATGCTGAGGTTGATTCCATGGGAGGAGTTATTGATAGTGGGGGTGGTATTGGTGTCAAAACATCTCCGCGGCGAACAGCAATTGAGAAGGCTCAAGCGGAGCTAAGGTATTTCAGATTGAGACTTCTTGATCTTCTTCAATTTGTTTAAATGCTCTACAATTTCTACAGCTATTATTCACTTCCAATGTGTAACAAAGATGCTTGTTTCAACAGGCAAGAGTATGATGTCCGTGAGGAAAGGAGGAGAGAATTGGAGTTTCTGGAGAAAGTATGCATACCAATATATCCCTGTTCTCTTTTTTTCCAAAAACTTATGATGACGAGCCTTTACTCTTCTATTTGCTTCAGGGCGGTAATCCCTTGGATTTTAAGTTTGGCATTGCAACTTCACAAAGCGTCCAATCTACATCACTCACAGATCAGCAAGCAGAGCATTTTATAAACAGGTACACTCTTGTTTGTTGTAGTTCCCCATTAATTTCATGGATTAGCTCATCATTATTTACCCATAACCCCCACAGTGAAGTCAAGGATAGTTTTGCCCTGACTGCCTCACCACATGGAGACTCTGTGGAGAGTAGCGGTAGACCTGGAGTTCCTACAATTTCTGAACCCAATACAGCAGATAATCTCTTACTGTTTGATTCTGAAAACAAGTCAGTTGAAGGAGAAAGAAATTTGAGATATCCTAATAGGCAAAACAGAACTTCTGAGTCAGAACGATCCTCCAAAGCAAATACCAACCAGAATACCAAAGAAACAGAAGATTCTGCCATCTTTCGCCCGTATGCTCGAAGGAACAGATCAAAGATTAATCGGGATCCATCACGGTCAAGCTCTACGGATTTAGTTCAGAATCGTGGTGGTCTTGCAACGTCTATATCTATTCGCAGAGGATCAGTGGAAGGAAAGGGTTGCATTCCCGAAGCAGCGAATCAAAAGGATAGGCATACAACTTCCGTATCTTGTCCAATATTTGCAAATTCAAATGGTAATATCGTTCCAAAAAATATAGTTCCCAGCAATTCGCTGAATACTAAGGTGGATGGTGAACCTGTTGTACGAGAGAGTACTGCTGGATCTAAGATTAGTCTATTGAAAGATGAAACCGACATTACATATAGAAAAAGCTCTGCATATTTGTCAGTTGGAGAGTCTGGCCTTGCTGTGGAGAAGGCACAACTAGTTCCGACTGGTACAGAGATTGGTTCTCCCAAAGCTGTAACAATAGCTGGTCAGGAAAATAGTTCTACCCAACTGAATGGCCTAAGAGATTCCACGGGAGAGGAAGAAAGCTTAACAAATAGAGGAGCTGCAGGGACTAAAGGGTTAGAGTCAGAGTCTTCTCTTGCTAACAACATAGAAGTAGATGTAGATAATGGAAGGGATCTTTATAAAGTGGACAAACTTGACTCGGATGAAATCTCTATGCAGAAGGCTGTAAGAGTAGAGGGGTTGCTGAGTCAAACAGTTGATGAAATGACGAAAACTAAGATTGAGGATGAGACAGGTCGACCTACTACCATTATTAGTGAGTGCGTTCCTGAGAAATTGGTTAAAATTGAAAATCAAAATCACAGAAGTACAGCTGAGATGCAAAGTGAAGAGAGAGGTTCTGAGACTGAGAAAAGGCTTCAGGATGGGTTGATTGTATCCGAAAATGACAGGAAAGTTGGTAGTCTTTTACCTGAAAATCCTAGCAGCTCGTTGTACTCTGAAATTCCTCAGGCATCTGTAGACACAAGTTCCTGCGCAGTTGGCGATAATTTGTTGTCAGGAACTGACATTGAAGAATCAAAACATCAGCCGAGCTCAGATGCAGTAGTGTTTGATACTGTGAAGGAGGACTCCATCCTTGAGGAGGCACGGATTATACAGGTTTTCTTTTTCAACTTGGCTTTGTGATCTTAAGTTCTCTAACTTTTGAAGAAGTTATATACCTATTCATCGTTTTAACAGGCAAAGAGAAAAAGAATTGCCGCGTTATCTTGTGGTACTGTACCAGTGGAGGTCCGTGAGAAATCTCAATGGGATTTTGTCCTCGAAGAAATGGCGTGGCTGGCAAATGATTTTGCGCAGGTCTGGTCTAGCTAAATTAGCTTTCTAACTTAAATTCTGTATATCTGCATGGGATTTGTCTAACTTAACTTGAAAGCTGCATTTTGTGGATTGATATTTTGTTTATTTCCAATAGCATCTGGACATTTGTCTGCTTAAATGAGCTTTTCCACTTTTATGTTAATTGGTGAGTGTTCTGATTCCAATTTATTACCTTTATCTTCTATCTTCTAGGAGCGCCTTTGGAAGCTGACTGCTGCCGCACAAATTTGCCATCGAGTTGCTTTGACTTGTCACTTGAGATTTGAGGAACGAAATCAGCAGAGAGAGCTGAAAAAAATAGCTTCAATCCTATCTAATGCTATCTTGCAATTCTGGAGTTCTGTGGAGGTTCCTGGGGAACTGGAGGAGACAAGCATGGAAATTGTTAAGGTATTTACTGTCAGACCTTAATTTTGGTTGTGGGAATGGTCTTTGATGGCAATGGTGATCATATGGTTCTTTCCTTGTCTTTTAAATTAGAATTATGCATATATAGATATATACTCGTTAAATTATAGCATTTACAACACTGACATCCTGGAACCATATTATTATGTTTGTGACTGGACTGTAAAACGACACATTTCTTCTGATATTTCCTTCATATGATGGCGAGGCCGGATCTTTCTTATTCACTTGCACTGTCTTTCATAATTACCTTCAGAAGTCTCTGGTTCTGTTACACTTTTTCATATGATATTAATAACTTAATGGTATCCTACTAAGTAATACCGCGTTGTATGCAGGAGACTTGCCAAGAATCTAATTATGTGAATGGCAGAATATGTTTAGCTGCGGGTGTCAAGGAGTATGCAAGTAGATTTTTAAAGTATAACAACTCTTCCATCCCCTATCATTCAGCTGCACCGTCAACACCTGACAATATGTGCGACCCAGAGATATTGGATATATCTATGGTTGATCAGCTTACAGAAGTATGAATCTCTCAGAAGTTTTTCCGCAACCTCACTTGAATACTATTGCTGTGGATAGCTCTACAATATTGCTTATTGACCTTTTTTATTGTGCAGGCAAGCCTCTTTTATTCAGTTCCATCTGGTGCAATGGAGGTATACCATAAGTCCATTGAGTCGCATCTTACACGTTGTGAGGTATGTGAGATTTTTATGTGCTAGGAGCTCTCATATTGTAACCTTGATGACGTATATTTTCCTGAGAATATATATCTATTCTCTGAAGTTATTTAACAGTATATCTCTGTTCCCAGAAGTCCGGAAGTAGCATGCAGGAGGAGGTTGATACATCGGCTTATGATGCTGCTGGAGGTATGCACAATTCTGGGTTGTTTGAGCTTCGCATACTGGTTAAATATTTGCTAACTTTTATCTCTAATAGTAGATACAGGATATAATGTAACTGCTTTTGATGAGGATGAAGGAGAAACAAGTACCTATTATCTTCCGAAAGCTTTCGAATCGAACAAATCATTTAATACAAGCCACAAAAAAAGGAAGAATCTGATGAAGTCTCATTCTGCCCGGTCATATGATCTTGGAGATGATTTACCATACGTCAACTACACAGATGGGTCTAACTCATCAAGCTTGATGGCAAAAAGGCCTGCCAGTAATAATAATATTGGCTCAGTTCCGACGAGGCGAGTGCGCACTGCTTCCAGGCAGAGGATTCCGAGTCCTTTTGGCTGTGCTACTGCTGGGAATTTATCAGTGCCCTCGAAGACAGATGCGTCTAGTGGGGATACTAGTTCTTTCCAGGATGAGCAAAGTAGTTTACATGGTGGATCGGCAGTCCAAAAAGGCACAGAGGTTGAATCAAGTGGTAATTTTGAAAAGCAGTTCCCTTATGACATGGCTGAAACCTCAGGAAAACCTAAAAAGAAGAAGAAGACTCATCAGGTAGTTTGCAATGTCAGCATATCTCTTACTATTTTGCAGAATAGTAGTTGCTATTAAATTTAGTTGACATTGCATTCTAATTTTCAAATTCATTTGTTACAGGGATCCGCATATGACCAAACCTGGCATCTCGATCCGTCAGTCCATGTTGAACAGGTGAGTTCATTGGTAATATCCTAATAATCAATTTGAACAAATGTTTAGGGAAAGCATGCCAGGAGTTTAGACGGTGTGAATTAATCAATATTATTGCCCAACTAGTTTGATGTTTGTGTCCTACTCTTGAGATTGTAATACTTGACATGTTCGTTTTTTTTTGTTTCCGTTTTTATCTTAAGGGGTGACTATTTCTTGAAATGAGAAATGGAAGTTATAATAGTTGACGAATGTTTACCCTGTACTAAGAATTGACTTCTTAGAAAGGATTCTAATTGGTCCTTATTTTGCAGAAGGACCACTGGAAGAAGCGACCAGAGAATCATTTCGATATGAATGGTATAATTTGCAAATTCGTTTTTACTTTGTGGTGCATTGTAGCTCTTTTGCGGTTGGTGGGAGCCTCAGCCTCACTTTGCCTATATAAATCAAACAATACTCCTTGGGGATATCATGTTTTAAGCAGCATTTTTTGCGTACATCTTAACATTAACCACCAATCATAAAACTAAAACAATGATTGATTGTATAACTTTGTGACATTTTAATTGTCTTTTATAAGGTATGTATGGTCCTCATAGTGCAAAGAAGCAAAAGACCACCAAGCAATTGATAGAGAATAATTTTGATATTGCTATTCCTCACACTGGATCTATTCCATCTCCGGCGGCTTCCCAAATGAGCAATATGTCCAACCCCAACAAATCTATCAAATTTATTGGAGGTCGTGATAGGGGCAGAAAAATAAAAGGCCTGAAGGTATGCTGTTGAAGGTTTGCTGACTCCATTCACTTTGTCTTAAATTTTTGTTTTACACTAGAATTTGTTTTTTCTCAGATTTCTCCTGGCCAGCATGGTTCTGGAAATCCGTGGTCTCTATTTGAAGATCAGGTTTTTTATTCGCCGTTTCATTAGCATCGATATACTGTAGGTTGCTTTATGAGTATCTAATTTTTTTCCACCATTTAGGCGCTAGTTGTCCTGGTGCATGATATGGGCCCTAACTGGGAGCTCATTAGTGATGCCATGAACAGCACTCTTAAAATTAAGGTAAGTGCCTGTTGTTTTGAAAAAGTCTTGGGATTCTTTTCTGGTACATTTCGAACAGAGTGGTAGAGCTATACTTCAATAGAATATATATATCTGTTTTTTCCTATTCGTGTCCGTGAATAAGTGGTATTTGGTACTGGCTGATTAATGTTCCATCGTTTGTCTAGTGTATATATCGCAATCCAACTGAGTGCAAGGAGCGTCATAAGATTCTGATGGATAAGAATGTTGGTGATGGGGCTGATAGTGCTGAAGATTCAGGGAATTCTCAGTCTTATCCATCCACTTTGCCTGGCATCCCAAAGGTTTTACCTTAGCTATGAGACGCTGAACAAAGTGTCTTCTATGTTTAGACTAATTTAATTTTCCCCGGCTATGTTTGTGATATTCAGGGAAGTGCGAGACAGTTGTTTCAACGACTGCAAGGGCCAATGGAGGAAGATACCCTGAAGTCTCATTTTGAGAAGATTTGTTTGATTGGGAAGAAGTTACATTATAAAAAGACACAGGTTAGTGCACCTACTGCTTTGTTACTGTTTCCAAGCTTGTAACCTAAAACTAGTGGATACTGTCTTTTTGCATTTTTTTCCCACTCATAATTCAATCGTTGCCTGGCAATAGGGATAGTTCCTCGTGTATGTACTGTGTAGCATGAAGGAGATAATATGATGGGTGAGGTAGTCCAAATATTAGTTTTTGAGTCCCTTTGTGGGAAGAATGCTGAAGGGTTCTTAATGTATAGACTTATAGTGCTAGAGAGTGTTCTCAGGTTTCTTTTGTTCACGGAATTCAGTTTTCAAGCTGTACTGGAGCTGGTAACGTTTTTGCTTGTATACATCCGGGCTATGGAACTTGAGAAGATAGATTTTCTTAATTCAGTTTTCAATTAGCATAGAGTTTATGCTAAGAAAGGGATATCTCAATCACTCTTATTTGACATAACAGGTCTGCATGTTTTTAAGTATAGCCGCAACATTTGCTGTAGTCACATTGTAGTTTGAAGTATGAATCTTCTAAGGCCCTAAATCTGTTATCTTGTTACTGTTTTTGTATGTTTGCGACTGTTTCATCTAATCTTCAAGAATGATGGTCGGGATCCCAAACCAATAGTACCAGTTCACAATTCACAAGTCATGGCTCTTTCTCAAGTATTCCCGAATAATCTGAATGGAGGTGTTCTTACGTAAGTTCTGTTGTTCTCTTAAATTTACATATACCTTGATTACAACTTTTGAAATTCTAATATCTTGCTACTCTCTGGATGAAGGCCCCTTGATGTCTGTGATGCATCAACTTCAGGTCAAGATGTATTTTCACTTGAAAATCCAGGTCTTCCAATGTTGAATCAGGGAACGCCAGTGCTCCCTACTTCTGGAGCACATCCATCCACTCCTGGATCATCTGGTGTGGTTCTCAGCAACAATTTGCCAACCACATCTGGCCTCCAGAGTGCTTCTGTCAGGTAGCCCTGTACTGAATGGTTTGTCCTTCTGAATACACACGTCTGTGAATTCTCTTCTCAATTAACGTAAGGGTTATTACTTCCTTTGATATTTGATATATATTTTCTGTTTAGGGATGGTAGATTTAACGTTCCTAGAGGGTCTTTGCCACTTGATGAACAACACCGACTACAACAATTTAACCAGATGTTATCCGGTAGAAACCTGCAGCAACCTTCCTTATCAACTCCTGGAGCTGTCTCAGGAGCCGATCGTGGACATCGTATGGTTCCTGGTGGAAGTGCTATGGGTGCAAGTGGAATGAACAGAAGCACACCCATGTCAAGGCCTGGTTTTCAAGGGATGGGCTCCTCAGCAATGCCAAATACTGGTAGTATGCTTTCCTCTGGTATGGTAGGAATTCCAAACACTGGAAATATTCATTCCGGAGGAGGAGCTTCGCCAGGAAACTCCATGCTCAGGCCTCGTGAAGCTGTGCAGCATATGATGCGGGTAAGCTATTTGGATTTTGTTTGCTGGTACGCTAATTACGACACTTAGTTTTAAGATTTCTCACATGTGGGAACTTAGCGTAATTACCTACTTCACCACCTGGACTGATTTTATCTGGCTCCTTTTTTAGTTTGTAGACGTTCAGCGCTTCTGATTTTTGTCAACCGCTGGTCGATTGTCATTTTGAACCTGTTTGTCCACATTACAAACTATACAGTGACGATAAAAACTGATATGCATGAGTTTCAGATGCAGGCTGCTCAAGGGACCAGTCCGGGGATCCCAGCTTTCGGTGCTATGAGTTCTGGCTTTACCAACCAGACAACTCCTGTTCAGGCGTACCCAGGCCATCTTTCCCAGCAGCATCAGATGTCACCGCAGTCACATGTGCTTGGCAACTCGCATCATCCTCATCTCCAAAGCCCAAGTCAAGCTACTGGGGCACAGCAGGAAGCATTTGCTATCCGTCAAAGGCAAATACACCAGAGGTTTTTGCAGCAACAGCAACAGTTTCCAACATCTGGTACTATGATGCCACATGTACAACAACCTCAGGGCTCTTCTGTTTCTTCTTCTCCACAAAACAGTCCTCAGACTCAACAACCCGTTTCGCCCCAGCCATTATCGATACCCCCAGTGTCGACCTCTCCTAATATTAATGCTTTGGCACAACAGAACCCTCAAAAATCTCAGTTGCCGCTTCATGGTCTTGGTAGGAGTCCTCAGTCTAGTGCTTCCGGAGTGAACAATCAAGCTGGAAAACAACGGCAGCGACAACTTCAGCAGCAGTCTGCGAGACAACATCCACACCAGCGGCAGCCAACACAAGGTCAACAGCAGAGTAAACAATTGAAGGGGATGGGTAGAGGCAACATGATCCATCAGAACATCACTGTTGATCAGTCACACCTGAATGGTCTCACCATGGCCCCAGGAAATCAGGCTACCGAAAAAGGAGAGCCAGCGGTTCCGGTTAGGCCAGATCAGCAGTCTAACGCAGGGACTACTACTAGCACGCATCTGCCATCTAAACCATTTCCTCCCTTGTCTTCAAATCATTCACAGCAACTGCCAAAAGCTTTCCCTGGTACTTCGTCTCCGTCCCAACAACAGATGCAATTACATTCAGAAAATAGCATCCAAAGCCAGAGCTCACCTGCGACCCCATGTAACATCTTATCCACCTCTAGCCCGTCAGTTACACCTTCTAACCATCAGCATTTGTTGCTACACCAAAAGCAGCGCAATCAAGTGCAATCAACAGCTCAGCGAGTTATTCATCATAATCATCTAGGGAACTCTGAGTTATCAAAGAAGTCCCAAGCTGATCGTATGCCACGTGTTCCGCAGTCTGTCACCAGTACCACCCAAACTACTAGTATGGGTACGACGAAGGGTATGCCTCCAGCGAGTCATGATTCGAAAAACGTAAAAGCGGTTGGTTCTACTGCGGTGCCTGCTTTGGAATCTCCATCTAGTGCTGCCTCTGTGCAAAGCACAGCTTCTAAAGTAGTAAACAGTTCCAATACAGATTCAGCTGGGAATGATCCAGTAACAACACCGAACCAAGGACTAGCTCAAAAGCATGGATCTGGTGGCTTGCTGAGTCACGGGATAAAGGCTGTGACACAGAAACAACAGTCTCTACCTTCAGAAGAAAAGAGACCGAAGTTGTCAGAGAAGCTGAGTGTACAAAATCAGAAACACCTTGCTTCTGAGCAGCAGCAGCAGCAGCCTCAATTAGAAGAATCACAAGAAGTATCATCTTCGAAGCCTCCTGATACAAAAGTGGAATGAGAGGCATAAGAGATGATGAACCTAGAATCTTGAGTAGCTGTAGACCCTGCAAAGGCTTAATAGGGAAGAAGATGGTGGATAGGATGAAAATTTATGCAGGTCTTTTTGCCTCTTTTGAAGAGAGAGAGAGAGAGAGAGAGAAGGTATATCATAATGTAAATTACCACTTGCATCATAGAGAAGTAGTCTCTTCCTTCTTCTTCTTCTTCTTCTTCCCATCTTTTGGCTTGGGAGAGAGTAGAAACAGTTTATAATGTTATGTACAGAAAAGTCTCTACTCCTCCACCCACTTTTTTTTTTTGTTTCCCCCCTTTTCCTCTAACTTGCCTTGTAGGTTTAGGTTAATTTGATGATGTATCATTGTTCTGTCTCTTTAATCTCTTACGGTTAAAAAAAAGTTCACATTGCTTCCCATAACAATTTTTTGTCTAGTACACATCAACATTAGATTACACATGGTGCACTTTATAGAATCGTGAACATGTTACAAAAGAAGAGAAGAACAGCCATAGTAACATCATCATCTTCTTCTGTTATTAATAATAGTTAGAAAGAAGAATCAAAGGAAGAGTTGAGAAAGTGAAGAAGCTGAGCTTGAGAAGTCTTAATCAAATTAATCCTTCTAATCTCCATCTCCTTACGCAGCCTCACTGTCTCTTTAGCGAACTCCATCTTCTTCTTTTCCATTACCATAACTCTTTCAGCAAAGGCTCTAATCTCCGCGGCAACAGCTCTCGCTCCTTTCCTCCGCCTCTCACCACCATCGTTGTTCCTCTTCCTCTTGGTTGATCTCTCTCTTCCTCCACCAACTCCAGCAAATCTGTTAACCGTAGCAGGTCTTCTCAGTATGTAATTAATACTCCTCGATTTGCTCTGTCTCTCATCTTCTTCGTAGTTATCCTCTTCTTCTTGATCTTGATCTTCTTCTTGGTAGTGATTATTCGAATTCGGAGGTAGTCGTGTGAGAGGACGAGCTGAGATGGGAGCAGGGTTCGAATCCATTTCCTCCATTTGATTATAGAAAGGCCATATCGAGATCGGTCCCATACTCTGTCTCTCTGATCGGAATCTTTTACGCAACTTCTCAATCTTATGCCTGCACTGAGTAGCTGACCGGTCAACGCCGGAGCGAGCTGAGACGGCGACGGCGATCTCTTCCCAGTGGGTCGATTTGAGAGGACCACGGCCAATTGCGTCCCATTTCTCTTTGAAGGATTCGATTAGGAGGAAAGTCTCGTCGTGAGTCCAGAGTACAGGTTGGGTTTTTCTGGCGACGGAGGAGGTTGTAGCGGCTAAAGCTACGACGGTGATATGCGATGGTGGAGGAGAGGATGGATCCGTGGGTTGTTGTTGTGTCTGATGCGGCGGAGTAGCGGCGGAATTAGGGTTTGAATCAGAGGGAGGAGAGGAGGTCGGCGAAGGCGTCGCCATGGTTTTTACCTTTTTAGTGTAATAAATTTGTTAATTTGGGGCTTCGGCTTTTTATGAGTTTTAACTCCGGGTTCAATCGGATCTTTGGGTTTTGTCTTCTCGGCCCAAGAAAAATTTAGAAAGACCAAACTACTTCTCCTCTTCTTTTACTCATGGACTCATGATCTATTTCCTATCCAACTTTTCATATTAAAAAAAAAAATGTACACAAATCTATTAACATTTAGATAGAAATTTCGAAACACACACAATCATATATACTTTGAACTTTGAAACCTCTAAAGTCTAACTAACACACATAAATAATACTTTGAAACCTCTAAACATGGTGGTTTACTGGTTTTAGTTGGTTTACTGTTTCAAGAAAAATTGTTAACCTCCTAAATACCAAGCTAAACCGGATTTACCCTTTATTCAATAGACATTGGCTAATTCCTCTTAGTACAGCCTCTCCTAAACTAAAAACAGTATACTGTATGTGGAATCTCACGTACTCTAAGCATTTCACGCAGCTTTTCTCATAGGTGTACAAGGCTTTGTTATGATGTCTGCAATTTGTCTACGTGTGCTGAAATGAACCAACTCCATAACTCCATCATTAGTATTAAGTAAGACCCCTAAGAAAATGAAATCTTACTTCGATATGCTTACTTCTCTTGTGCATATATAACTGGGTGGATTCTTTGATAACTTGATTGTAGACATGTCATCACCGTACATTATTGTATTTTCTCCTTCCCTTTTGAACAAACCCAAAATTGTCAAAAAAAATTTCTGATTTATCAAAAACTCTGCATAGTTGGCACTTTTCTCCCAATTTTGGACACTCGTTTTGATTGTCCTAGCTTGTGAAACTTATTGCATTCAAGTAAAGATTTGTTGAATGAACCTCTACCTAGTCCCTCCTCTTGCCTCTGAAAGCCCCTCAAAATCCTCCTCTACCCCGAGTCCACTGCTCTCCTCTTCTTTGAACTTGTTGACCTCTTCTTGTTCCTTTATCCACGTTCATTTCTTTGAGATTTTGCTTTCATTGGAGTCTAACCTCCTTACAACTTTTATATTGCAAGATCTGCTTCAATGTCTTGTCAATAGGGGTTTATTACTTGGGGCTTACGCTAGCGGTTTCGTAGACCAAAATCGACTACTCTACCAAATTTCATTTCTGCTCTTTCTCTCTTTACATGACCATCAAATGTAATTCTATTTGTAAATTGTGCTTGTAAGTTGAAAGAAATACACAATACACATACTGTAAAATCATCTGTTTTTTTTTTTTTTTTTTTTTTTTTTTTTTTTCTGACAATATAATCCCCCACAACTATTGGATTATATACTATACAACAATGATGTGCAACAGAATCGTTATGGAAAAAAACTAAAATCCCAAATAAGTTCACTAATTCCTCTGTTTTCTAACCTAAACTGGTAAATAAACAATTGTAAGCTCTCCCTCTTCAGTTTCACTTCATGTACCATTTCGCCTTTAATATATATACCGTCTGAAAAAACCAAAAAACAATAAAGGATAAGAAATCTAACTGAGCAAATCAAACACAAAAGATGAGAGTGATATTTCTCACCTGTGATAGTGGTTAAGAGGGTGAAGTAATAGCTATGCAGAGACTTTGGATATGAGATTCAAAGATAAATTTATTCTGCAAGTCAGGTTTCGGCTTGGAAGTTTCTGCAATGTCTTGGCCAGCACGAACGCATTCCCTGCGTTAAGCAAAGAAGAAGAAGAAGAATGTTTCATATTGATGCACACAGAGTTCTATCCCAAGCGTTCACATAAGAAAAGACTAAGCCCTTACCGTTGAGCTGCTCTCTTTCAAGTTTTCCAAACACTCAGCGAGTTCAATTTGTTTTGACGCGGTCAAAAAGAGTGCCTGTCACAACATTAAATCATAACGTAAGTCTAATGCCTGGAGAGACATAGATCATGAAACAATCAGAGAATGAGACTATAGTTTACCTTTTTTGTCTTCTGTAAATCTTGCTCAATGGATTTGATGCGGTCTAATGAATCACGAAGTATATCTTCTTTCTCCTGAGGAATGCTTGAGGGTTTATCACACAAAACTGTGACCATGGTCTCCAGATTTTGCAACCTCAGCCAGCATGGATGAACAGACTCTCTTCCTTGCACCTGAGGAGGAGGAACATGTTGCTGGGGGACCGAAACCCTTACCTCCGGTCTCAATTGGTTCTCTGGTTGCTTATTTACAAGTCTTCCCAAGATCCGGAACATGAGACATAGACTGCCAAGAAGTTGGAGGATAAAACGAGCCAACAAACTTGCAACCTTCTGAAAAGAGTTCCTTTCTACCGTCAGATTACTGGGTAATTGATCTGCAGGAAAGTGTTGTACAGATTAGTAGAATCTTATCTAAAATAGATCATGACATGAGCACAACAGAGTGGCTTTCACCTACCTGTTGAATCAGACTGTTCCATTCTCCCAACACCAACTGCTTCAACTTGATTGCTCAACTGAGCACGTTTGTCCTGGAAACATAAGAATACGCGTTAATCATTCATTGACAATATTAGACAATGACCATATAAAAGAGCACCAACAGACTATGTTGTATACTAAACTAACATGTTCAGAATGTGATTCTCTCTCCCTAGCTTGTCCTCCATTAGGTGACGATATTTCTGTGTTTACATGATGCTGCAAGAAATGGGAAGGTGATATTAATACAGAAAGTAACAGAAGCCAATCACTGTTACAACTTCACTAGATTTAATACTCACCCGTAAAGCAAATAATTTAGCTACTTCACCATTCTCCAGGAGCCCTTGTTCTTTTGTTTTGTACATTGCATCTCTTGAGCGCACCAACTACAAGTATGATGCAAAACAGAGATTTTATTAGATAATGCTTTTCAAGAGAATGTATTATCTAGAAGAAAAAAAATTGAGCTGAAAAGGATCATACTTTCATTATCTCCGGATCATTCCAAGGCCCCTTGTTGAATCGCATACACCCACCCTCATTTGCACACAAACAACTTCCTCCCAGAAACTCGGGAAGCTCACTGTGTAAAGAAAATAACAGAGTCCAACTTTATAAGCCAAACTGGATTATATTTAATTGCCACAGATAAAGTAGAAATTCTGACCTTGGATCTATAATCTCAAGAAGGTGACTGCGAAATTTGTTTCCCAAAACCTGCGCAGTAACCAATGTAAATTGTTGGTCAAATTGATACATCTGAAAAGTCAAGTATAAGGCTTATATAAGTGGAAGACGTAATACATGTATCTTAGAAGTAGTTTTAGGGTCGAGAAAGCCTTTCACTGTGTTCCATATAAGCTTGAATCCGCTTCCAGCATTAATAATGTACATCTGATTCAATGTCTGTCTTCAATGAACCAAAACCAATGTTAGTGTTCTTCAATGGTAAAAAAGCATATAGGTTGCCACTCAAATAGCTTTCATTTCATACACCCACCTCAGGATAGTTGTCACCATCAATTTTCTGCATTCGCATTACAAGGTCCTGAGCTAATTTTCTAAAGCTCATCCAACTCTGCATCCAAAGAGCCATTTAAGGACACAGAATGTAGCACTGAAACAGAAAGTTGAGAAAGGAATATAGAGGTACCAACCACTCCATGCACATCTATTATGGTTGTGGAAGAATTTATGTGCCTCTTTGCTGCGATGGAGCAGGCTGGAAACTTCTCAGAAAAAGTCTTTTCAAAACCCTGTACATGATATCTCAAGAAACGCTCCAATGTGGTAACCTTCATTAGTTTGCCGGGGTCAATTTTACCAAGCCGCTCAATGTAGACAGGCCGACCATCTCTATCTACACCATGGTAACCATGTGGATAGTACTGTTGTACTTCTTCGTACTCATCATAAACAAAATCCTGAAGGGAATAAGTCATTATTGCCAGTTAGGAAAACAGCAAAAACCCATGTGGAAAGATTCTTAGAAAAAAAAATTCTCAGTTTGAAAAGGTTTTGCAGCACTCATAAAACAACAATATCTTTACCAACTCGAAGGAAGGTTCTTATCCTTAACCTGCATTATAGTATCAACTCCATTCTCTTTCCTCCACTTTAGCATCTCTTCCCACATCTGAACAGCTTTATCAATATCAAATCTCCTCGCCTTCAAGAATCTGCAACATGAAAACCTTAAAAACTGATCACCAGTAATCTACACACTTTCCTGAACCCTGAGATATCTAAACATGATCCTCCTATTACCTCAACATTGTATGATAATCATCGTGCCGAGTCGGAAGCAAATCAAGAGAAACCAAAGCTATTCTAAACACATTAACTGCTTTCTCCTCTTCTTCATCCCTCACATCCTCAATCACAATAGGTGCATACTGATCAGCAACACGCTTCCCTCTTTTCCTCAAACTATGTGTCAATTTACTCGAAGCTTTGATTGCTTTCTTCTTTAAAGATCTAGAACGAGTTCTTGTGATCTTCTCATCCTCTGAAACCTCAACAACGTCTTTACTCTTTCCTTTATCAGTTTCTGGAACCGAAAGTATCTCACCTAAAGCTAAAAGAAACAACAGAACCGATCAAAACAAACCAAATCAAAATCAATCAAGATTTAGCAAAACAAAAATCTGAATTATACCTGGCATTTGTATTAACGTATAAACCTCTGTATCTGCAAAGAGAGAAATGAAAACAAAAATGTGAAAACCCATAAACATATAAATGCAGATTCAACTCAGATTTATACGAAGACCCATTAAAATTGAATCAAAACCCAAGATCAAACAAAAATTGAACCTTTTTTTCATCCCCACCAATTTAAAGATCCAGAACAACCAAAAAAAACCCAGAAATGATTTCAAATTCTATATCTTTTAGTATTCAAGTTCTTTTCTTACCTAATAAGCGATCTCACGAAATCGCGGAGTATCAAAAAAATCAGAACTTTCTCTTTAAATTTCCCCGATTTAGGTAAAGCAAAACCAAAAAATAAACAAAGCTCTCTTTCTCTTTCTCTCTCTTCTCTCTCTCGAAACAAAAACGTCTCAATCAGATTTCAAAGTCAAATCTTTTTATATACATATACGTATAAAGCTTTCCTCGGAACGTAGCTTGGAGAAAGTTGAAGACGAAGCGTCGTATTCAAACCAACATTAAATGCAGAGACGAAGAAGAAGAAGAAGAAGAAGAAGAAGAAAAAGAAGGTGAAGAAGAAGTGAGAGAGAGAGAGAAAGCTTCGTGATGGTTAATATTCGCCATTTTTATAGCTTGCTTTAGTTGGAGAAGAAACGAAAACCGAATCGTAAACCGGATTAAACCGGTGATTTTTTTTTTTATCAGTCAACATTTATGTTTGAGTCAATGCTTCGAGATTTGGAGTAAGTAATTAAACGTTACGGCTAGTCAAAGATAAAAGGTTTGTTAAAACATAAACTTAACTACTATTAACGGCGAGATTAAACGTCCGTTTGGTTGTTGTATATTAGTAGGCGGTGGTTACGGTACGCGTAGGCGCTAAGCTAAAATTAACCGTAATTTTCAATTTTTAACAGTGATTGTTAAGTT
Source organism: Camelina laxa (assembly GCA_024034495.1). NCBI lineage: Eukaryota > Viridiplantae > Streptophyta > Magnoliopsida > Brassicales > Brassicaceae > Camelina > Camelina laxa. The sequence continues at coordinate 9,568,654 of CM043885.1, read as the reverse complement.
CGGTTCGGTTATGTGATTTTGTTTTATTTTTTTCTTGGTAGGTCCACCGACAGAATAGTTTTATTCCAAGTCATATCCAGTGATAATTTGACACGTGGTAAGTGCCGACGCTGGTATTTTTACTATTTTAATACGGAAGTGAGGAAGTGCCACGTAGCTAACTTTAAGTTCCAAAAAAGGGAGAGGGACAGGTAGACCACGTGAGTTGATATTCATGGCCTTTGCATATGAAAGAATAAAAAACTTGTTTTTGTTTTTGGTGATGGCGATTACACTAATTTTAATTAAGGTTTAACTAGTTATGAGGAATCTATACTAATATTAGATAATGATTAGTTTTTATCTATAAGAATTGATTTCGGCTCATAGTTCAGTCTTTGTCATCTTAGACTTTCGTATTTTTCCTAGATATCTCGTTCATAGGAAATTTCTATTTTTAAATTTCTAAGTCTTAGCTTTCAATTTGGCTTTCTTGTCGACTTTTGCTTTCCTTATTAGGACTAACAGAGCCTAGACCAATTTGATCATACACCCAATTCGTCTATTCTTATCACACTGTTCTTCCACAAGCCAATCAAGCATACAACGTGTTATTTATCTTTCTCTATTTGTAATTTAATTATATTCTCTGAACGCTTTAAAGGATTCAGCAATGATTTAAGAAAAAAAAATCCAAAGATTAACCATAAGAAATTGTGTAAAAAAACCAAAAGAACCAAAACGTTTACACATCCAAAATATGTCTACCATACTACTATCAAAACAAAATAAACGAAAACAAGTTCCAAGAAAAGGCTTAAACGACCACCAAACGATAGATGCTGACTGACTCTCAGTACTTAATTGATGTAAGGACATCAAGCTGGGATCCGAGTTTCTCTTCTGCAACCTTCTCAGCCTTAGCCCTGAGCTTGGTGAGCTGCTTCTTGCGCTCATACACAGCTTGAGACCTCTCCTTTCTTTTCGTCTCAAGCTCCTGTACAACCATTAACAACAAGTAAATAACGTAAATTACCAGTTTCTACTTCAGATTCAGTAAGATGATGGCCTCATAACTAAAAGATCCTAAGTTTTGCTTTTAAGCATCAACAAGATTCACCAGACCATCTTATTATGTGTACATGCTCAACTTTAACATTCAAAACAAAGCAACAGCAGTTTCCAGAGCAAAACAAATATCTAAACTATTACAGGTTTTGCAACTGATCAAAACACCCCAGAATATTTGAACTAATGATCTCAACACTTCAAGTAGACTTATTAGAGGTTAAATAATACAACAGTATATGAAGCAACTTACGTTCTATAACATGAAGTTTATATCCACGGTATAATCAAACAGAAGAAAAGAACAAACCTTAATGGTATCATAATGGTTCCAGCCAACCTCAGAAGAGAGACGGCCCAACAAGCAGTACTTGTGGCCAGCTTGAAGCCTCAAAACCCTAATCAAGAACAAAGGAAAAAACAAAAATCAGAAGATATCCGAAACACACTGGACAATCAACTAAAACAACTTATAAAGTAGAATAAAGTTTTTCAAGATTTCTTACTTGAGAGCATCGGGGATGACCATTCTCTTGACCTTGTCATAAGGAGGTGGGACTCCCTCAAAAACCTTCAAACGGGCAAGAGCAGCAGCACCACGCTTGGTCTTGTGTGGAATCATCCTGTTAACCACATTTTATAAATCATTCTCTCATTTACCAATAATCACATTTCAAAATCTTCATAACATTTCAAAACAAACGACTTCTAACACGGACACAGATCAAAGCCTGACCATTTCATTATACTCAAGTAAATGATAGTAACCAGACAACCTAAACTCAAATCAATCCATTGATACAAACTCTTAACAAGCTACACAAAACATCATAATCTAAATCATAACAAAACAAACTCTAATTCAGATCAATATTAACATAATAAAAGACTATGAGATAAGGTTACGAACCCACGAACGGTACGCCAGAAGATCTTGGACGGAGCTCGGAAATGAATAGGACCATGAGAAGGCTTAGTGTTCATGCGTTTCCTAAGAAACCTCATGTACTTCATCTTCTGACGGACCAAACCACCAGACAAACAAATCTCCTCACATCGGACGACCACAACACTCTGTCCATTGAGCAGTTCCTTAGCTGTGATCGAAGCAAGACGACCACACATGTGGTGACGTGCATCGACCACGACACGCTTGGAGCATATCCCTGAACCAGACACCATCTTCTCGGCTTCGATTTGCTTCTTACCTTAGCTTCCGCTCTTCGAAAAGGTCTCGGCTTTTACTTCAACGGCGGATTTATATACGATGGCGAAACTAGGGTTTCAGCTTCTCTAAACCCTAATTTGTTGGGCTTATGTGAGGCCCAGGCCCAATAAAAACTCTAAATTTAAATAATTTAAAACTCAGTTTTTTTCTAAGGCATTGGAGATTTTCAGATTCTTCTTCTTCTTCAGAGGATCCAGCAGCAATGAATATAGCTTCGAGGATTCGACGGAGTTTTTTCAGAGAGAAGACGAAATCTTCTGATGGGAATAGCTTGGTGAGTGGATCGAGTGTTACAGAAGAAGGTAAAGATGAGTTTTTGGGAGTAACTGTTAAGTTAATCGATCATGTCAGATCGTTCACCATTGATACGTTTAAGGACTTCTCTCTTGAAGGTAACTACGAATCTTTGATCTCAATTTCGTCAGGGTTTTACTTTTTCTGGTTTATGAAGTTAAGTTTAGTAGTTTGGGTTGTAATTTCTGAAGCAGATGAAGAAGAAGAAGCTTCTGTGAATACTTTGGGAGATGAAGATAATGGAATGAGTTCATCTGCTAATGTGAAGAAGGATTTGTCTGATTGGCAGGAGAAACATGCGGTTCTTGTCTTATCCAAATCGAAGGTTTTTTTCTTAAATTTTGATTCTCTTTTTGGTGATCGACCTTTGTTTTGAAATGAATGGAATTGGTTAGCTATAGAATCTTTAGATGATCAACGGTTAGCTTTTGGAGCCAATGGTGCCATGTAATTTGGATTCAAATCAGGCTTTTTTTTTTTTTTTGTGGGTTGATGATTCTTATAGAGCTTATTAGAAAGCTGATCTCTTCTTGATTTGCTTGTAGCTTTGGTTTTGGTCAATAAGGAACAATGGATCGAATCTTATAGGGAATTTTAAATGTTACTTTAAGGCCTAAGCAGGATTGATTTTGATTTAAGTGAAGTCAGAAGGTTTTTCTTAAATTTTAATATCTCGTGAGTCTGATATATGTCTAGGTTTCTAAATGGATGGAATAGGTTGTGGTAGGGCTCTTGGCCTAGTGATATCACTTGAATCAGAGTTTATGTGTTGAATCTTATAGTTCATTTGAACCTACTATCTTCCTGAATTGCTTGTAATCTGATTAGGCTCATGTTAGTGAAAATGGTAACAGTGCACAGTCCAAGACGATTTTGTTTTACTTGTTGGTAGAATTGAATTTGGTTGATTAGGAATATTGGGTTGAATTGAATCTTATAGAGTATTTTCGAAGCTCTCTCGACAAGATTGATTTCGGTGTTACAGGAACTCTCACAGCTGAGATTCAAGTTATGCCCACGAGTTTTAAAGGAACATCAGTTTTGGAGGATATATTTCCAGCTTGTGAGGAAGCTTGTGGCAAAGTAAGTTCTTTCTTATGCCAAAATTTCGTTTTAGATGGTTCCATGTGTAATGCCCTTAGTAAGTGCTAAATCGTGTAACTTAAATGTACCTTACTGTGTTGATCTGTGTATGATTCCACTTTAACATAGAGATAGCGGGATATGGGTTTTTAGCATGGAACAAAGAGATGCCCATTGAACATGGTAAATGCGGATGGTTATATTCATGGAAATATGATTGGGATTTGGATACTTTTTTTGTAGATATGAGGTGCTAGCAATCCAACAAGCTAACATAAGGAGGATGGCCATGGAAGACAGTAAAACTTCTGAAACCAAGGGTGTATATGAAGTTGAAATGTCAGAAACGAAGCAACGGTTGAGTACAGGACCTGCAACTCCGTGAAGCTTTTGTGGCTAAGTTTGAAGGAGAACATGACAGGTACTGTAATATTACAGACTACTTATTTATTTGTACAACTATTATCAACGATGATGAAAATCACTCTAAAGCATCCTATGACTTGCTTTTGCAGTTTTGCTCACCAAACCAACCCAAAATGCTGAACCATCGGAGTTTAAGCAGGGCTTGATTAGTAAATATTGTTCATGTGTTTAAAAGGTGACAAAACCAAGAAGGTTTTGATTCTTCAGAGGTGTAAATGATCATGTGAATTTTAGTATCAGACATAACACAGTCGTCTTAAACCCTTTGTAGCAATAACAATAGACATCATTATAAAATGTTTTGATTCATCCGATGAGCTAAAATATCCAAAGAGGTGAAAATATTTACATAAACCAAGAAACCTAATCTTCAACATGAAAGGTGCTAACTTAGACGTTTGAAGAAATAATTCCAGAAAGCGAGACAGTGAGTGCAGTGCCATAAAGAAGAGAGAGAGAAAGGTTGAAATCTAATCGAAGCATTTTACTGCAACCTGTGTGACAGAGGGATTGGTACAATTACCCACATGTGAAAAGGCCAATGAGAGTAGAGTATCAATAAAGAAGATAGAGATAAAACCTGCGACTAAGGTTTTTGCTCAGACGAGTTAGCCTCTTTTGCAACTTGAAGCCAAAGTTAATGACTTGTAAAGTAACAGTGATGCAGAACCACAAACTCAGACCTTCATTGTAAGTAGTAGCTAAAGAACAAAGGAGAGATTTACAAATACTGATTCAAGTAACTTTGCAGTAAAGTGTGACTTAATCCAGTAAAATTAGACTTTATTTAGTTGCAAAATGAGAGAGATTAACATTACATTATTCTTGACTAACAAGTTATACACCAAACCTAAAAACTCCCCCACAGTCAGTTAGTCTGTGTGCAATCTTCACGGCCTCTGTTCCAACACAGATGTCTCCTAAAGCACCCAACTTTACATCCAAAACGACTCACTTTATTCATGGCATCACTTTGACCCATTCATAACGCCCAGGCAATGGATTGTCCGAGACAATGTCAAAGTTGTACCTGCAAAACAAAACCACAACTCCCCAAAATCAGACCAAACTCTAAAACTTAACTCAAGAGAGAAGAGAATCAAGAAACTACTTTTGAATGAAGAGTCTGTGTTGTTGCTGCTCTGCATATGCAAAGAAGTCTTCAATCTCACTTCGTATAGCTTCTGAGTCTCTTATCATGCTTCTATGATGAACCAACATATCAATAACTCAATTTCCATCTTCTAACTAAAATGTTTTGTGCTTTAAAATGAGAAACAGAGTTTTTTAAAATTACCTGTTTCCAGATTCCAAATCAAAACGTTTATCTGTCGTAGATGTTCTCTCGTTATCACCACAACCTTCTTCCATCTCCGTCGTCACCAGAGCCACCGTCTTAGTCTCCGCCGGGACAGTTTTAGCCCTAGGTTTTCTCTTTTGACATTCATGACCGACACATATGAGCCGTTGCTGTTTCTTGGTATTGGTGAGTAATGGAAGCTTCACTAGACGGCGGCTCCGGAGCTGGAGGTAGTTTAATGAGTCTGCTTCGTCGGAATGAGAACGGAGACGGTGGAGGGCGAGGTTTTTGGCGGCGGATCTGGTACGGAAACCTAGAGTGGTTGGGTGGGAATGAGTGATATCTTTAACGGAAAGGTCTCCGGCAGTTTTTGGCTTCTTGATGTATTTTCCCATCTCCGGGAAGGTGATTTACTGAATCTTCCGGTACTCGAGAGAGAGAGAGAGAGAGAGAGAGAGAGAGGAGGGAAACAATGAAGAAGAAGAAGAAGAAGAAGAAAGAAGTGTTTTTAATCTGAACAAAAAAAAAAAAGTGAAAACTAAAAAGGACGATGGAAATATTTATTTATTTTAAATCAAATATTGAAAGAAAATAATAATAATAATAATAATAATATGGGGATTAGCTGCTGGATTGTTGCTAGTCTCACCATGTTGTGGGTTCGAGTAACGCTACAAACAAAAAAAAAAGAGGGACAAAAATTTTAAGGATTTTTTGTATGAAAATGAACGTAAATATAATAACTAAAATTTAATTAACTGGAATTGAATTCTGTATAGTAATTTTGTATTTATTGCTCCCTCCGTTTTTAACTAGTTGTTTTATAGTAATTAAGAAACATATTATTTCTAATATTTTTTTTGGTCAAAACATTAGAATAGTTGAGTAAAATTAGAATATTTACCAAAGATTTGTATTAGAAATCTAAGAGGAGATTATTGGTTTTATGATTTTAATGGATTTGGAAATCCAAACAAAAATCATGTGTTATTCAATCATTGATTTTAAAATATTTATCAAAATCATGTGTTATTGTTTCCGTGATTTACAAATATTTGTTAAATTACCCTGTTATTCATTTAATGATCTGTTTTTGGATTTCAAAATCCACATTATGTTTTCAATGTATTTAAAAGTGTAAAATAGAAGTATTCAAATTCAAAGATAAAATATGCTATTTCAAAATTCATGTACTTTGATTTTTAGAATTTACAATTCCATATGCATTTAGAAATCACCTATTCAACAACACCCCCTAAAACGACAAGTATTATGACACAAAATTTTAACTCTAAAATCATAACTAGTAAAAAATGGAGGGTGTATTTGTATCAAAATCAAAACTATAGTTTAAAATATGAACCATTTGAGGAGTCTTGAGTTTAATGTTTCAAAATATTTAAGGACAATTCTTGGGTTCACTCCTAAGATGAACCTTTTTGTTCATTTCTTCTTAATTTAGCCAATGAGAATCTGACATGTCATAATATATTTAAGAACCTATCTATTCACCTCCTTATAAAATAAGGAAAAAATGTATACATTATTATAAAATAAAAAACTTAAACCGCTTATTGATAAACCCAAACCGATAATTAATTTCATTCTAATTGTAAAATCTAAACCCTAACCATCTCATTTGTAAACCCAAACCGACATATAATTTCATTCTAATTATAAAATCTAAACCCTAACCATCTCATTAATAAATCCAAACCGACATATAATTTCGTTCTAATTGTAAAATCTAAACCCTAACCTGTTTGGGCAAAATTAATCGATTCGTTGAAAGACTACGGAAACAGAAAACAAATGTTGAATAGTTTTTTTTTATTGATCAAAGTCTCGAGCTCAAGTACAAGAATTCAAGGCACAGCGAATCAATCTATAAACCCTAGCCGCGTTCTAGAGTTGAGTCGCGTGTCTTGTGTTTTAGGTCTCTTGCTTTGCTCTCCCCTTCCCCTCGTGGAGGCTGCTCTCCTTTTATATAGAGATCCCTTTACCCTAATCATTTAGGATTTGTCTCGGGCTTGCCGACTCTATCTATGATAGGGTCAGTCGCGGGACTCTCGGCCCATTAGTAAAGTCGTTCGCTAGACTCTTGGTCCCTTAACAGATCTAGTCGCGTGACTGTCGGTCCATCGACGAAGTTAGTCGCGAGATTCTCGGTCTCGTGACAGAATCAGTCACGAGATTCTCGGTCTCTTGACAGTTAGTCACAAGATTCTCAGTTTATTGAACCAATCAGGAGACTTTCCCTTTTATATTGATAACTTCTGATTTGCATTGACTTTATCCAGCAAAATATGCATTGACTAAATAAATTATATTTATTTATGTATGATGATAAAATTATGCCCAACATAACCATCTCATTTGTAAACCCAAACCGACATATAATTACGTTTTAATTGTAATATCTAAACTCTAACCACTTCATTTGTAAACCCAAACCAACATATAATTTTGTTTTAATTGTAAAATCTAAACACTAACCACTTCATTTGTAAACCCAAACCGACATATAATTTTGTTTGAATTGTAAAATCTAAACCCTAATCATCTTATTTGTAAACCCAAACCGATAAATTATTTCATTCTAATTGTAAAATCTAAACCAAGCCAATATTTAACTTTCCTTAAAAAACATTATACAGAATTTGTTTCCTTAATATGTATTGCTTTTTAATTTAATTTTAATTTATTTTTCTAAACAAGATAATGTATAGAAGATTCTGATTGGTTGATTAGAAAGAAGTGAACAAGAAGGTTCACCCTAGTAGTGAACCTAAGTAATTTTCAATATTTAATTGCTTTCTTTTAATTTTTTTTTATTAAGGCCTTGAATGATGATTGAAAAGCGGGACGTTTTTATTTGTAAGAAAAAGGAAAATACGCATTTATTACACCATTCATGAAGTTTACACTAAGGGGGTGGTATTGGTTTGAGATTTATGAAGATTTTTGAAGAGTTCATCAAAATCATTAAAAATGAATAAGTGAAAGATTGTTAAAGATTGCTAAAGAGTTTTGTTGATTAGTTTTCTAAATCTTGTAAAGTCCTCCAAACAATCCCTGTATTTTTATGATACTTTTCATGACTTTATTTTGTAAAGAAAGTATCTAAAATCATGAACCAATAACATAATAATTGAACTCATTAACAATCCTAGATTCTTTTGTTTTAATTGAATAACACAAAACTTTTAATGACTTTGTAAAAGTTTGAATCCAATAACCCAGATTTGTTAAGATTTTAAATGACTTTTTACAAATCACAAACTAAGAACACTAAACTTTAATAGAGTTTAACAAAATTTTGATCTAATAACAACATATTTTACATAACATTTAAAATCTTTAAAACTCTATTCAAATCTTAAACCAATAACCCCCACTAATTTGCGGTTTTGTAAAAAACGAAAAAAGAAAACCGCATTAATTTTTTGTTCTGTCTTGTTGAATGAAAAACACCCTGCTAATAAATTTTTCCAAATATGGTGCGTATCACCATAAATCCGCTTTTCCTTTTTTTCAATTATAAATGATCCATTAATGATTATTCATATTTGTATTAAAGGAAGGTTTATGGTAACTAATATACTGTTTTAACTTTTAAGTAAAAAAGAAGATGCTAATGCAATAAATAATTATATTACAAATAACAAAATAAATAAGAATAATTTACATATGTTGTAAATACCAAAATAGTTAATAAATTATAAATATGTATATTTTAGTTGTGCATAAAAATATGTACATAAAATTTAAATTTTAGTTTAAATAAATTTGATTATTGTTTTATCATTACAAATTAAACCAATAATGTATAATTAACTAGATTTAAAAGTTTTTAAAAATAAATTATAGTTTCTTCTAGAACAAATTTATGTTTAAAACATTGTATTTCTTCATTATTTTAATGAACACAAATTTACATGATTAATTTTAAAAGAATATTTGGTTTTTAAAGTTTATAAATAATAGATGAAATTACTATTTCATTAACAATAAAGAAAACAATTTAATTTATGATATATTTTCTTATAATGTTTTTATAATATATAATTATATTAGTTATGAATAAAATAATATGAAATCCGCACCGTAAATCTTTTTTTTTACCAATCAAACATTAGTTTATACCGTATATTTTGCATTAACCGCACTTGTCCCGGAAATATTTTTCTTCTGCACGTACCGTAGTTTAACCGTACGGTACTACCAAATCGTTTGTCCCGTACAACCAAATCCGATGTTATCACTCGGACCATAAATGTATACTCCAATTATTATAAAGTATTCTTTTTATTTATTTAAATAGACATATTCAACCCCTCGGCTAGTATGGAGTATGATTTATTAGTAGTTGGGTGAAGCAAATATAATAAGAAGGGTGCCGAAAGTAACAAGTTCTTTGAGAACAAAGATCATTAAGCTTATATATTAATTGTTTTGGTAGACCATCCATGTTTAAACAACGAATTCCACACGTAAAAAGCCATTACCATGGTGTTATGTGCATCAAAAATGTTTTGGTTTAAACTAGAAAGGCATTTAACATTCATTTTCATTGTTTAAAAAATTTGGTACACAAGTCAACAACTTTAAATTTGTACAAACAATCCAGAACAAAAGAAGACTTTCAAACGTCATGATGCTCGGGCAGGTTATTGGTTCAAAAGAAAAACAAAGAGTCAACCATCTTAAATTCATCACATTTGACAAAAAAAAAAAACGTACACATTAATTGTATACAGATACATTTGACGGTTATTTGTTTGAATATTTCTTTAGTTAGTTTTAAACACGTGTCTTCTAAATCAACGCCATTAATTGGATTGATCACTGGTTATATATCTATTGAGAAAAATGTCGTTCTAATCATTAACTTACACAAAAACGCAATTTAAACCATCAACTTTGCCTGCGGCCATTTAAAATATATAGTTGCAGTTGACTCTCTATTAAAATATGAAACTGCATTGACCAGGCCAAAAACCCCAGGTCAAAATTTCGGGTGACGGAGCAATTAACACTCGTTAACCCCCGTTAGCTTATCTGTTACGCTGTCTTTAACAAATCCGTTAAAACAAAAACGACGTCGTTTTATCCATGAATCAGAAGGCTAAAAATCCCCAAATCGCATTGTAATCCCTAATTTCCCAAAATCCCCAAATCTTTGAAACCCTAATTATTCGATGCCAAAAGTGAGAAACAAGGGGGTGATTTCGTTTGTCGGAGATGGAATCGAAGCTCCATCACGAGACGAATCACAAAATCTAGTTGTGTATGACAGCAACGATGTAGATGCAGCTCCACCGCGAATCGAAACAAATAGTGTTGTCGGAGATGGAGCTCCACCGCAAAGCATCTCAGAGTCTGAGGTTAGAGACAAAGTTCAAGGTGGACCTTCTGAAGGTGTATCGGAGTCTGTTGCCGGAGGTAAAGGTCGAGCTAAACGACGACGGAAAGGAAAAGAAAAAGTTGTCGAACCGGAAGTAGAGTCTGATATGGAGGTGGAAGTGGAACATGACAGTGATGATGATTGTATGGTATACGGTGATGATGACTTCGATGGTGTTGATGATAGAGTAGGCGGTGGAGAGGAAGAAGTGCACGGTGGAGAGGAAGAAGTGCACGGTGGTTTCGATGTTGATGAAGTTGCTAATGTAGACATCAGGGAAGACTTCCCTGAGGCTGTTAGGGGAGAAGGAGCTGGTTCAGATTCTGATAGCGGTGATGATGTATGGGATGATGACAAGATTCCAGATCCTTTGTCATCGGATGACGAAGATGAAGAAGACAACGACAATGAAGGGATGGGTGATGGAGATGTTGACGATCCAGAATCTTTGTTAGCAGTGGAGAAAACTTTCAACTCTCCTGAAGAATTTAAGCTTGCTGTGTTGATGTACTCATTGAAGACAAGGTATGGCATCAAACTATATAGATCCGAAGCTCTTATGGTTGGTGCAAAATGTTGTTATGTTGATGATGATGGTTGTCCATGTCCATGGAGAGTTTATTGTTCATATGAGAAGAGGAAGCATAAGATGCAGATAAGAGTAGTTGTCAATGAGCATATATGTGTGAGGTCAGGCTATTCAAAGATGTTGAAGGCGTCTTCTATTGCGTTTTTGTTTGAGGAAAGGCTGAGAAAGAATCCAAAGATCACCAAATATGAGATGGCTGCTGAGATTCAGAGAGAATATAATTTGGAAGTGACACCAGATTAGTGTGCAAAGGCAAAGACCAAAGTTATGAAGACAAGAAAGGCAAGTCACGAATCTCAGTTTGCACGGATATGGGATTATCAAGCAGAGGTGTTGCAGCAGAACATAGGGTCCGAATTCGAGATAGAGACAATTCCTGGGCCAGTCATTGGAAGCAAACAAAGGTTTTATCGTTTATACATTTGTTTTAAATCCCAAAAAGAATCATGGAAAGAAACTTGTAGACCCATCATAGGATTGGATGGAGCTTTTCTGAAATGGGATATTAAGGGTCATGTTTTAGCAGCAGTTGGTAGAGATGGAGACAATATGATTGTTCCTCTTGCTTGGGCTGTGGTAGAGATTGAAAATGATGATAACTAGGACTGGTTTGTGAGACATCTCTCAGTAAGTTTGGGCCTTCAAACTATGACAGATATAGCTCTAATTTCAGACAAACAATCGATTAGTAATTTCATTATATGTTTAAGGTTTTTTTGTATGTTTGCTTGAAATGTAAGGTCTAACAAATGTCTTTATTTTTGCAGGGTCTAGTTAAAGCTATACATAGCATTCTTCCACATGCTGAGCATCGACAGTGTGCTAAGCACATTATGGATAACTGGAAGAAGGACAATCACGATCAAGAACTACAAAGGATTTTTTGGAAGATAGCACGTGCCTACACGACAGGAGAGTTTGCTGATCGAATGGCAGAGCTAAAGGCGTACAACCCTCAAGCTTATGCAACCCTGCAGCTAACGAATCCACTGACATGGTCTAGAGCTTTCTTCAAGATTGGTACATGTTGCAATGACAACCTTAACAATCTGAGTGAATCCTTCAATAGAACTATCAAACAGGCCAGGAAAAATCCTTTATTGGATTTGCTAGAGGACATTAGGAGGCAATGCATGGTCAGGAATGCTAAGCGGTTTCTCATAGCTGACAGGTTCAAGACAAGGTTTACCAAGAGAACACATGCGGAGATTGAGAAAATGATAGCTGGGGCAGCGAATTGCCAGAGACTTATGGCCAGACACAATATTCATGAGGTATCTTCGAATGGTGTTAATTACAGGGTTGATATGCACAAGAGAATTTGTGGTTGCAGGAAGTGGCAGATGGTTGGAATCCCTTGTATTCATGCTGCCTGTGTGATAATAGGAAAGAAAGAGAAAGTTGAGGACTATGTCATTGATTACTACACAAAGATACGGTGGCGAGAAACATACCGGGATGGTATTATGCCTGTTCAGGGGATGCCATTGTGGACTAGATTGAATAGATTGCCTGTCTTGCCACCACCATGGAGAAAAGCGAACCGAGGAAGACCAAATAACTACGCAAGGAGAAAAGGAAGGAATGAAACTACTTCATCTACTTCAAGGATGTCTCGAGAAAAAAGAATCATGACATGCTCTAATTGTTTGCAACAAGGACACAACAAGAAAGCATGTAAGAATGCAACTATCTTAGTTAATGTACCAAAGAGACCAAGAGGTCGACCGAAGAAAACTCAGGTATGTTGTGTTTTTCTTTTCGTAAACCTCACATAAATCATGTATGGATATGTTAACTCAAGTTATCAAATGATTTAGGAACTAGAAGCTCACAGATATGAAGTGCCGACGGTTGGGTCACAAACTCATCAAGGACCCCAAATGCAAGCTCACGGATCACAAGTGCCACCAGTTGGGTCACAAACTCATCAAGGACCTCCAAGGCAAGCTCACGGATCACAAACTCATCAAGGCCCGACAGTTGGATCACAAACTAATCAAGGATCCCACGGGGAAGCTGATGGATCCCAAGGACAAGGACTAGGTCGATTTGCAACATGGTTTGAGTGTTCCTCCTAAGGTTTCTGAATGTGATGTTTTTTTTTTTTGGGTGAAGAATGGATTGTTGTTGTTTCAACCTACTGTTTTATCATGGTTTGTTGTCTGGATGTTTTCTCTTTATTAAACTCACTTTGGTACTATAAATCTCTCTTATTTGAAGCAAAGACATAGTTTATCATTACCAAAGCCACATATAACATACAACACCAAAAAACACAACATCAAACACACTAGTAACCAAGATGCATTGTTGGTTTTTTGGTTATAATCATTAGGATCACTATTACAATGAAAGTTAAACAAAGACACACCAAGCACAATTTGACAATCAATTTCCAATTCTTAATTTCTCTTTTGCTCCACATTGCATCATCCATCAACACTTCAATCCGAGCCTTTAACTCATCAATCTGGACAGCAACCTCAGATTTGGCACTGCTTAACTCGCTCTCAATGTTGGTCAGTTTAGGTAAAGCCTCAACAAGCTCCTCATAGACACCATCTTCGACCCATTTAAACAAATGGTCCTGCTTTTACAAAATATTTTTGATGATCACATAACTATAAAAACACACACAAAATCATATATGAATCACTTACATCTCATGTAGTTGGACAACGGAAATAAGGTCTTCCTGGATTCTGTTTCAAGCTTGATGTGTAGATGGCGATGTCTAAACCGCAATGACATTTTGAAGGAAAACCATGGCACCAACGTCCTCTGTTCTCACCACTCGATTGTCCTGAATTGCAACTCATACTCGATTCGTTCGTGTAGAAGACGAAGATGATGATGAAAATAAAATTTGGGGATGTAATTGACGAAGATGAAAATTTAGGAATTTTTATTCTTTGGTTCTGAGTCGTTTTCGTTTTAACGGATTTGTTAAAGACAGCGTAACAGAGGAGCTAACGGGGGTTAACGGTGTTAATTGCTCCGTCACCCGAAATTTTGACCTGGGGTTTTTGGCCTGGTCAATGCGGTTTCATGTTTTAATAGATAGTCAACTGCAACTATATGTTTTAAATGGCCGCAGACAAAGTTGATGGTTTAAATTGCGTTTTTGTGTAAGTTCATGATTAAAACGACATTTTCCCTATATCTATTTGCTTTGGATTTACTAGCATTGGATTCCTGATCCTATTTTCTTTAATACTACAATGGGTTTGCTTCTAAAGTGATGTATCATCTTAACAGCCGTGATCTTTGTAATGTTAAACTCAAGATTATCTTTTTGGATTGGTTGTTCTTAAAATTGTTGACTTGTTGGTAATTTGTCAAAAACTAGTTTTGACTTTTTTTTTCTCGTGTACATTTTTTTATCAACAAAACTGGAACCGTAGTTCAATTATACTATGCGGGAGTGATGCGATTTAATAGAATCTAATTTCTTTAAAAAGAACCGTAGATAAATAAACCGTTAACCACTTCCTATAGATCACATCTAAATGAATAAATAAAAACTCACTTCTAGATATAAAAAGTTAATTTTGTTTTACCACAAGCTATAGTTTATATATTATATGAAATGTAAGTATAAAGGTCCATTTGGTTTTCTACATTTTTTTTCTTTTGTGGAATTTTTTTGGCAAACACAATTTCATTTTGTGGAGTAATTGTTTTTGAAACATGAATCGTGATGCAATAATTAATTCTACCGTTACGTGAGACATATTATATTGCGTATATCCACTAAACAGTACTACTATATCTATATCATACATGACCCGTGAAAGTTGAAACAACAAGGTTAGTATAGAGACTAGAGAGTCCCAATGCCCCGTGCTTTTTATCTACAAGATCGAGAGGTTTATTCATTATGGGTAAGAAGGTGAATTTGCATTAAAATCCTCAAAAAGCTTGCAGTAATTCTCATGATTTTTTGTTTGTTTCAGTAATTTTGTTATCGAAGATGTAAAAGGGACATGATTCTCATATGAATCATGATTTGTATACCCTTCTAATCGCACGCATGACAAATACACGTAAATCTTATTGTAATTCTTCGTTCATCCAAAACATGAAGACACATTATTATAATTATTCGTTCATCCAAATCTGAGCAAGATTTTCAGAAAAACAGCTTGGTAAACTAATTTAACCGTAGAACGATCGAAGGCACACGTGCACATGAAACAGCTCAGATCTCGAAGCTTACCGAATCCCAAAAAATCAGTGAAGGAAAAGGCAAAAGTGAAAAAAAAAAAATTAAAGGATCTGCAATAAACACTCCTCACGTCCTCCCGCCCTTTTTTTCAGGGCGCCAAAAAAAGAAAAGAAATAAAACTGTTACCACAACACGCGCGTACTAGAAAAAAAAAAAAACAATTTTCTTTTTCTTTTCTTTTTAATAATAAAGTATTTTGTTAAAAAAAAAAAACAGAACCCGAGAAACGAGTTCCGACGGAAGATCAGTTGTGAGTCCCACACACACTCGGACCAATCACATCGTAGCTGCCTCACACGCACTCAGAGGAGAGAATCTTTCACCCTGATGGGTGTGACCCCCCTTCATCCAGTAACTTGAGTACTAGTAGTAGTATTTAGCAAGCAAAAATCCTTCAAGCCAATATATTATATACAAAGCTTGTACAGTATAGGCCTATGTACATGAGAGTACATGACAGATACATTTTTATAGAATAAAAGCCACATTTAAATCATATGAAATCTACAATTCCTTGTAGAATTTTGTTTTTCTTGCATAATATACACACAAACACCAACATATATCTTAATAAAACTTGCAACTAAAATGTTATTTTGTTGTTTGTTTTCTTCTTACGCTCGTAAAGAATAAACTTCGTTTAAAATGTTAAAACCATAGACTTTTGTGAAGATAAATATAAAATAATTATTAATAACAAAGGCAACACAAATCATTCTGTGCTTGATGACTCATTAGAAGAACCAGGTGGCACTTCCTCGCCCTCATCTGTATCCACCCCTTCATATGAGTTCATCGAGGGTCCGAGAATATAAGCAATAGAATTGATATTGATCATAAGCTGAGGAACCTCAGCCCACCGAGGATCCCCCGGCAGCCGAGGAGCCTCCTCCAGCTCAAGCCTGTGATCTGGAGTGTGTTGCTGGTTAAATCTCCCTGGAACTTTCAGAGGAGTCTCGTAACACTCTTTGCAAAGGTCATACCCAATTTCCTCCTTGCAGTCTTGGCATCTGTATCTATCCCCTATGATTGGATATACCTGCACACGAATGTCACACATTATGATTCACATTAACCTTAAAATCCTACCTACTATATAAAAAAAGGGTTTAGATAACAATGCGCTTACTCCGCAGGAATCACAACCAGCTCCGATGTGAACATTAGATCCAGGGTTTGCCAACCAAGGAATAACATTGTTTTCATCGTTTGATACGGACGGGCCTTCTTTGAGATAGTTTTGATGGTCTAAATATGAAGTGAAAATGAGTACAAAGTATGAGTCTTTGTGTCTATATAGGTCTCACATATTCTAATGTAATAACAAGAAATAAGGTGTGAGAGCACAAGCAGATGGCATGCGTTGATAACTACAAAATGATTCAAGGCATAGATGTAGGACTTACTTCCTTTGCTATTATGGGCAAGAGTTTTCTGAATCCCACCACTTCTCCTTGAATTGTATTCTTCAGGAAAGTTTTCTTCCAAAAGCTGTTCAAGAATCAAACAAACTTTTGGAAATCCTCTAGGGTCACAAACATTACACTCTTGACATTTGATCTTTTCGCTTTCTTCAGCCATATCTACTACACATCCTTCGCAATACACTGTAAAAGGATTAGAAAAGAAATTAGCATATTAGAAAATTTGAAGGTGATATTCTCACAAGCAAACAAGTAAGAAGATAATACCATGACCGCAATTGAGAACTACCGGTCGCACGAGCAGCTCCTTACACGCTGAACAGAGCAAATCATCTTTTGAAATTTGCTTACTGGCATTGTTATTCTTAAGTAAGTCATTCTCATGAGCGTTAAGACTTTGTGCATCGGTGGGTTCTTGATTGCTGGGGATACAGGGACTGTCACCTATACTTGATGAAATACATAATGCGTTTGAGCACTCTTCCACCTTCTGCTTATCTAAATACCCAAAATTGTACGTGTAAAGCAGTTTAATAGAAAGCAAAAGTAAAATTTTCAGCAGAAAGATTGATCTCAAGTGTAGTACACTCACCAGAGACATTTAGAGAATCTCTGCTACATCCAGACTCATCCTTAGCATTTGCCTTATCCAAAACAACATCAATCTGCGGAGAAAAGCAATCTCGTTCTTGTTCTTCCGCTGAAAATATAAACAAATATATAATCAGCAAAATCCACACCTAAAAAATGACAATTGCATACGATGAAATCAAAACTTTTGACCGAGTACGAACTTTAAAAATATAAGCGAAGGCGGAAGGACTCACTTAAAACTTGATCTTCTCTCTTCTTATGCGCAAGTGGGTAAATCTTCTTTAACAGGAAATGAAGCTTCTGGCACACAGAAGGAAAGTGAACATACGGATCCCTACAAATCGGACAATGAGACTCGCGGAAGCCATTCATGGACTTATGTACACACCAGAAACATGATAGATGACCACAAGCTATCATTACCATCCAAAAGAAACCAATTCATTAAAACAAAAACGCAAAGGAGAAAATGAGACTTGAGAGTGTTCTTACGACTTAGTCAACAACTTACATAACACAATTGGTTTGTAAAGAAGTTCCCTGCACCAAGAAGCAACAACACAATCTCTAATGGATTAGAGTCGTCTTCTCAACATACGCAAATGACCATAAACAAACAGATTCTTCAATCCTATGAATTAACGAACTAGCTGATTTAATCATTCAAATATATAACTAAGCTATACGATTTACGATAAAAGAAGAAATGAAGGAGCTCCAAAATCTTAAAATCGTCGGAGGGACAATCTCGATATCGTCAGACTCAGAACAACGGAGATTTTTTTTTCTTTCTCGAATTAGCTATAATTTCACCCCCAATAAATAACCTAATGATTCACAAAAATTTGGGGGATTTTTTGCAAGAGGCGAACCAGAAAGATTGATAAAGAAGAAGGGGCTTGAAAATAGAAAACGAGCTTACAGGCAAACGCAGCAGAGAAATTGATCGGAGATTTCTTCTTCTTCTGGTGGTTCGTCGTTCTTCACCGTATTAGCATCCGTAGGTTCGGCCATTGTTATCACAAGATAAGAGAAAGAGAGAGAAAAGAGATCTGAGATGTTTTTTTAAAACGGCGGTGGTGCGATGCTTTTGCTTTAGCGGCAAGGGCCTGAATCCACCGCCATACTTTTTTTTTCCTTTTATAATTATATACTAGATTAATACCCGTGCTCAATTCATTTTATTTATATTGTATATTTTATATAAAATATAATTTATATTATTATTTTTAAAAGTTTTTTTGGATAAAACATTATGTAATAAAATCATATGCTAAATATGAAAAATTGAAAAAAATACATATTTTGTAAGTTTTATATTGTTAATGATTCTATATAACTATCCGTGCGATAACACTGGTTAAATTTTATTTCGTAATCTGTCTTGTAACCCACTATTTAACTTGTAACCAATCAATCTATCAATTTCGTAATCTATCTTTGGTTAACATTGTAGTCTATCGATAAAATATGTGGAAAATAAATTTGTAATATTGTGTTTAAAAATCTTTGGAAACAACATGATATAAGACTAAAATCTTCCAAAAATACAGTTTGGATTACTGGACTCAGACCCACAATGTTATGCGGGAAATATTTTAGAAAAAATAAATTAAAATTATACTTTAAATAGTTTGAATACATAAACATTAAACATAAACTGTTACTAAAAAGAGAAATATCCTATATTAACATCCTTTTATATTTTTCTTCCAAATCTAGTACACAAACTTTTATTTTCCAAATGTAGCATTTGAATATATATTAAATATTTACTTTAAATACCAAAATTCATTATTTAAAAAATTAAACTCGCTATTATAGATTATTTCATCGAAGATCTGAGATTGATTTGTTTTTTCGGTTCACCGTACTCCACTGCTTTAATAGCTACAACCTCCGCCATCGCAAGAAAAATCCAATCTGTCATTGGACGAGATTCTCCCCCTAATCGTCGTTGTCGTTGCCGTCTCAGCTTGTTTTGAAGTTGACCGGTCAGCTGCTAAGTGTAGGCACAAGATGGAGAAGATTCATAAAAGATAAAGAAGTGAAACAGAGTATGGAACCTATCTCGATTTGGCCTTTCTATAATCAAATAGAAGAGTTGGATTTGAATGCTTCTCCTAACTCGCCTAGTCCTCTCACACGACCACCAAGGCGACGAAGATGAAGAAGATGATTAGATACAGAAAAAACAAGGAGTATTAACTACATATTGAGAAGACCGTGGTAGAAGAGATTAGAGAGAGAGAGGCGGAGGAAAGGAGCGAGAGCCGTGGAAGAAGAGATTAGAGCATTTGCTGAGAGAGTTGTGGTAATTGAGAAGAAGAAGACGGAGTTTGCTAAGGAGATAATGAGGCTTCGTAAGGAGATGGAGGTTAGAAGGATTGATTTGATTAAGACTTCTCAAGCTCAACTTTTTCAGTCTCTCTACTCTTCCTTTGATTCTTCTTTCTAACTAGAAGAGATTATTAATTAAGCAAATCAAACAGAATTATCCGTTGGATTCAGAAGTTGGAGTTTGTGATGAATGTAAAACCTGAGATGTTGCAGTGAATGATTTTTTTTATGAAAGCCATCATGAATTTTAAAAGATTCTTCCTAAATATAATTCAATCTTTCCTGAATAATTTTGTTTGTTGATTTTATTGTTTGAACCATGCTCAGATCACATATGGTAGTATGCTCTGTCCTATATCATCATCCTGCAATTCTGCGGAATATTTTTGCAGGCTAATTAAAGGCTTCTGGATCATTCCCTGTTTGATGATACCAATATGTGAGTTTTATTTTCCTAATCTTTTTGTACATCCATCACCTAAATCAAATGGCTAAATGTATGGAATCTCTCTCTTTTGAGTTGTAATAATGGAACCAATGATCTCCATGTCTCAAATTAAAATCATTGGGGGAAATAGTTGGATTAGCATGTCTTGAATTAAGCTCAATACAGTACATAAAATATGTCCTCACTAATGGTTCTGGGTAAATTGATATGTATACGGTTGGTGCTATAACTATTGTGTTCTTGTAACATAACAATTTGCTATTGCATTCTTTTCTCTTTTGGCTTTTCTGAAACCTGCTATAGATGCCCGTCAATCTCATGCCAAAGAGCTCTCACCTTTTTATTTTTTATGAAAGCCATCATAAATTTTATAGTATCTTTCCTAATATCATTCAATCCTTCATAAATAATTTATTTGCATCCAGCCTGGTGTTTAACCTAAATTAGTGTTTGTTATTATATTTTCTACCAATGAATAGTTTGGCTTATTGGTACACTCTCTTAGACCGTTGGTAAAGGCATCGGATTTGAATCTTGACAAATGTTAAAGAGCTTACCTTTTTATTTTTTATGAAAGCCATCATGAATTTTATATGATCATTCCTAAACATCATTCAATCTTTCATGAATAAAATTTTATTTATGAAAGTCCAATGTATCAAAGATTACTCCATTATGCATATCCTGGTGTTTACCAATGTCTATACTTTTTATGAAAGCCTTCTTGAAGTTCATCTTGAATCCCAAATTTTTTATGCATGGCATCCTGAAATTCAAAAAATCTTTCATGTATGAATTTTGTGAATTTTTCTTGTAACAAATTCAATCACAGTTATCTCAATAACAATTAACTTGTCTAATAGAACATTTGACACTTTTATAGTGGAGAAACATTGTACAAATACCAAAACAATACAAAAAGTTTCACAACCATCTTACATGTCTAACAATAAACTCAACACATTCCTTAAAATTATCCAAAGAAAGATGATGTATACATAGAGGACTGATGTGTTCTCGCACCTCACAATGTTCAAGTTGCAACAAGTGGCGTTAAAGAACCAAACCAGCGATTCATTCGATCTTAAGATTACTCTTCAAACTATATTATTAAATAATGAACAATCACTAAAGCGTAGGATCTGAGCTAGTGTTACTTATTTTTAATCTATGATACTAACATTAGTTCAAAGAGAGTTGTTGTGAAAGCATAAATTTTCAAAACTAACCACTAATAACATAGTTTGATATTTCAGATCTCAACGTTGTTAGAATCAATTAATCCAACAAGCCTAGGTCTACACTCATCATCCAAGCAAATCCTTGCTTACCATCACGCTCTTTTTCTCATTGAATCTGACCGTGATCCCTGCCCATCAATTGCTCCTCCGTCGGTGATACCCAACCTGACAAAGTCTCCACCGGATAATAATCCTCGATCCTTGGCCCACCAAGAATCACAGTGTTCTTCGTCACATCGAAAACGAAGCCAAATCGGAGATGGAGTTTGGTGGTCAAAGAGGTGTCGTAAGGAAAAACGACACAGTATATGGAGGAAGACGACGAGTAGTTATGATTGCAGGCTTCGATGTTGACTGAATCATAGAGGAATCCATCGCCGGCGGCGGCGAAGTCGATAAGGGAAAGAATAAAAGAATAATCGGGAAGTTGGATTTTGGAATATGAAATAATAATTAATAATTTTGGTGTTTTAATATTTAATTAGATTATGTGTGTTATTTTTGGAAAATACGAGAGTATGTGCTAAAATTAGAAGAAAAATTTAAAATTGTGCTATTTTTGAAAAATTTTCTACTAAAAACCTAACCATCAAAATGAAAACTTATAACAAGAAAATATTATGTAAAATAGACACAAGTTTGCAAAAAACATTGTTTAAAGTATTAAAAATATATAAGGTATTTTATAAAGAATTATGGTAAAGAGCTACAATTAAAAAAATCATGATGACGAAGTGTTCATAACTGAGAATATTAAACTAATGGTTGTAATAAGTAAATGTAATTTTTTATTAAATAATTATAATTAAAAAAATATTTAATAATGAGTTAAACTGTATCAATGAAAAATTAAAATTAAAATACACAATTTTTAAAAACAAAATAAATAATTTTTAAATATTAAAATCGTTTTTAACGAAAGTTACGATAAATAGACGCAACTGTAAATTCTATATTAAGTTTTATTAAATTTCTATATTGTTCTAATCATTTCTATAATTTTAGTTAGATTATAGAATAACGTTGAAGATGATGTTTTCATGCCATATATTTCTTACGTGATAAAAGAATTGGAAATTGTTATTTTCGGAATGGTTTGATATAATAATATTTGGTTTTGGTTGACATTTAAGGTTTTTAGTTTTTTCAATGAATTTAGGTTTCAAATCAGTTTCTATTTATTTCATGTGAATTAGAAGTAAAAAACATATTCGATTTGCAAATGATAAATTCATTTTAAAGCCATATTAGGATATGACTTAGTTTTTGATATAAATAAATTAAGTTTTTTTTGCACAAATAATAATTTAGTAACACATGCATGTATACTCTACATATGATTTGTTTATTTTTAATATCACTCGATTTGTTTATTTGATAATATGTGATAACAGGATTTTCATCCAAGGTATCAATTCCCTATGCAGTTGTAGTACAAATGGTCATCAATCTAAATGATTGTTATGTTAGCAGATAAGATATAATCAGAACAATGTAAGTCAAGCCAATCAATAATG
Source organism: Camelina laxa (assembly GCA_024034495.1). NCBI lineage: Eukaryota > Viridiplantae > Streptophyta > Magnoliopsida > Brassicales > Brassicaceae > Camelina > Camelina laxa. The sequence continues at coordinate 9,545,485 of CM043885.1, read as the reverse complement.
GGAGTTTTTCTTTTTTCTAACAACCTAAAATAAGCAAAAGTAAATAAAAGAACAAGAACGATCTAAGTACTCGATGCAAGCATTCGGGTACAGGATTTGATGGAGTAATTGGATCAAGAAGACAAGGATGAACAGCTCGAAGGTATACATGAGGCTGGTGATCGAGTACCCGTTCAGGTAAGGGGTCGAGCTATAGAGTAAAACTTAAACAATCAAGATAAGAAAGCTCCTAAAGATGGGGTAATTGACTCATAAGTGCTCATAACCAATTTTGGATGTCATACATGCCTCAACCAAATATTCCCTAGATAATGAATCTCTTTAATTTTGCTAAAACATTCTCGTGATAGAAACAATCAACCTTAGTCATTCCCCTACCCAACTCTTATTGGAGAAACATGACCAAGCAGACATTACAATCCGATTCATTATTATTAATAAACTCCTTACACATCTAATATCTTAGGCTAAGTGAGTAAATCTCTAGCATTGGTTGATTCAAGCATTTCAACAAGAGATGGCAAAACACCCTAGATCTAATCTCAACCTCTCGGTCTTACATAACATTAAGAACACCAATCGGGAAAAGAATTTTTATACAACAACATTCAAGCTAAGGCATCCTAACTGATCAAGAACACATATTTGTCTGTCCCATCCTTAGAAACCTTAGTTCACTACTCAGATCTCATGGTAAAAAGCATAAAAACACAAATGAATGAAAATTGCATTGTATTGGAAATAAGATAAAAGTAAAAGATTACAGAATCGAAACTGAAAAGAATAGTAAAAATAAATAAAATTGAATCCTAACAAAGTGGAAAAAGTGTTTGAGTCGCTCTCTCTCTCTCTCTTAGAAGCTCTCGCTCTCTGGTTTGAGTGCCTGCGGCGTGCTAGGGCGAGAGGAAGAAGAGGGGGTTTATATATGGAAACCATTTTAACCTAGCTGCTCAATTCTGCCCGAGGGTCTGCTCGAGGCGGTGAAAGAGGTTCAAGTCGGGTAGTTCCTCGGGTTGTTCTTCCTGCTCTTAGATCCTCTTTGATCGGGTTGAGGTTCAGACTGTTCTTCTTGCACGATCGCTCCTTCGGGTACATGCTCGGGTTTGACCTTATTTTTCCCATTTTGGGCTCTAAAGCACCTGTTTTCATCAAAAATGCATAAATGCAACAATGCGACACCCTAAATGGCCTAAATGCAAATTCCTACAGTTAAGAACCTAAAAATGCTAAGGTTAGGTTATATATAATAAAAAATATGGACAAAAAGGGTGTCTAAAACATGTAAATTAGAGAGTTATCACTCCCCCAAACTTATCTCTTGCTAGTCCTCTAGCAAGGAAATAGGATGATGAGGTTTAAAAATGGGGACTCATAACCTTTTAGTACTAAGCGAAGGATTCAAGCTATAGTCCTTAAAGATAGTTTAATGGTGCTAAGATCAATCAACATACTTACAAATATTTTCTATGCTTATCACCATGCATCGATCTAGTTCTTCCTCCAACTATAAGTAAAGACCTGCAATTCCAAAGAACATCTCTTTCACATTCATTAAAGTGTTTGGCGAATTCTTGCAAATGAAAAGTGAATCAAACTCAATCGGTTACAAGGGTAAGGCTTATTGATAGGTAGGTTTCAAACAATATATTTTACTCTCAAAAGAAGGAAGACTAGACAGTTGTGAAAACTATCTAAGACTAAGAACAATTGGGCATACAAATCTTAGCTCTTGATAATCTACCCTTTTCTTATTCACTTTCTTTATATCCAACACCTTAGAATAAAACTACCTACAACCTTGATTTTAACTTCCATTTTTAACAATCCCTAAGGTTTTAACTTCGAACAGCTAGTTCTCTTTTACAACTTTTTTTTTCTTTACTAGGAGACTATAGCAAGACTTTTCTCTTTTTTTTTTTTTCTTTTCTAGGAGACTATAGCAAGACTTTTTTTTTTTTTACTTAGTGACTTAGAGCTAACTAAACTGAACGTTAGGGACTTTCTTCTTTAGTTTTTCTTTTTAATTTCTCAACCCAACCCCAAATAAACATGCTAACCACCCATCTTTCAAAACTGATTCTATTAGCTAGTCCAAATGATTCTAAACTTAGCTAAAACAAGAGTCAGTTCTTTGTCGTTCTCAATACTCTCAAGGTTTCACAATCTATAGCACCATGAAAAGGCCTCACTTAACAAATCACAAGAAGGCTTGAAAGAAAAGGTTTGGGTTTTAAGGGTAGGGAAAAACAGTTTCGGGTTAAACGAAAAGATTGGCAAAAATAGAGTGTTAACCCGAGTTTAGAGTTACCATGAGCAAGCATTCAAATTCCATAAACAAGATAATTTAAGTTCAGGTTAAGTCCAATAATATAGAGATGATGCAATGTTCAAGCAAGTTTCACACAAGTGGAAGAAGCTTTCAAAAGACAAGAGGTTTGAAACAAAGATTTTTTTTTTTTTTTTCCCAAGATTGATCTAGCAAAAAGGAACTGTGATTAAGGGCTATAACTTCAATCCTAAGGTTGGACTTTAAACAAGGTGGTTTTAATCATTTCCCCCTAAAATACATATGCAAAAATCCTATATGAAGCAATCTAGACTCAATCCTAATATGTAAATGCAATACATGAGCACTCTTTTTTTTTAAATTTTTTTTGTTTTTTTTTAATATGTAAATAGATGCAGACTCAAATGAATAAAACTAATATGCAAAAATTTGAAATAAGAAAATAAGAAAATAAGACACAATGTTAAATACATTCTCAGACCCTCCCCCAAACTTAAATTACACAGTCCCTTGTGTAAATAAAAGTCTGAAAAAAAAATCTGAGAATCACACAAAGAAAATGAAACAAAATGCAATGGGATGGATGAAAGTGGTACCTCATGGGTTGGTGAAGAAAGAGGTTGTGGCAGCCTCCATGCTCGCCAAAGTGTACCCAGGATATTCACCGGCTTCAGCAGGTGTCAGGAATCGTTCATCAGAAAGCTCGGTTATGTGCACAAACGACCTGCTCGGACCAGCATCCGAGGGTTTGATCGGGTAAGGCATCGCGTAGCTCACCGGGTAGGGCATCGGGAAATATGATGGGTATGGTGGGAAGGTCCGGAATGGTCACCGTGTAGCCGCCCGCAAGATGCGTCGAGTAAGGCATCAAATATGGCATTTGGTAGGTCTGAGGGAAAAGACTCGAGTGATCACCCGAATGTGTGCTCTATGGTGGAATCAGGTATGACATCGTGTACCCCGTCGGGTGAGGCATCAAATAGGTATCTGAGTGGCTTCTTCGTGACCTATGAGGTCTGGTGTCACCCTCCTCTGCTTGTGGCTCGTATGACGACGCCCTATGAGGATCTGCAGGTGCCAAACCTCGGATTCCTCCTAGTGGGCCGCTCCTCCCCATCCATGTGGGTGCGTATGCTGAAGTGGAAGCTGAGGCACAACTTGTCTTGTCTTGCAACTCCCTGATTTGTCATCCCATCACCTTCACTGTGCCGGTAAGATCCTTCACTTTCCTTGCTAGGAACTTGTTCATCCTCTTCAACCACCCGATCCTCTTGTGAGCTTCTCTCACCCCGACTAGTTGCTTTTGAGAGCAGACATACTCCTCAAAGTCGTAATCCTCTGAATCTCCTCCCTGTCCTTGCCCTGTTGGCTCCCTCTCTTTGGCTTCGGATTCCCCCTTAGGGTTGTACAACTTCTCCAATGGTGGCATGAAGTCTATGGTTACCCCTAGCTGGATTTTTGTGAACACGACGTTAGGCAGAATCATTTGAGTAGCTCCGACTGCTGGATGAACGAACTTGAAGAGCAACCTATCATTTGGCTTCTCATAAGGCAAGAATCTCGCCAATGTGAGGTAGTCGATATCTAGCCATCTCGACTCATGTACCACTCCCTTCAGGGGCACGTCGCAATCTACCAAAATTGGCTTGACTAGACCTCCTATGGAGATTTTGCCAGATCCTTCTCGTCTCTCAGTTTTCATGGCCTAGAATTTCAAATATAAGAACTGATCAAGCAACACAAAAACCAAGCTAGTGTCAGCAACATCCCCTACCAGTGGTCTACCATCCCTAGCATTATCCAAGATTCCACACAAGGCTATATCTAGCAGTTGGAGCTCATGATCATTCACATTCCCAGTTTCTTTCCTAGATAAAGTGCAGGCTAGGGACTTGTGAAAATACCTCAAGACATGGCTCCTAATTTGAGCAGATTTGGAGCTTGTGGATTTGTAGGGAAGCTTATCTCCTATTGTCAGCCATAGGGATTTTATCTCCTCCTTGCTTACCTCCATGTTTTCTCCACTACCAGCCTTGAAACCATACAGCTCCTCCATCTCCTTGAAAGGGAGTCGGTATTCCTTGTTGGGCATGGAGAAGGTGATGAACCTGATCCCCCCATCGGGTAGCAGGGTTGGTTGGTCTTCGAGTGTAACCGTAGCGTGGAAAGAAAGTGAACCATCTCCTCCTCGTAGGCTTCAAGGTTGGCACGCATCATCTGGCCCAGGTGGCACATGTCGAAAAGGAACTCAACATCTCTAGCGATTCCCAACTGTTTCATCGTCTCGTGGTAAGGGTAGCGGGTCCCAACGAAGCTCATCTTATAGAGGACCTTGAAGAGCTTGGCCGGAGTCTTCACCGCTCTCTACTTCAGCCTCCTCGACGCCAACCGGGTGCATTCTCTCTGCTCTTCTTTATTGTCAGGAGACTCAGGACTCTCACCCTCGGTATCTGAATCTTCTTCTTCCGCCGCCCTCTCAGCTACCTTCTCAGCCTTTTTAGAAGCTGGTCTCTTTCCCCTCGCAGCCGCAGCTCTGCTTCTCAACTGAGAGGTTTGGTTCTCCTCCGGTTCTCCTCCATCGGTGTCTGAATCGACCTCCATCGAATCATTGACGATTCTCTCAGACGTAAACAGGTCCCTAAGTCGAGGAGATCTGCAGACAGCACTCGCCACCAGGCTTGGTGAGCGAACTCGAGGGTCTACACGATCGGGTGCTCGAGTATCTCCTCGGGTGACGGATCGGGTTGAGCATCGGGTAGGGGATTGGAAATGTCCATTCAGTGGTTGGGAATGCGAAATGTCTCCTCCACCTCGGGAATCGCGAGCATCGATGCCATCTTCTCCGGTTCTGGCAGCAGCGGAGGTCGATCTGGTCCCCTTCTTTTGGTAAGTCTTGATCTTTGGAGCCATTGGTGAGTCCTTGAAAAGAAGAAAAAAAAATACTAAACCGAGATCAATAGGGTTAGTCCACTAAGGTTGAAAAAGTCAATTTCTTAGAGAGAGAGAAGAAGTTTGGAAGACAAAGAGTTTTAGGGCTTAGAGGAAACTTAGGGATTTATGATGTTGGGGAGGTGAGGCTCCTTAAATAGAGAAGGTCGGCTAATTGAGGTTCACCGAGAGTGGGCTAGGGTTTTGTGGAATTCGGACTCCACTCGCCACGAGTAGAAACACGATCAGGCGCATCGAATACATATTCAGGTATAGCCTCGGATTCCCCAAAATTTCCATTTTCCTTTTTCCGCTTCTTTTTTTTCTTTTTATTATTTATTATTATTTTATATATGAAAACTTATAGAAACATAAAAATATTGTAAAATCCAAATTAAACAAAACAAAATAAATAAAATTAAATTAAATGAAAGAGATTAAAGGATACCTTTGGGATTTCCTTCCAAGTGAGCTTGTTTTAAGTCACTAAGCTTGACTTTTCATGCTCTTTAAGCATTGTTTTTGGGAGGGAGAGGTTTTGGAATCCTCTCCACTGTAGCAGACTGATTCAATGGATTTTTCGGTTCTTGCCCTGGTTCCACATCAAACATAGTATGAACTTTTTGGCGATGCTTGATTTCTCTTGGTTTTGCTTGGGTGGAGAAAACTTGACCATCAATGGTTGGCCTTTTTATTCCATTTTTGATGTCAAATTTCATCTTGATGTGCTCTCCATGCTCAATGCTGATATGTCCTTTTCTCACATCTATCACCGCACCTACTGTTGCCAAGAATGGTCTTCCTAGGATTAGTAGATCTTCTGGTTCCTTATCCATGTCAAGGATCATGAAATCGGTAGGGATTTCCACTCTTCCGATCCTGAGAGGCAAGTTTTCTAGGATACCAATTGGGTGCCTGATTATTTATCAGCTAGAACCAAATACAGGCTGCTTGGTTTAAAACTGCTGAGACCCATCTTGTTGGCAACTGAAAGTGGCATGATACTGACCGAATCTCCCAAATCTCACAAGCAGTTGTTGAAGATCCGAAGGCCTATTGAACATGGCAAAGTGAAAGAGCCGGGATCCTCCAATTTCTCATTGATCCTCATTTCAGGGTCTAAACACACTCCACTCCTCAGGATCGCATTCCCAATTTCTTTAACAGCTTCCTTTACTTCAATCTCCAGCTGAGCTGTCTCCTTGACGATTTCCTCTCGAAGAGCATGTGGTGGCAAGAGTTTAGGAGGTGGGGCTTTTTGTTTGGACATACGCTCTGCAAGCGCCTCTAATTGGATATCAAGAGCTGCTCGGAATCTTTCCTCTAGTTCCCCTTTTTCAGCTTCAGGAACTCGAGATTGATCTGTCATCTGAACGTCTACCTGATAGATCGTCCGATCACCGTCGTCGGGTATGTCATCGGGTTCTGGCTCGAGTGGTGCATCGGTTAGCGAATCTCAAACCAGTGCTCGATGATCAATTCGATCAATCTCCTTGAGTGAAGGATCAGGTTCGTACTCGGATAAGTAATACTGGTGCTCGTACATCCCACAGTGATCCATATCCTCCCCATCTTGAACACCGCGGTCCTCAGTGAGGTAGTCATCAACATCTTCAAAAAAAAAGATGGCCTGGGCAGTAGCATAGTCTTTTTGGTTCTGAACAACTTTACCTGGAAGCTGGCCGAGTTTTGGAGTTGGTTGGGTGTTGTGTTGGCCTTCTAGGTATCTTAACTTAGTATTGAGAGAATCATACTTAGCATTCAGGTCATTGTACCCAGAATCGATCTTGTGGCTCATCTCCGCGAATCGTTTACGTTGTCCATCGCTGCCGATGCCTAACTTTGTATCATCTGCTGAATTAATCCGCGTAGGTCAGCTTCTTGAGATTAGTTATGTGATCCTTGCTGTGGTGGGAATCCAGGTGGTGCAATTTGTTGTTGGTAATTGCCGGAGTACTGCTGGTTAGGAGCATAGCCTTGATTGTATTGGATAAAAGGCTTTTGCTGGCCCTGGTTTCCTTGGACTGCGGACGGGTAGATTTGATCTTGAGGATTGACAACATTGGGGTTACGGTATGAGAGATTCGGGTTTGGTTTGTATTTGTTGTACCCTTTATTGTAACCTCCTTGATTGTTGATGTTGTTTACATCCTCTAGCTGAGCAGTCTCCCCATCTTGTTGCTGAAACTGGTCTTCCTCTGAGATGGAATGGACATGTTGCTGCTAGTTGAGGAGTTTGTCCAATTTGTCATTGAGGGCTTTCATGTCCCGCTTGTACTTGGCATCATCTTCTCCAGAAGATCGTATTGTGTGATAGTGCTCCTTATTATAGTGCCCATCAGATTGGGCTAAGTTCTCTACTAGGTCCCAACCTTCATCAACGTCCTTATTCAGAAAATTACCATTACTAGCGGTATCCAGCAACATTCTTATTTTTGGGACTACAGAGCGGTAAAGTGTACTTAGCAATGAAGCATTGCTGAATCCATGATGCGAGCATCTGCTGGTGTATCCCTTGAAACGTTCCCAAGCTTCACTGAACGTCTCATTGCTTTTCTGAACAAAGCTGGAGATATCATTTCGCAGCCTTGCAGTTCTGGAGTTGGAGAAGAATTTGGCAAGGAACGCCTTTTTGCATGCTTCCCATGTGGTGATAGACTCTTTGTGGGAAGCGATTTCTCCCAAATGTGTGCTTTGTCACCCAAAGAAAATGGGAAGAGCCAGAGTTTGAATCCATCTTCACTAACTCTATTGATCTTTGTGAGGCTACAAAGCCTATCAAACTCATCAAGATGGTCCAATGGGTCCTCCATTGGCAGTCCATGAAACTTGTTGCTTTGAATCATCTGGATGAGACTACTCTTGATCTCAAAATTGTTGTTTTGTACAGCAGGTGATACAATGCCATGTCTTTGAGTATGAGTAGATGGAGCATCTCATGCTCCTATGTTGGTCCTCTCTTGAGGAGCTGGTGGACCATTCTGATTATTCATGGTCTCCTCAATTGTGGTTGGTTGCGGTTGATGGACTTGTTGTTGACGGAGTAACCTTGGTTTGTCGATGTTGTCTATGAAAGGACACATGTGTTGGCTACCCTTGGATCGTGTTCATGCACAATCAGTTAACCGAGTGAGTACACAAAGCTCTACCCGATCAAGGTGATCGAGTGACGGGTCGGGTGGGTACTCGGGTTGTACCTGAAATGCAAAACAAACAAACACAAAAGGAAACAAGTCAGTTCCGAACCTATGGATAGAAAAGAACTTGATCTAGCAAGTGCTGAAATCTTAAACGTAGCAAACAAAATACATCCAAATGGCAACGACGCCAAATTAATAACAGGTTTATTCACCCAGGGTATCAATTCCCTATACAGTTGTAGTACAAAGGGTTATCACTCCATATGGTTGTTATGCTAGCAGATAAGATATGATCAGAACAATGCAAGTCAAGCCAAGCAATAATGTGGGTTTTTTTTCTAACAACCTAAAATAAGAAAGTAAATAAAAGAACAAGAACCACACGATCTAAGTACTCGATGCAAGCATTCGGGTACAGGATCAGGTGGGGTCATCGGATCAAGAAAACAAGGATGAATAGCTCGAAGGTATACACGAGGCTGGTGATCGAGTACCAGTTCGGGTAAGGGGTCGAGCTATAGAGTAAAACTTAAACAATCAAGATAAGAAAGCTCCTAAGGATGGGCTAATCGACTCATAAGTGCTCCTAACCGATTTTGGATGTCATACATGCCTCAAGAAAATATTCCCTAGATAATGAATCTCTTAAATCTTGCTAAAACACTCTCGTGATAGAAATAATCAACCTTGTCACTCCCCTACCCAACTCTCGTTGGAGAAACATGACCAAGGAGTCATTACAATCCGATTCATTATTACAATCCGATTCATTATTGTCAATAAACTCCTTACACATCTAATCTCTTAGGCTAAGTGAGTAAATCTCTAGCATTGGTTGATTCAAGCATTTCAACAACATCTCTCGATGGCAAAACACCCTAGATATAATCTCAACCTCTCGGTTTGAAAATAGCATTAAGAACACCAATCTAGAAAGGAATTTTTATAAAAGAACATTCAAGCTAAGACATCCTAACCGATTAATAACACATATTTGTATATCCCATCCTTATAAACCTTAGTTTACTACTCAGATCTCATGGTAAAAACGCATAAAAACACAAATGAATGAAAATTACATTGTATTGAAAATAAGATAAAAGTAATAGCGTACATAATCAAAACTAAAAAGAATAGCAAAAAGAAATAAAATGGAATCCTAACAAAGTGGAAAAAGTGTTTAAATCTCTCTCTCTCTCTCTCTCTCTCTCTCTCTCTCTCTCTCTCTCTCTCTCTCTCTCTCTCTCTCTCTCTCTCTCTCTCTCTCTCTGGTTTGAGTGTCTGCGGCTTTCTAGGGCGAGAGGAAGAAGAGGGGGATTTATATATGGAAACCCTTTTAACCTAGCTGCTCAGTTCTGCCCGAGGGTCTGCTCGAGGCGGTGCACGAGGTTCAAGTCGGGTAGTTCCTCGGGTAGGGCTTTGGGTAGTTCTTCCTGCTCGTAGATCCTCTTTGATCGGATAGAGGTTCGGGCTCTTACACGATCGCTCCTTCGGGTACGTGCTCAGGTTTGACCTTATTCTTCTCCATTTTGGGCTCCAAAGCACCTGTTTTCATCCAAAATGCAAAAATGCAACAATGCGACACCCTAAATGGCCTAAATGCAAATTCCTACAGTTAAGGACCTAAAAATTCTAAAACATATAATGCAAAATATGGACAAAAATTGGTGTCTAAAACATGTAGATTAGAGAGTTATCAACATGCATAAAAAACTAGATTCGGATTCGTACATACGTGCGGAATTGATTTCATAAACTAAATTTGCTAACATATTTATAATATATTACGTAGTATGAAGTCATGGTTGTAAATGTATGTTTTTTTAGAAATGCTTTTAACATTCAGAATCCAAACTCTACCAATTAGTAGAAGTACTGCGGTGGCCGACGTGCTTAAATTTCATGGGATTCGAAAAGAACAAATGAAGCAAGAGCTAGCCAGAGTTGGTAATAGGATATGTTTGACATGTGATGTGTGGAGATCAGTTAGTATCGAGGGATATATATGTTTGACAGCTCACTATGTGGATGATAGTTGGAAGCTAAAGAGTAAAATACTCTCATTTTGTGCTATGCCTCCACCACATTCAGGATTTGAGTTGGCTAAAAAAGTTCTTAGTTGTTTGGAAGATTGGGGAATAGAGAAGAAGATATTTTCTCTTACGCTTGACAATGCATCCTCTAATGATACTATGCAAACCATACTTAAAGATCAACTCTCATCACGTCATGGTTTGACATGTGATGGTGAATTCTTTCATATCAGATGATCTGCTCATGTCCTCAACCTTATAGTGCAAATTGGTTTAAAATTTGTTGAGGGTGCTTTGCATAAGATTCGAGAGACAGTGAAATGGATTAAGTGGTCAGAAGGAAGAAAAGACTTATTCAAAGAATGTGTTTTAGATGTTGGTCTTAAGTATGCAGCTGGTTTGAAGATGGATGTTACCACCAGATAGAATTCTACCTACTTGATGCTTGGTAGTGCTATAAAATACCGACGAGCTTTCTCCCTACTAGACAGGGCTGATATATAGGAGTTATAAGTTTTGTCCCTCAAATGAATAATGGGATAAAGATGTAAAGATATATGATTTCTTAGAACCATTCTACGATATCACCAAATTGTTTTCAGGTACAAGTTATCATATTTCAGTTTTATATTTGATTTAGAATATTGAATGTTTGGTAAACACTTTCATTTCCTGTTCAAGTACAAGTTATCCTACGGCAAACTTGTATTTTGCACAAATTTGGAAGATCGAGTGCTTGTTGAATAGTTATGCAACTGGTGGAAATTTGGAATTGCAAACTATGGCAAAAGAAATGAGGACAAAATTGTATTGGGAAGAGTATAGTACCATTCTTTCGATTGGAGCCATTCTAGATCCGAGAATGAAGGTAGAGCTCTTAACATATTGTTTTGACAAACTTGATCCAAGTACTACTAAGGAAAAGGTGGAAGCTGTGAAGAAAAAGTTAACCTCACTCTTTGATCATTATAAGAGTACTGCAACTTCATCGAACGTATATCGTCTTCTTCACGTGGAACTGATTTTCTTGCCAACAAGTCAAACTGTGGGACGCTCGAGTGTGTTTCGTGTAAGATTCTCTCTATATATTTGGTTTTATTTTAAGCATTTGTTTACTAAACTGTTATTAAATCTAATTTGTTAATAATAGGATTTCAAAGCATATGAGAAACGCACTATTCTCGAAGAAGGGAAGTCTTGACTGTGTATCTAGAAGACGATAGGTTGGAAATGACTTTTTATGAAGACATGGATGTTTTGGAATGGTGGAAGAATCAGACACAACGTTATGGTGAGTTAGCTCGTATGGCTTGCGATGTTTTGCGTATTCCTATAACTTCAGTGGCAGCAGAATCTTCATTTAGTATTGGTGCGCATGTCTTATATAAATATAGAAGTCGTCTTCTACCAAGACATGTTGAAGCACTGATTTGTAGACGAACTTGGTTGGATGGATTTACGTTTGATGATCCAGGTACTAATGTCATTTACATAAAAAAATATATATATTAATCTATAGTATATGATTTATACATGTCAAAATTCATTAAAATAAATTATGTAAATGTAGAAGACATTGAAGCAGAGGAAAATGTAGAAGGCCATGGAGCAGATTCAAATCTTGGCTCTACTAATTAATTTGAATTTTTTTTTTTTTTTTGCATTAATGTTTTATTTGGTATTATAGTAGAACCTCTATAAATTAATACTTTTTAAATTAATACTCGCTATAAATTAATAAATTCTTTCGATCCTGAGTTGGGCCGGTGTAAAAAATGACACATTTTGATAAAATTAATAAAATAATATTTTTTTTGAAAATCCAGTGTAAAAATATGGTCCCATCAATATCATAAATTAATAATCAAGTAAACTAATATATATATATATATATATATATATATTTAAGAAAATCTAGTGAAATATATAACTCTATTGTGTTTGCTTATTAGTATATTTGTATTCTTATTGGAGCTTATCTATAATCTTTCTGATTGCATCAAAACTTCTAGCGTTGTCTTCTCAAATCGCATCCAAAAATTATAGAGAGTTTTATACGCGATAATTGCTTCCTTACATATAACTTGTTATTAATGTACCACAATATCTTCCTCAACTTCATCATCACCATGAAAGATAGTAGCAGTGATTTTTTCTTAACTATAAACTTATACATGTATCATTTTTACATGGATAATCTAGTAAACTATTGGCATACATCCTATTACGATAGCGAAAATTATTAATCAAATCATTAAGTTCGTGAATCGTCAACTTCATAAATTAATATTTTATTAGTTTATCGATAAATTAAAACCTCTATAAATTAATAAAATTTCATGGTTCCGATCTTATTAATTTATAGAGGTTTTACTGTAGTTTAAACAATTTATTTGGATTGATCTTGAATACTATTTATATTTTTATTGACTTATTTCATGCATACAATCATTTTTTTTGCAAAATATGTTATAAAATAATAAATTAGTTATATATTGGGAAAAGCCCGAAAAAACCTGGAAAAGTCCTGTAGCACTGTCAGGACATGGCTGGGTTTTGAAATATAGGTTCAGAAATTTTTCAGGTCGGACCGAACTCTAATTTATGCGGACTTCTCGGGTTTCGGTCCAGACCAAACCGGGCTAGCCCGATTAACACACCTAATTGTAATACTCCATGTATCACCTTGCATACTTTCGTCTTTCACAATTTAAAAATCTGCTTAGACTATATATATTATTTACTTGTGGGTTTGACACAGTAACGTTAAAATTCTATTATAACATAATATAGGTTATAATAAAAATAAAAACTTGAGGCTGAGGGAGTTTTGCAAAAGGTGAGTTGTATTTAGAAAATACCGTAACACATGTACTTTTTTTATAGCAGGTTTTATAGTGGTCTTAATCTTATAAACTTGTTTTAAAAATAGGAAAAACAAATAATAACTCTTTATTTAATATTGGTTTAGTGACTATAACAAATAATAACATGTAATTTAGAAGCTATTATACATGAACTTAGTTCATAATTTCATTTATTATTGGTTTAGTGACTACCTCTTAATTTGCTAATAAGAACTTAATTGTTGCATCTCGTGCTCTCTTTCTGTCTAGACAAAAATCTGAAACTAATCAAAAAGTTGAGAATTTTTTTATTGAAATTACAGAAACAGGAAATATTTTTTGCGCCATCTACAATATTAAATACTAACTAGGAAAGAACCCGTGCTACAGCACAAGATTATATATTTAGTTAGTAAACTTTTGTAATTTGAATTTTTGTAAGATATATTTTTTTTTGACTTAGTTCTTTTGTTTATATAGTGTTGAGTTGTATATTTGGTGATATACGGTAAAATGGAAATCCTGATAGAGTAAGTTGTTTAGAGAATGTAACTTTTCACGGAGACAGACACACCGCTTTACGGGATAGTAGTTTTTAAAGATGATGAGTTTTAAGGGAGTGAAAGAAAGGGGATGAGCCATCATTTTGTTTTATTGATAAAGAAATGTAGTCGGGGTATACAGAAATATAGAAGGGGGTGCTACAACACGGGATGACACATGTTGTAATTAATTTATGTATATTTCAAATCATAAAATGTTTTGGGTTATGTGTTTTTTATAATTTCGAAATTTTAAATAGTATTAAGTAGTATATTTAGTGCTAACAGATATACAATGATCGTTTTGAAGTTTTTAAGCGATAGCGGTATGCTTAAAGGTGTTAAATTCAAATATTAAACTTTAATGTTGTTTTAGTTTGAACTATTGCACGTATATAAAGACCATCTTTACTCGAGAGTACTCTTAGGGATACTCTCGGTGTTGGGCCCCAAAATCCCATTTAAAAATCCATTTCTCAGTCCAAAAACGAGAGCATCGTTACTTTGGGAAGAAATTAAGCAACTCCCTGAGTAACGCGACGTGGCGGATCTCTATTGGTACGTTGATAAATATAATTTTTTTTTTTTGTTTCCATTTCTCTTTCGTTCTTCCCCGACTCTCTCTCTTCTCTCTGTTCGGAAAGGCGATGGAAGAGACGATTCGTCCAAAAATCTGGAAATTCAACCGATTCACATCCAGTCCGTTGAATTTTCAAGCTAAATCTGGAGGGTTGATGGTCACCGGAGGCGATGGCAGTATTGATCGACGAAGACGGTTCGGTTCTTCTTCATCTCTCTCGCCTTCTTTTTTATTTATCCTTCCTTGAATATTATATGACATTATTAGGATTTAATTATGATATCGTAGATTGGGATGATCATGTCGGTCACTAAGAGCTTTTGCAGAGTAAATGTTGACCGACGGTCAGTGAGATCATATCTTTCTCCGCTTTTGCTGTGTTTCAAATTTGACTGCGATCTTTACATTTAAGGGGTGGGTATGTGTTGTTGTTGCCAGTTTAATTACCATAGTCTTGAGAGTTCTTGTTTATGTGATGAGAATATATCTGATGCCTGCCTTAATTGTTGTGTTGGGAGATATTTATATGTTAAGAGGAGAAGATTCTTTTATGCTACTTATTTTGTTCTGTTTCTTGTTTTTGGTTCTATTTCTTTCATGCCTTGAGTGATGGATTTTTGCTTTTTGATAGATATTTGAGTTCGGATAGACTAGTAGATTAGTTCAAGACTCAGACAAAAACAGTGCATAGAGCTAGGCATAGAGAAGAAGATTATGTGAATTAATAGTAGATTAGTTAATACTTTCAGGTTTTGGTTTTTAAACTGCAGGATTTGATTTTTAAAGTTGCAGTTAATACTTTCAGGTTTTGGTTTTTATTAAACTGCAGGATTTGATTTTTAAAGTTGCAGCTGGTGCTAGCTCCACACATTCTTTCTCATTCATTCCTATTTTCCTGCATCTCTCGATTCTTCAATGTCTGGTCTATTAATGTCTGTTTTGCTTGTTTGTGATTCATATCTACAACGCCTCTAAGCAAATCAGCACTGCCATATCTCCTGGTATTGCTTTAAAAAAACTTATTTTACTTAAAATTTTATAATCTCTTGGACAATTAAGAACTAATCGGCTTATCAATCGACATGCTCATGAACGTGGCCTTGTCTTTGTCCAGGTGTGTCTTTGATTCTGCTTCCCAATTTGTGCACACCACATGTTTTCTTAATTGTCCAAGAGAGATGCTTTTGGTTGGTTAATTGCTTTTATTATTCCTTTTGCAGTGTGCAGGATGTCTTCAGTATCATAAACTGGTTGACAATCTTGGTGTCATTGTTGAGTACGACTTCCGTGAAACCTCCAAGGATTTGGGTACCGAGCAAGTTTGATATAAAGATTGTTGTATGAAATTGGGTACCGAGCAAGTTTGTACCAGAATTTAAAGAAAGTTATAATCATAGAAGCATGGTAGTATGAAATTGTTGTTCTTTCAAGATTGTTGTTTAGTATGAAATTTTTTTTATCATTTTAGATAATTAAAATTTGATGATTAATAAAGGGTGATATTAATCTGTAGCCTTCAATAACAAATTAATTAAATATGTACCCTTGATAATCTAAAAATTAAGTATTAAGGAAAGAGAAGAAAAACATAAACCAAAAATCTCCTTTTTCTTTCAATTAATTACAGAAATACCATTAACCAAACCTTCTTCGTTTTACTTTAATATATCAATGACACTCTTTATTTCAACACTGAAAACACTGTTCATGCGAGATCAACGACACTGTTCACCAAAAATATGAATTAATTTTTTATGTATATATCAGTTCAATGAAATGGATTAGTCTTTTTTCTTACATGACTAATGTGATAACAATTATAATAACACGTTATTTAAAATGATAGCGTGCTAACATATTATATATCCAAATAATATTTATATAAACATGGTAAGATACACAATATATGAATATCATTTATGTTATCGTGTAACCTATACATTATATGCTAATATTCATCATATTAAATCATGGATTATACAATTCGTATAAACTAACCTATATATTAATCTGTTTATTTACTCTAATAATTTAATTATTACTGGTTATTTATGTATTAATATATTTATTTAAAATGATAATTTAGTTATCACGGTTAACTTACATGTTAGCACTTTAAATCTTTAAATAGGTTGCTAAGTAAATTGTTATCCATAGAAGTGAATCAAACCTAGAAGAATGTGACAATGGTTTTTGCCATCAACGATTCCCATTCCCCTATTTCGATTAATAAACCTTAAGAGATCATGACTTATTTGATGATGGTGATGTTTTGCCAGAAAAATATTCAAGAGTAGAAAAAAAAACCACATAAAGAGAAGAAAATAAATAAAATGTGTATGAGGATGTAGTTGTCTTATATTTATGTATATATATGTCAAACAGTCACTAGGAGAGAGAACTAATTATTAGATTTTCAAAAAATTTAAAAATATTATTTAAATGGTTGAGCAATCTTATTTGGGGTACTCTAGTGGAGAGATAATTTTATCTAAGTTCTAAGTGAGTTACTTTAACTAGTTTAATATTAATTATATGATAAATTAATTTCTAAGTAACTTAGGAGGGGGACTGGAGTAATGATGCTCTAACTATTTTAGAATAGCAAAGACATCTCGTCCCATCCCGTCTTGTCCTATCCCGTCCTGTTTCATCTCATCCCTACCCGTAAATTTTTCTATGTCCCATAAGTCCAAAATTTTTGGATAAGAACATAACTAAATTTGATGTTTTTCTCACATTTTTGACATATAATTTAATTCCTTCTGCAATAGAAGATTTATTCATAGTAAATAAATTAAAAAGCTACTTATTAATATTCAATTTTGCATAAATATATAGTAATACAATATAGTCAACCAATTGTAATTAGTGAATTTTAGAGTTTTAAATACTTGTTTTAGGCTAATTAATATTTAAAAATACAAATACAAATATAAATTGAAATTTCTTTGCTTCTTTTTTGTTTTTTAAAAATGAATTTTTATATTTTTTCTTAAACAAATAATGTAATCTATGAAATGGTTTATATTACAAAATATATTAGTTACATAAGATCTTTTTAAAGACTGTATTTCTTGCATATCTTTTGTTTTAGAGAGTATTTACAAATAAGTTGATTTCAAATATATTTTATATATCCTTTAAAATAAATTTGAATTAATTTTTATTAATTTCACATATCTTCTATATTAATTAATTAACTTTATTAATGGCTTGTGAAATCATTTTTTGCAACCATTTTTCTTTTTTGAACGATTGTAGTTGTCGGTTGTTTGCAATTTTCGATATGAGATACACTTCCATCAAGTTTTCTGTATTTATAGTAGTAGTAGGTCATGGTTTCAAGAATATACCCTAACTAGATTAGGACCCGCGGTGTAAATTATTTATAACTAAAACATTTAAATTATAAATTTTATTTATTGGTTAAATATGTTATAATTATATAATAATTTTTAATTTTATGATTTAAAGTTTAAACCATATAATACCACAATATAATTTGTTTTTTTTACTTAATATTTATTTATTCAATTTAATTTGATATGTCTATTCTTTGATACATATAGTGTTAACAAAATAATGAAATGATGTTTTATTCGTGTAACTTCAATTTAATGATATTTTAAATTTATGTAAATATCGAAAAAACTCGTTCCACTATATAACTCCGTCCCGAGATATTTTAACTCGCACTATATCATCTTAATTTTTTATATTTATTGTCTTGTATTATAAATATTAGCTTGAGTTGCTATGTTAGTTATTAAGATTGTAACCATTTACATTTTATAAAATTGGTATAAAAGTTTTAAATATTTATAATACTTAGAATTCTTAAAAAGGTTGAGTATTTATTATATTTGAAGTTTCGTAAAAGTTTAAATATATTATTATCATTTTAAAGGTCTTTTAACTTTTTAAAAAGTTGAAATATTTATAATATTTAAACTTTATAAATTTGAAACTTCATGAACGTTTAAACATTATTAATATTTTTAACATTTTATAAAGTTTAACTTTTTATAAAATATAAATATTTATAATATTTAACTTGTTAAAAATCTTTAATAAAGAATCGGAATAAACCAAAGAATTTTTTTTTAAAATTTTGAATGCGTGATAAATCAAAATTTTAGTATTATGAATCATTTTGGTATCTTTTATAGTATGACTATAAACCATTGCCCAAATTTTTTAGGCAATGTGAGATATTATATCCGTAAATTGAGTAATATATGTCTGTTTTTAGGAAAAAATCACAATTTTTATTAACTAAATGTATTATAGAATAATTCAAGATAATTTAAATATAAATTCAAATAAAAATGAAAAAGAATCATATATATATATATATATTTATGTTTAAATGAGGTAGAAAATTTTCTTTATTTTTTAAAATCTTACTTATAATTAATTTAAAATTTTTGGTAACTAATATTAAAGTCAATGCATTAAATGAAAAAACTTTCCAAATAGTATTTTTGAGCAAAAACTGTTGTAAAAATACTAATATAGATATTTATGATTCGATTATACCGTCTAGCAACATTAGTTAAGTTAGTAGCTAAGGTTTTGTATATTATTAAATCGTTAAGAATATACTAACTATCCGTAATTTAGGTGCAGATTTTTAAGCTGATCACTTGTTAACCGCATATTTACTTCAAAGAAAGATATTATAAGATTCGATTCGCATAAACGTAATCATATAATTTGATTTATAACTAACACTAGTTTTATTCACGATTATGCAGAGAATTGATTTGTTTAGTTGTTATCCCCTATATATTAATATCCTCTATATATTAATAGAGGAACATTTTGGCAAAAAAGCTGAGGTGTCACCATTACAGAGCTCAGGACACTCTTTCCTTTATTTGTCATCAGCTTTTAAAAATATTTCCATTTTTTATCATTGTGTTTTTTTCCAAAAATACAATTAACACCTAAAATTAAAAATTTTATTATTTTTCTAACTTAATTATATCCTTTAATTATATTTTCATAAAATCTTTAAAATGAATTTTAAGAACTCTTTGTTCATATGATATAATAATATAAGATTGATATTATAATAACTCTCACGGGTTAAATTTTAACTATTATACCAATTTTTTTATAGATATATACTACACAATCGAATTTTAAATATTTCAATTACCCAAGAATATAATAGATTTTTGTAAATAAAAATTACAGTAAAACCATTTAATGATTATTTTATACCGCACTATGTGCGGGTTGTTACCTAGTGGTATGTTATTCAATTGCAGAAATCAGTTTTAAATACTATAGATTACCTTATATTCATCTTTCATGTATTTATTTATTTATTTACTTACCTGGAATAATTGGCAAATTTAAGAATATCTGTTTGGCGATTGAATTTGTACCACGTCCGTTTGTTCGTTCAGTTAACCATGATCCGAATCAAACCAACCTGGGTTGTACCCAGATCCGCGTGTTAAATAGAAGGTAGTGCGACATTTTGAGTAATTCTTGATATTCCTTCTACGACTTAATACCTCTACAAACTTTTTTTTTGTTAAAATGCTTTCAATTTAAAATGCAGGATAGCAACTGTTTTACAGGGCCTAAGCCCAATTCGAAAGCCCGATAAGAAATTAAGTTACAAACCCATAGTTAAAATAGAACCAAATATTGAACCAGTAGTTGAATTTGAACCAGACTTTCGGTTGAGAATAACGGCCTCAAACCAGTCTCCATTATTGATGCTCGAGACAGATGAAACGCTAATCAATGCACACCCTGATTAACAACAAGAAATTAGGTTTGTGAAATTAGGCGAGGGTTATATCATTAGTTTTTTTTTTTTTGAATGAATGTTAAATTATATTCAACCCAAAAAAAATCCTTGGTACAATATATGCATCCTTTTGCTGAAAGTTTGATTAAATTAAAACCATAAATGAAAGACTAGAGCTTAGATTCTGGTAGCCAGCCAAACTTGCAAGGCATACGCATGTTTGGGAGGAGAAACGTGGTGAAGAGATAGTAGCTTGTTATGGATAAGCCGGTCAAGGAACTGAACCATACGATCTGAAGAAGTCGGAGGATCCCCATGGTGACCCCGGTTCAGCTCCAGCCAAACAGTGTGGATAGTTGCTTGGAAGAGAAGCCGAAGAATGAAATTAGCCGTCCCAGTGATTGTAGTTGTCGATAACAAGTTGAGAAGTCGAGAGAATCGTGCAGAGTAGTGACCGCTTAAAAGCTTACGAGAGAGATCTGCCCAAACCCGTGAAGAGTAGGGGCAAGTAAAATGAGTTTATATCATTAGTTACCTATCTCTTAACACTAGAATGAGTTTGTAACTTTGTACGTTTATTCTAAATGAATGTGTGTACTCTCACGCGCGCGCACACACACACAAACACACACAAAAAGTATACTCTTAGTTTAGGCTGGGCTATACATCTTATTTTCATTTTATAGCAATTTAGAAGCGATATGTTGATAAAAATTTGGACCAAATGTAATTATAAAAAAAAAAATATAGTAAATGGAAGAAATTTTAACCCAAAAGTAAAATAAATGGAAGAAACAAAAGTTGTGAATTGTTGAGTCTATATTTGCGTATTAACTTATCTAGGACTTGAATCCCACTGAGGTGCATCCTGATTATCTTCCCTGAATCGATTTTGTTGCATATGGTTAGGGCTGGTAGTGGAGAAATCGGAGGAGGCACCAAGGAAGCTCAAGGCTGTAACAATATCGCTCATTAGTGGTCTAACAGTAGGTTCTTCATTCAGGCACATCGCGGCCACAGCTACAGCTTGGTTAAAACTCTTTTCCGGGTAATAGCTTCGTAACAATGGATCAGCTAGGTGTGAGAATCTAGTTGGATCTCTAAAGATCGGTTGCGCCTAATTAAACCATAGTTGTAAATTGTTAATTATTGTCTACATTTTGATAAGCCATTGGTATAAATCATATATGCTAGTATATAAAGTACTCACCCAAGTAACCAGATTTTGTTCATGACTAGGTCTCATTGTGTCGATAACTCGTCTTCCGGATATAAGTTCCAACAACACAACTCCAAAGCTATAGACATCTGACTTAACGGTAAGATGGCCGGTTCTTTGGTATTCAGGAGCACAATAACCATAAGTTCCCATAACTCTGGAAGACACATGTAGTGTGTCTCCAACAGGACCTAGCTTCGCTAAACCGAAATCCGATAATCTCGCCTTGTATTCTTGGTCAAGCAATATATTTGACGACTTAAGATCTCGGTAAATCACTGGAGGATCAGCCTCATCGTGAAGATACTCCAGTCCTTTTGCCGCTCCTAAAGCAATCTTAATTCGAGTGTTCCAATCTAGTGGTTTTTGTTCCGGCTCAAGATCTGTTTTAGTTTAAACATCAAACCGGTTCTAGTTATCTTATTATTATTTTTTTTGTTAGCTTAAAAAACAACTGAAATGTTGATTTACCTAGGAGGTGATCTTCCAGGGATCCAAGAGGCATGTACTCGTAAACAAGAAGTCTTTGGTCTCCATCTGCGCAATAACCGATAAGATTCACAAGATTCGAATGATGAAGAAGACTAAGCATCAAAACCTCGACCAAGAACTCTCTTTGTCCTTGTAATCCATTTCTATCAAGTTGTTTCACTGCCACGACCTGTCCTGACTCGAGCTTTCCTTTGTAAACCCTCCCGAACCCGCCTTCGCCGATGAGGCACTCTTGTCTGAAATTCTTTGTCGCCGTGGCTAGTTCACGGAACGAGAAAATCTGTGCCCCCATATTGTTTGATGGCACGTTTGCGTTGTTAGCCACCACTTCTTTTGTTGTTCTCTCTGTAAGAAAAATAAATAACATAATTTTCTTTTAAAAACCATAACGATTTAGACAAAAACGAACGTTGCACATTTCGAAGAAAAATGACGAGAGCTTACTAGGTGAGTTTGGTTGCTTATAAGGAGCAGGCATCGAAGAACCTTCATTGTCCGAAACTTTTGAAGAGAAACAAGAGAAACAACTCATTTTTTTCAAAATTCTCTTGTTCTTGATCTGAAACCTCCTCTCCTACTAACAAATAATTTATAGGACTCTCAAAAACTTTTAATTGGTTTTATACGAAGAACATAAAAATTACCAAACAGTTCTATAAAAACGAGAAACAATTTAAGTTTTGCTGTTTTATGTAGAGTTTTATAGGTTATAACAGAAAGAAAAAGAGAGAGAGAGAGAGAAGTATTGGAACGAAACAATATAGAGAAAGACAACCTCAAACAGAAACTAATTTTTGACAGAAATGTTTGCTACCTATTAAACAAATATAATTAAAGAAAAAAGGAAATTTTTTGTTACCATCTATGTTGATGACCTGTCCACAGAAAATCATGTTTCTTTATAGATTTGTTTCCTGGCTGGTTCTCTCTCTTTTTTTTGTATGTTTATGGGGTGGCTTATACATAGACATAAATCGGATATGTAGCTAAATAAAATTAATGCATACATGGTAAATTTTGAAAGTCAACTTTGAACATGCATGTAAAGAAAAGAAAAAAGTAATTTTGGATTTATTCTTATTATGATTCTGACCCCAAGATATTAAACTTTTATGGGAATCACAATTTTCTTCAGTTGACCCAAGACAGCTAGATATTATATATCATACCCAAAATTTTTTTCAGTCATAAAAGATAATCGTATAGCCGCAATGTATAGCCGGTCAATGTTCGGATTAGGTGTTGATTAGTTTTTCCACTATCATCCGCAAACACAACGTTTGTGTGTGGTTGTGGTTGTTAGCGGTTAATACCAATCATATAAACTGTTTTGTACTTATTTTAGACTGCTTAAAATCTCTAGATTCCAACGGTTTATTTTTACTCGCTGTGTACTTTTTTTAAACCAAAGATAATTAAAAATATATATATATATATATATCTATACACATATATATATCTAAGTGAATCTATTCTTTGTATTAAGTTCTCAAATACTTTGTTCATTTTCATTATATTATACCAAGGTGAAATACAAGGGTGAAATACGTTTTTGAAATCCTAAAGCTGGCGGAAAACAAAGATATCTTCCGAAGCTTAAGCCCGATAAGCGGGAAACACAAGGTATGAAACTATAGCCAAAAGAGGAGCTCTCAAAATCATCGGAGAAGTTGGAAGAGAACATTAGTCGCGGGACTAAGTACTCAAGAGTCAATGTCGAAAGAACCTGCAAACGCAAATGGAAGAGATCCAAGGATAGAGGCCACCACGAAGATTTAACCCCAACTAAAAACGAATACCTCAAACATAATAAGCAAGGAACGCGAATCTAATTCCTAACCACCTAATCTTAAACCGAGAATCTACATCTAGAACTTTGCGTCCCCACAAATGGTCATTTGCCACTTTGTTTACAAAGTTTACAATTTTTTATTTGAAACTTGTAAGAAAATAACAAAATATATAACTAATTCAAACGCAGCGTTTGCGGTTTCAAGCGTTTTGAATGAGTACTGGTTTAGCGTTTTAAAATGGGTGCGTTTGTGAGAGTTTTACGACTGGCTGATTAGCGGAACCAGTAGTGGTTAAAACATAATAAATGTAATATATAGTTATATCAATATTTAGAAATACCAAAAACTTGATTAAACTTGATTTATAATAAAAATCATAATAAGTACTAATATAATTATTCAAAAAACTAATAAATTTCATATTTAAATACTTATAACTTTATGCATTTGGATTTTCCCAAAACAATTCATCAAATAATATGAGAAATGGCAAAACATATGCTTTACATCGTAGATCTTTACTATTAGATCTCATACACTCAATAAATTTCTTACATTGAATCTCAAGGCCGAGGTAAATTAATTATGAAAGAACAATATTTCTGATGTTTGGAAGAGAGATATTTTTTATTTTCTTGACTCTCACATAACGATTTTTGTCGTGTAGTTTTGTGGAGCTGCAGTTGTATCGGTAGGAATGATCAAGCGAGAGCAAAGAAGATTCATTGGTGATCTGCTTTAACATTCTTAACAAATAATCTTATTTTCTTAAGCTTCTGATGAAATGTTATATTTATTTAGACTTTTTTTGAACATATGTGCTATGTGCTATTAACTTTACATCCAGTTTTCCGAATTTTTGTATGTAAAGTTGATCAAGGTTTGGTTGAAAATTTTATTTGGACAATGTTTGTAATTGTCTCTTCTTATTCCTAAGTATAGATCTTGGTTTTCTTCTTTAAGTATAGATTTTGGTTGGAATCTTATTTTCTTGTAATTGTTTATTTTCTAATCTCCTCGATCGTATCTGTACTTATTTTTCTCTTATCTTTAATAGGTACAATGGTTAGGTAGAAGATATAAAACCAAATATTTCAGTATCGTTGATTCTTTTTTTTAAATCCCAACTTCAGTCGCTCGCAAGCGCAAAAGCTTGCGGGAAACAGCTTTGAGAATTCAGTGATTTCAAACGGTTGGGTGCGATTGGGAGCAGTTTGTGTAATTTGCACCAATCGCTAGCAACCACTACCTCCCACAAAAACAACGTTTGCAGCCTCCATGATCGTTATGGGATCAATTCTCCATCATTTTCCAAGAATATCTTTAATAAATTCTTGGAAAACCCACTTACCAAAGGCACTCCTTTCTTGTTTCCGAGCACATGAGTTGACCTTGAATCCCTTAGATTCCAAAACACAATCTCCAGCACAGCACCTCATAAACTTTTTCCCATCCATTACTCGGAGTCGGATGCAAACTTCCCCATCTATTGTATGGCGAAGTCGACGCTTGATCAAACTCCATATCACTGAACACAAACAGCCTCTTGAACATCTCTCCCGGCTTCAGCTTCCCTGTCACAGCCACATCAAGAATCAAATCAAACAATTTCTGAAAATCAGTGTTCATATCCCATTGCATATTCATCACAAACTCTGTTTTTTTTTTAATCTCAAATCGTCTTCTTTCACCAAATGCAATTCAGGGTTGTTGCTGAAGGTTATAAGCTTACCTCTCTCCATGGCTCTTTTGATAGCTCAGAGGCTAGCAAACCAAGCGTGACTGAAACCTCAATTGGATCCCCTTCCATAGATCCCAAAACGTCACAGGTAGCCATGCAATTCGACAAAGAACCTTTCTTTTTAAGATCATCAACCATTCGTTTCCATTGCAACTCAATGACTTTTTCAATGTCTCCGCCGTGTAAATATCTCATTATCTCGTGAGGTAACACAGCAATGGCAGCTACCTTCGTTATCCCCGGCGGATCGTTATTGTGACAACCCGTCTCGTGGACCCCGCTAGCCTCACTGCTAGCCCACTAGCCTCACTGCTAGACTGCTAGCCTCACTGCTAGCCGCCCAAACGGACCCCAAGCTGGCCCTGCAGGGCATCGATCCTAACCCATCACCGTGGATATCACTGTTGATCTGCAATTGGTGGCAACTTGTCATGTGGGAAGGTTGTTAAAGGGTGGGGACCAGGGTTCGAGGAACGCCTGGTGCACCAATAACCTACTGGTGGATTGGGATATCCATAGTGATGGGTTAGGATCGATGCTCTGCAGGGCCAGCTTGGGGTCCGTTTGGGCGGCTAGCAGTGAGGCTAGCGGGCTAGCAGTGAGGCTAGCGGGCTAGCAGTGAGGCTAAAGGGCTAGTAGTGAGGCTAGCGGGATCCATGGGACGGGTTGTTACAGTTATTAAGGTCAGGTACGTGTCCTTCGCCTTCTCCATGTGGTGGTTGTTCAATACGGTTAAGACGTTCACCCTGTGAGCAATGCTGAATCATTCTATTGAATAGGTGATTACATAGTATATATACAGCTAATTAGTAGGGTTTAGCTTAATACTAATTACAATTATAACCTCCTTACATTCATATCCTAATACCCCCTCAAGATGGAGGGAGTTTACGGACTCCAATCTTGTAAATATGATCTTCAAACTGTGGACGAGGCAATGGTTTGGTTAGAGAGTCAGCGAGCTGGTCCTTGCTTGAGATGTGGGGAAACACGTAACACAACGGATTGGATGAACTCGCGCACAGTGGTAATCAAGGGCAACATGTTTCATTTTAGAATGGAAAACAGGATTAGCACAGAGATATGTGGCTCCAACGTTATCACAATAGAGGACAGGAGCCACTGGGAAAGAAACCCCGAGTTCAGTCAACAAAGAGCAAATCCTCCGAAGCTCTGACGCCGCGTTTGCTACAGCCCTGTACTCGGCCTCTGTTGATGAGCGAGACACACTCCGTTGTTTCTTGGACGACCATGAAACATGGCTCCCACCAAAATAAATGATGTATGCATTGGTAGAGGTGTAAGTATTCTTATCACATCCCAAATCCGCATCCGAGAACGCATGAACTAGAAGAGGAGCATCAGCACGAAGAAGAATGCCATGAGTTGTCGTACCAGCAAGATATCTCAAAATATGCTTAGCAGCTTGCCAATGCTTGTCAGTTGGTCGATGCATAAATTGGGATAACTTGTTCACCGCGAAAGCAATGTCAGGTCGCGTAAAAGAGAGATATTGAAGACTCCCTATCACTGCACGATATTCTTTAGCATCGGTTAGTGCTGTACCTGACTCCAGAGTTAGCTTGGGGGACGAAACCATTGGTGTAGAGAACGGCTTGGCATCAAACATTCGTGTTTTGGTGAGCATATCGGTAATGTATTGCGTTGCATAAGGTGCAACCCTCTGGAGGATCGTGTCGCCTCTATACCCAGGAAGTAGCGCAACGGACCAAGGTCTTTGAGTGAAAAACGTTGAGCAAGCGCCACATTGAAAGCCTGTACCAAAGACGGAGCACCTGCAATGATTATATCATCGACATACACAAAAACATATATGAAGCCGTTGTTATTGATGAACAAGGACGTGTCAGCAAGAGAGTTTCGGAAGCCGACTTGTAAGAGAAACGTTTTCAATTCTTGATACTACGCATGGGGAGCCTGTTTGAGACCATACAAGGCTTTGTTGAGGCGACAAACATAATTGGGCCGGTCCTTATCAATGAACCCGGGCGGTTGCGTTACATAAACCTCCTCCTTTGGCGTACCTTGGAGGAAAGCATTGTGGATGTCAACTTGATGGATCTGCCATTGTTTCTTCACTGCAACTTCAAGTACCATGCAAACAGTAGTGGACTTAATTACAGGGCTGAAAGTCTCTGAGTAATCTAAGCCATACTGTTGATTAAACCCACGAGCAACAAGCCTGGCCTTGTATATGTCAATAGAGCCATTAGCGTGATATTTAATAGTGAAAATCCACTTACACGAGATGACATTTTTGTGTGGCACCGGTGGAACTTTATCCCAAGTGTGATTTCGCAGCTGCACATTGTATTCGTCACACATTGCCTGGCGCCACCGTGGATCGCGCATTGCCTCTGCCACCGTCGCGGGAATACGATGTTAAGACGAGGAGGTGGTGGTGTGAAGGTTGAACTTTTGTTTTGGTTTGACAATATGATTTTTGGAGCGGATTCGCATATGGTGTGTGTGTTTTGTGGTTGGGGAGGTGGTTGTGGGAGATGCGGTTGCGGTGGTAGTACAGGGAGGCTATCGCGAGAGGAAGAAGAAGTATTTATTGGGCTTGGGGACGAATTTTGGCGTAATGGGCTTGAATGGCTTGTTGGGCTTGGTCGTATGGGGCTTGTGTCTAGGGAGTGTGGAACGACATCGTTGTGAGGGGATGAGGTTCCCCTGTGTGCAGAGGAAGATGACGACGAGAGATTGGTGGGCGACAGCGACAGAGCAGCAGAGGGCGGCGACGATGGAGACAATTGAGCGGACAATGGCGACGCGTGAAGGACCAGTAACGGGGGCGAAGGAGAAGGAGCTGTCAATGAGCGGAGGACTGGAATGACAACTGACGACAAAGTGTCTTGAGGAAGGACCTCAGACGGCGCCGGAGACTGAGGAGCAGCAAACGAAAACTGATGCTCAACAAATTGGACATGACGAGATGTGTAAATACGACTTGTGCGGACATCCATACAAAGATACGCACTCTATGTGAGTGAGTATCCTAGAATCACGCAAGAGGCAGATCGATCATCAAGCTTGTGAGCAGTGTAAGGTCTGAGCTAAGGAAAACACAGACATCCAAAAATACGAAGCTTCAAGTAGTTCGGTTTCTGGTTGAATAACTTGACATAGGGTGAAACACCATGGAGAACCTCTGTCGGCATGCGATTAATCAAGTACACCGTAGTGGCAAAGGCATATGGCCAATATGACTTAGGAACAGAGGCATGGCTGAGTAACGCAAGCCCGGTTTTAACAATGTGACGGTGCTTGCGTTCCGAGATACCATTGTGTTCCGGTGTATGTGGCGGAGTCGTAAGGTGGGTAATGCCGTGTTCAGCGAGATACGACCTCAAGATTATAAACTCTCCTCCGTTATCTGAATATAAGGTGGTGAGACGACACTAGAACCGATTCTCGACTAGGGCTTTGAAAGCCACGAACACCTCCTTGACTTGTGATTTTTGCTTTAGCGGGTACAACCAACTGTAACGCATAAAGTGATCCAGCAGAACCAAATAATATTTGAAGTTATCGGTGGAGATAATAGATGATATCCAAACATCGGAATAGACATACTCAAAAGGATGAGTGGAGACAATAGTGTTGGAGTTAAACGACAACTTATGACTTTTATTGATATAACAGTCTGAACAAGAGAACTGTATGGAGTTGGTAGAAAGAGGCAATGCAAATTGCGAAACAACACTTTTTAAAACAGGTAAAGACGGATGTCCTAGCCGTGAATGCCAAGAGGAGAGGTTGGTTCTCGGTTGTTGTGTGAAAAAGAAACTTGTGATGACTTTGTTGGCAACCGGCCACTCATATAGCTCTTTCCTAGTTCTGTCTTGGAGTAACCGGGTCCCCGTTTTGAGATCCTTCATCTGAAAATATGCAGAAAAGAAGTGCACCCAGACATTATTTGCATTACACAACCGATATACTGAAATAAGGATTTTGCAAATGTTGGGCACATATAAAACATCCAAAAGCTTTAGATTACGAGAGGGTGTAGGAAGTAATGCTGAACCAGTTTGTGAGATGGGAACACCAGAACCGTCTGCAATAGTCACTTCCCCACCACCAGTGTACGGCTGAATGGCGGCCAAGGTCTGTCACTCTGTTGTATGGTAGCGTTGTCTTCGTTGTTCGTCACTGAATGGTTCTGTTACACACTTAACACACAAAATCAAACGTATCAAGCGGAAAAAAGAAAAGTAAATAAATACTGCAACTAAACCAATAAACCAGACACGACAAGTCGACAATGGTGAACTGTAAAAAAAGAAAATGTTGTTTTTGTATTTTAATTAAAACGAGAACCGAACAGATGAAAGCAAAGATGACACGACAACAAAGCAAAACACAGTGACCAAACAGAG
Organism: Camelina laxa; assembly: GCA_024034495.1. NCBI lineage: Eukaryota > Viridiplantae > Streptophyta > Magnoliopsida > Brassicales > Brassicaceae > Camelina > Camelina laxa. The sequence goes on along the minus strand of CM043885.1, from coordinate 9,515,711 downwards.
ATCACACGGCAACAAAGCAAAACACAATAACGACGAAAGAATTTTTTAAATTAACATTCATTAACTAAATAAAATAGAAGTGGACAACAACTCAAAAATTAACACAGAAACGGACGAAACAAAACACGAAAACAAAGCAAGAAAACACAACGACAAGAAAAAAGAAAAGAAAAGAAGTAGCCTGGGGTAGAATGGAAAGGGTGAAGTGAATCCAAACAGCTGACCAAATGGTACTCTCTATTTGAACCGTGTGACGGTACAAAGGACCACACGGTTCTCTTTTTGTTGGCTAAGGGGTGAAATGAATCAATGGACGCCACACAATCGATGAGTGAGATTGTGATAAGTCGAAGAACTCACGAATCAAGGGGAACCCGCACAAGATCGGTGAACTCGTAAAACACTTAAAAGAAAAATTCTCTCTTTATTGATAATAAGCAAAAACGTGAACTACAAGAGCTGCAGTGGACCTTATTAACATGTCGACAGTGTTGACCTTCTAGCGTCTTTGAAAAGAGAAGAAAAGACAACAAATAATTCACAGAATAAACTACAAACTGAATCTAGATACTTTCAAACCTGCAAAAGAAAAGGAAACTTGTCATTTATTAGAAAATATATAAACGCGTACCTTGGTTTGGGAGGAAGTTCTTGGCCTTGGAAGCTTCTAACATGTGTCTTTTTAAGTGTTGTCATTTGGAGTGCTGACAAAAATAACTTGGGCTTGGTTGATCTTAAGGAGAGGCCTTTCACTTGTTGGTTCGTAAAATTTCGGGCTTCATAATGTTAATTGGATTATCCATTACATCTTCTTGTTGGTGCTTCTTATCGCCAAGAGTGAGGTTGTTGAATTGGTCGATGGTGTTTTCCAAGTCCTTATAGTTGATTAAACTCTCCACAGCTTTGTTGAACTCTTCCCGCATTGTCTTTGTACCGGATCTTGTTCTAGGCGGTTGATACATAGTTAGAACTCTAACAGCTTTGGTGATACTTAAGTTTATGTCTTCATTATATCCTCTCTCTAATTAATAAGCTGAAATAGTAGAATAAAAAAGAGAGATTTAGTCATATTTAGTCATAAAACTGCATTGGAAACACAAAACAACATTCATTATTGTAACTCATGTGTCCTACAAAAATAATGAAATATTGAATTTATATGAGAAATTGGGTGAAATCGGTTTAGTATCCATTTAGATAAATTCTGATTTAATTTAATTAAACCAAGGAACCTTAGATTTCTCTATTCACGCTTCTCTACTCTCATTTGGGGTTGTGGTCGTTCTTGTAGAGAGAAAAAAAGAGCTTGTTTGTCGAGAAGAGGTGTGAGGAAGGGGAGGTTCGATTTTGGTGTGTTAGGCAAAGGAGCAGAATAGTTAGGCTTTGGGAGGAAACGGTTTCGACATATCAAATCGTACTCAAAGTTTCGTGAGACACATTTTCTCAGACGCAAGTCGAGACCATCGGGGATTGTAACTGAGATCATGGTCTAGTTTGGTTTCTGATCGGCACGAGATTTTGTGGGAAGCTTCGTGACTTCTAGGGCTAGCGTTTCACCGGAGAGATTTGATAGTTAACGGTTGGTTTTTATTTTAGGGTTTCGTTTTTGAGACTATTCTTTTATGATGTTTTTGTCTATTTTTACTATAAAGTTGTCTTTGGTTGTATGGCTTGTTGTAGGGTGTTGCTGGGCTGTTGCAGACGTTAGGAGAGTCTCAACTGGTTGTATTTGTTGTTAGAATCAGCTTGTTAAGGTGAGTGCGTGACGATGAGCTTATCTGAGCGACTGAGTTGTATGGCTTGTTTGGTGTGATGATATGTAGGTGTGGTGAATGTATTATTGGTTGATCTGTTAAATGACTAGTTTTTTATGTTTTATTTGTGGTTGTACTCTTAATTTGCTTGTGTGTATAGCTCGTAGATTGGAGGATCGCTTCACTGGGTATTTCTGGTAATACTCACGCATCTCATTGTGTTTGTGGTGCAGGTAATGTGTAGTGTGAAATCACGGCGATGAGGAGGAGGATAATCTAGGGTCTCAGTTGGTGTTATTTGTTGTTGGAACCTTGTTAGAAGCATGTTAGGATGATGATTTTTATTGGTTATAATTAATATTGTATTTATATTAAACTGGAGTTGGTTTGGTTTGTCTTCCGCTGTGCATGTTGATTTGTTGTTGGTTTATGGTTTAAGTTGTAATTAAATATTATGGGGTATTCAATTAGATTATTATTATTGTTACAAAAAAGGGTCGGGTTGTTTTAGTTTGGTATCAGAGCCCTTCCGGTTCTAGGGCGGCTAAGTGGATTGGTGTTAGAGCGGTCTAGAGAATTAATTGGTGGAATTATTTTCCTGTTGCTGGATGCATGATGTTGTGTGATGGAATTGATTATGAGTAGTTAGTCAATTTTTTTGTCGTATGGAGTCCTAGTATCATCTTATTCGAGCCTTCAATGCGATTCCACGGTAAATTGTTTTCTGTGTTGTTAGTTGTGTGTGTTTTAGCTTCTGTGCGGGAAGTGCAGTGGGCTATTGAAAGTGTTGGAAAGAGGTGGATCTGGAAATAGCGTTTGGGGAGATGTGTGAAAGTCGATGTGTTGTAAATGGATTTCCGAGAAGCAATGTTTTGAAACCCGACCCGGATTATGAACCGGACTACCTCTCGGGTCATCGGGTCAACCGGATTCGACCACGGGTCAATTGAGTTAATATGTTTAATGTATTTATATAAAATAACCATGTTTAACAAAATATGAAGTTTAATAATAATAATAAAATGATTAAAACTTTTAAATTAAAATAAAACAACAAAAAAAAAACACACTAAATTTCTAATATATGTACATGATCATGATCGATTGCTAATATATATTTATATATATGCAAACATGAGGATGAATAATTATGGCCCTGATTGGTAACGGCGGTTACTTTTGGCTGTAAAGACTTTGACTTAAAAATTTTAGCTGTAGAGAATTTGGCTGTAGATGCTTTGACTGTAGAATCTTTAACTGTTAAAATCTGATTGTTTACCAATAACTTTTAAAGCTGTAGCTGTTATTTTTTATTATTATTATAAGTATTAATAATAAATATATATTATGTCAAAAATTAATTTATATAACATTTTAATGACAAAATAAATTTTATTAATGATAAATTAAAATTTTTAAAAGTATAAATCAATCAAATATGAAATTTTGTTTGAAAACTAATTAAAAACAAACAACTATAAGAATAAGAAATAAATAATTGAAGTTGTAGACATCAATTTATTAACTTATTAAATTTTAAATAATGCAAAAAAAAACTCTTTTATAGTATTATTAGTGATGATGATGAAAAAATAAAATTTATTATTGAAATGGGTATTAAAAGAAAGAGAAAAAAATGAGAATAATTAATTTATAAAAAATATGTATATAAAATATTTATATATACTTTTGAAGAGCTTTTAAATATAAAAGGGTGAAAAAAAAAGAATGCTTTAAAAATTGTTTTGTTTGAAAGGACGCTTTAAACAAAAAAGGAAAACAAGGAAAAGAAAAAAAAGTGACTTTTAAAACTTTAAAAAATTAAAAGTCAAAAAAGCCTGATTGGCAAAAAAATGGCTGTCATGGCTTTAGAAAGTTTTAAAGTCTTAAAAGTAGCCTACCAATCAGGGCCTATAACACAACAATCCTTAACGTATTGTATTTGATTACCTAGAGCAAAAGCAAAATAGCCACGAGAATTATAAAAAGATTATACTAATAGTCTAATATTCAAAATCAATTAAACACATAATCATCACAAATAAAGATGAATTTTCAGAATAATAGAGAAAGATTAAGATAGAACAACAAACGGTTTCAAAGTATGAGAGATGGCAAAAAAGTTGAACACGAGAGATGTGTCGTGACTTGTAAGTTGTGTGTCACCGTCAAAACTAAGGAATAAAAGGTTCTAAAATAATTAAAACTGTGAAACCCTACACTTTTTTTCCAAAAATCAACTAAATTTTTTTGAACCGCTAACCAACCGGGTCAACCGGTTCACCGGATCGCGGTTTTTCTGGGTTTTTCCGGTTTTATTACTACCGGTTATTAGCATTATGCCCGAATCGATAAAGTCTCCGGGTCACGGGTTAACCGGTCGGACCGTCCGGTCCGGACCGGGCGTGAAAACATTGCTGAGAAGTTAAGATGAATTTCTTTTATGAAATTATGACTCATGTGTCATGTGGGAAAAAGGAAATAGCTTGGGGTTTCTATAAATGGAAAGTTTCCATAAATAGAAAGTTTCTAAAAATAGAAAGGCTTTATGGGAGTTAGAGCTTTGCTATTTTTGGAAAGTGTATGGGAGCTAACTTGAGGTGTGGGGATGTTTCCGGTATGACCTGGTGGTGGTCATGGGGGTATTCGAGAAGGAGTATATGGTGGGTAGTAAGACATTGCGATGTTTTATGCAGACCATGGGAGGTAATTCTTGTTGGAAAGTGCGTAGAGACGTCGAGACTTGTTTGCTCTAGGGATAGTGGGTTTCTGAACAACTCATAACGAGATGGTGGTTCTCTTGAGGGGATGGTAGTTCCCCTGTATACCAATAGCTTGAGGGGTGGTGGGCCTTGAGAGCGGTAGAGGAGATGGTGGTTCTTCTGGGAGATGGTGGTTCTCCTGAGGGGATGGTGGTTCCTCTGGTACCGGGATCTCGAGGGTGACGACCCAAGAGTGAGACGGTATGACTCGAGGACGGTGGTCTGAGAGTGAGATCGGTATAGCTCAAAGGTTTTGACTTGAGAGTGGATGAGTTGGGAGCAAATAATGTCTTGGACGTGTGAATAAGCATAGTGACCAAATGTAGAAGTCGGGGTTGATGGTGGTTCAATCCCGGGTTTAGTGTTGACCAGTGGGGTCAAGACTTTGTTGACCGGTGGGGTCAAGATTGTGTGGACCGGTGGGGTTAGGATGAGCTGACCGGTGGGGTCATGATGGGCTGACCAGTGGGGGTCAGTGTGTTATTGACCGTTGGGTCACATGGGTGTGCAGGTTGTGGCAGCAGTTGCACGGGAAGCATTGGTTGATGGTGTTCAGTCTGGTCGAAAGATGTGTGGGCCGTGGTGATGGTTGCACAGAGGTCCTTGGCGGATGATGGTGTTGAGATATTCGAGGACGAATCTGTTGTTAGAGGGGGAGAATTGTAACTCCCGTGTCCTAGAAAAATAATGAAATATTGAAGTTTATATGAGAAATTCGATGGAATCGGTTTAGTATCGATTTAGATAAATTCTGGTTTAATTTAATTAAACCAAGCAACCCTAGATTTCTCTATAACTCACGCTTCTCTACTCTCTTTTGGGGTTGTGGTCGTTCTTGTAGAGAGAAAAAAAGAGCTTGTTTGTGGAGAAGAGGTGTGAGGAAGGGGAAGTTCGATTTTGGTGTGTTAGGCAAAGGAGCAGAATAATTAGGGTTTGGGAGGAAACAGTTTCGACGTATCAAATCGTACTCAAAGTTTCGTGAGACATGTTTTCTCAGACGCGAGTCGGGACCACCTGAGATCGTGGTCTCGTTTGGTTTCTGATTGGCACGACATTTTATGGGAAGCTTTGTGACGTCTAGGGCTAGCATTTCACCACAGAGATTTGATAGTTGACAGTTGGTTTTTAGTTTAGGGTTTCGTCTTTGAGACTGTTCTTTGATGATGTTTCCGTCCAGTTTTACTATAAAGTCGTTTTTGGTTGTATGGCTTGTTGTACGGCGTTGTTGGGCTGTTGCAGACGTTAGGAGAGTCTCAACTGGTTGTATTTGTTGTTAGAATCAGCTTGTTAAGGTGAGTGCGTGACCATGAGCTTATCTGAGCGATTGGGTTGTATGACTTGTTTGGTGTGATGATATGTAGATGTGGTGAATGTGTTATTGGGTGATCTGTTTAATGACTGGTTTGTTATGTTTTATTTGTGGTTGTACTCTTAATTTGCTTGTGTGTATAGCTCGTAGATGGAAGGATCGTCTCACTGGATATTTCTGATAATACTCACGCATCTCATTGTGTTTGTGGTGCAGGTAATGTGTAGTGTGAAATCATGGCGAGGAGGAGGAGGATGATCTAGGGTCTCAGTTGTTGTGTTGTGTTATTTGTTGTTGGAACCCTTGTTAGAAGCATGTTAGGATGATGATTTCAATTGGTTATAATTGATATTGTATTTATATTAAATTGGAGTTAGTTTGGTTTGTCTTCCGCTGTGCATGTTAATTTATTGTTGGTTTATGGTTTGAGTTGTAATTAAATATTATAGGATATTCAATTATATTATTATTATTATTATAAAAATAGAGGTGGGGTTATTTCATGTGTGAAGCAAGATTAAAACCTTAAAATAACATTTTTTGTAAAACTGATGGAGTATTAATATACTTTCTCCTTTTCAATTTATAGAATGTTTTGGAGTTTAGCAGTTAGCACATAGAGTAAGAAAAAAACCATTTAACGAAAACACTCAGTTAAAGCAATTAAAGGGGAATACTAAACGTTACACATTTTGTTAGAAAAAAAATCGTTACACATTAAACTTTCAGACAACTTGAATTACTTGAAAAAAATGGAGCCGACATTTTACATAATTAATTCTAAATTTAAAATTTAAAATTTTTACGTTGGTGCTAGAGTAATTTTTTTGTGAATCTTTCATGATTATGTAAGTTCCAAAATAAAATTGGTTTCTATTTTTCTTTCCCAACTCTAAATTGTGACAGGACTATGTCTTTTCTAAATGACAAGAATGGAGATCTTGCAGTTGTTCCAGTTTTTAATTTATTAAGCTAGGCCTCTCTTAGGAAAAATACAATTACTTTGTAAATGCCTCAATAAGATGAGTAAGACCCTTTGTAATTTTTTTTGTTGGCATATTAGAAATGGAGTTGGTTACTGATTAATTTTTTAGTTCCTACTTTTTCTCTTTTTGTTCCCCTTAATTAGTTCATGTTCCCCTTAATTAGTTCAAGTTCACACCAATAGCATCAAACCATCATTTGAAGGAAGACAGTTCGAAGGGTAGACTACAGTTTTCATCTCTGTGTTGGAGAAAAATAATTGATCTCATGAATTAATTTTTGTTGATATGTATAATATGGTTTATATCGATAAAAAATGGTTAATGTACATTACCATGCCCAACAAAACTTTGGATATAGTTTATCAAATAGTGAAAAAAATTCATAAAAAGACAATCATATAATCGTCAATGCTCGGGTTAGGTGTTGACTGGTTTTTTGGCTATAACCCGCAAACACATTGATTAAGAGCAATTGTGGTTGCTAGCAGTTAATACAAATCATAAATACAGTTTCAGAGTGCTCAAAATCGCTAGCTAGATATCAATAGCTCTTTACGGTGCGATTAGGTTATTTACAAAAAAAACCAAAGATAATCAAAAATATATATCTATATTTCTATTATATATATTTTCAAGTAACCCTATTTTGTGTATCAAGTTCTTAAACCCAAATTTTTTGTTTTTAAGTAAGTTGGTTATGTATACCGAGTTGGTTATGTATACCCACTTTGTTAACAAAGTTTACAAATTTTTATTCAAACTTGTAAGAAAATAACAAAATATATGGCCCACTTTGTTTACAATTTTTAAGAATTTTTTATTCAAAACTTGTAAGAAAATAACAAAATATATTGCCCAATTTAGTGAAATAAATCAAAGAAATTAAAATTTCATTTTTTAATCAAAAATTAAAAGATGTAACAATACAAAGCTCTAAAGTAATCAATCAACTACAACAAGCCACTTATACTCAGCTTTAGATATAGCAGCCTCCATGATCGTTATGGGATCAATCGTTATGGGATCAGTCGTTATGGGATCAATCTCTCCATCATTTTCTAAGAATATTTTTGACAAATTCTTGGAAAACCCACTTACCAAAGCCGCTCCTTTCTTGTTTCCGAGCACAGGCGTTGACCTTGAATCCCTCAGGTTCCAAAACACAATCTCCGGCACAGCTTCTCCGTACCCTTTCTCTCTGTACTTGCTTACAATCACTTCGTAATCTGTTTCCCATTCATTACTAGGAGTCAGAGGTGAGCACCCCCATCCATTACTCGGAGTAGGAGGCGACCTCGCCAATCCATAACTCGGAGTCGGAGGCGACCACGCCCATCCATAACTCGGAGTCGGAGGCGACCACGCTTCATCAAACTCCATGTCACTGAACACAAACACCCTCTTGATCATCTCTTCCGGCTTCAGCTTCCCTTCTACGGCCACTTCAAGAATCAAATCAAACACTTTCTGAAAATCAGTGTTCATACCCCATTGCATTCTCCTCACAAACTTTGTTCTTGACCTCAAATCGTCTCCTTTCACCAAATGCAGTTCTGGATTTTGACTGAATGTTATAAGCTTTCCTCTCCATGGATCTTCTGATAGCTCAGAGACTAGCAAACCAAGCGCCACGGAAACATCCATTGGATCACCACTCATAGACCCCGAAACGTCACAGACGGCGATGCAATTCGACAAAGAACCTTTTTCTTTAAGATCATCAACCATTCTTTTCCATTGCAGCTCAGCGACTTGTCCACCGTCTCTGCCGTTTAAATCTCTTATTATCTCGTGAGGTAACACAGCACCGGCGGCCACCTTGGTTTTACCCGTCTTCGCATCATTGATATATTGTAGAAACCTCAACGCGTCGTGGTTCAAGAAAATCTCCTTGTACAACTTCATCGCCACTGATGCTACACGGTTGTAAGGCAGAGATGCCCAATCTTCAGGAAGTTGAAGAGTCTTCCGGAGGGGAACAAGAACTTGTTTCCTTAGCCGATCACGAACTCTGTACGCATAGTGAGCTTCTTCTATGCCTTCGTATTCTGGGAATGATTCTCGGGGAAACAACTTATTAGCAATACTCTCGCAGAGAAGAGTTGCTTTGTCGAATGAAGAATCAAGAGATGGACACCACTTAGCCGCTAGAGAGACTTCGTTTGGTTGGCCTGATGTCAAAAACTCAACGTCTCTTCTTAGTTGATTCGCGAATAGACCAGAGACACGTTCGTGGGGAAATCTATAGTCTGTATCGTGTGAGTATCTTGAAAGTGCCTCCTTCCCCAATGAAATTCTCTTTTCTTGGTTCTTCTTCTCTGCGTTCGCTACCCTCAGCCCACTCGTCGCCGCCAGCTTTCCATGACCGCCAGCTCTCCAGGTTTCTAGAGAGAAGATATCCGCCTTTTATCTCGAGCCATTCCGACTTCTGGATGTTGCGGATTTCAGATCCTTTTAGAAGCCGGTAAAGAATCTCCGGAAAACCTTTAAAATAGCCAAATTTGGAGATGGACTGAGGTTACAAGCTAGGGTTTTGGGATGGTGACAATGGAGCCACAACTCCTCCTTCTGTCGGTTTTCTCAAAACCTTAAGCCACAAAACTCATAAGTTGTGCTACAAGCTAGCACCTCCTTATATAGAGAACACAAGACCAAAACTCAATTGGATAACTCCCAAATATATATTTTAGATCTTCCTAAATATAATTTGTTGGTTTAAGCTTGAAGAAGGTTTAAGAAGAAAGGAATCCTAGTCCGAGTCATGATTAAGGAGAGGATAAGGCTCAAGTCTAGCTAATATTGGTTTAACTATTAGGATTTGGTTTTGGTTTTACTATATATATGCTTGTCGAGTTATGGCAAACATAAGAGTGTTTTTGAGAGTTTGACTTAAGGTTTTAAGAGAGAGCAATTGTTGAGAGAACTTTAGTTTTGAGAGAGTTTCTAAAGTTAATATAAGAGAGCCATTCTTATTTTGATCTTTGTTCTTTCTAACAACCTGCAAAGCCAGCATATTTTCTGTATTTGGTATCAGAGCAAATCAAGAAAATAATGACAGAAGAAGGTGCTATCGTTTTAGCAAAACCGACAGAAGGAGGAGGATCTTCCTCCATTGCATGCACGATGTTAACTGCCATAAACGACACAGTTTGGGCAATGAGAATGAAGTTTGTTCTTAGGGTTAACAAAGTTTGGGAGGCAATTGATGCAGAGGCCATTGACGAAGAAAAGAATGATATGGCCATTGCATTATTGTTCCAGTCAATCCCTGAGGCACTCATTCTACAAGTAGGAGAGCTTGATACAGCTAAAAAGATATGGTTAGGAATCAAGAACAGACATGTTTGAGCTGATCGAGTAAGAGAAGCTAGGCTTCAAACTCTGATGACTGATTTCGATAGATTAAAGATGAAAGAAGCAGAGACCATTGATGAATTCTCAGGAAGAGTATCTGAAATCGCCTCAAAGTCAGCAGCGCTAGGAATGATGATTGAGGAATCAAAACTGATTAAGAAGTTTCTTAAAACACTTCCTCGAAGGAAGTATATTCATATTGTTGCTTCCTTGGAACAAGTACTTGACCTGAATACAACAACCTTTGTTGATATTGTTGGACGGCTTAAAGCGTATGAGGAGAGAATATATGATGATGAAGAACCACAAGAAGATCAAACTAAGCTAATGTACGCTAACACTACTACTAATGGTGATACTAATCAATCTAACTATCAAAATCAGTACGAATACAACGGAAGTTACAGAGGAAGAGGCAGAGGAGGCAGATTCTCCTATTGAGGAAGAGGACGAGGACGTAACAGAGGGAGAGATATCTCACAGATTACGTGCTTTAGATGTGACAGGATAGGTCACTATGCTAGTAGCTGCCCAGATCGGTTACTCAAGTTGCAGGAAACTCAAGAAGTGGAGAAAAATACAGAGAATGCAGATGAGCTTATGTTACATGAAGTCGTGTTTATGAATGAAAAACGTTGTGTGCCTAGCAAATTTGTGACAAACAAAGATGGAGAGAATGTATGGTACCTTGATAATGGAGCTAGCAACCATATGACTGGAGATAGAAGATATTTTGACACACTCGACTGCACAATCACGGGCAAGGTGAGATTTGGAGACGACTCTCGCATTGATATTAAAGGCAAAGGAACTATAGCTTTTATTGATCTAAACGGAAAGCCAAGAAAGATGACTGATGTTTACTACATTCCGGGTTTAAAAAGTAACATAGTTAGCCTTGGTCAAGCTACAGAGGCTGGATGAGACATTATACTAAGAAACGGTTTTCTAACTATGAGAGATCGTGAAGGAAAGCTCCTTGTCAAGGCAGATAGATCACCAAATAGACTCTATAAGGTGAGAATGGGTCTAAAGGATAATACATGTCTATATCTAACAGACATAAACGAAGCAAGTAAGTGGCACGCGAGAATGGGTCACGTAAACTTCGATACTTTGAACTCGATGATTGAAAAAAAGATAGTCCATGGAGCTCCGAGTACCACACTTAAAATAGAACTCTGCAGTTCATGTTTACTTGGTAAACAAACATGGAAGGTGTTTCCTCAAGCTACTTCATACAGGGCAACAAAGAAGCTAGAGCTTATACACGGTGATCTTTGCGGTCCAATTACACCGTGTACAAGTGCTGAAAATCAATATATTTTTGTGCTTATAGATGACTTCTCACGATACATGTGGACAATCTTGCTGAAAGAAAAAGGAGATGCATTTCAAAAATTCAAAAACTTCAAGTTAAAGGTAGAGAAAGAAACAGAGAGCAAGATACAAACCTTGAGAACAGACAGAGGAGGAGAGTTTGTATCAAATGAATTTACCTTGTCTGTGATGACAATGGCATTCAGAGACACCTTACAGCGCCTTATACACCGCAGCAGAACGGTGTAGTGGAAAGACGGAATAGGACTTTAATGGAGATGGCGAGAAGTGTTTTAAAATACATGTATATGCCAAACTACTTATGGGGATAAGCTGTATGACACTCAACCTATGTATTAAATAGAGTAGCAACACGATCTCTCAAGGACAAAACGCCGTATGAATTATTTAGAGACAAAAGACCAAACGTTGAGCACATTCGAGTTTTTGGATGCATCGGATATTCAAAGGTGGACTCACCACATTTAAGAAAACTTGATGACAGAACTCGTATACTTGTTCATCTAGGGACAGAGCCTGGATCAAAAGCTTACCGTTTGCTTGATCCTCACACGAAAAAAATAATTGTTAGCAGAGATGTTATTTTTGATGAGACAAAAGGTTGGGATTGGAAGTTTGATGATAACATGAGAAACATAGATGAAAGTTTTTCGATTATAACTGATGTTTTTGGAAACCATGGATTACACGGTGATAGCAGAAATGATGAGACACAGAAAATTTCGAGTATGGAGGGACATCTGAAGACAATAGGAATAAAGAAGTCGAAGAAGAAACAAGTGAACATGATTGCAGGTCTGCAAACACGTCCCCGATGATGTTGAGACGATCTTAGAGAGAAAGACGTATCCCAAAGTATCTTGAGGATTATGTGCTTTTAGCAGAGGAAGAAGGAGAGATGCTGCTGTTAAGTTTGAATGACGAACCAAGAAGTTTTCAAGAAGCTAAGGAGTCAAAAGAATGGATTCATGCTTGCGAAGAAGAAGTTAGCTCAATTGAAAAGTTAAGAACATGGGACCTTGTTGATTTGCCACTAGGAGCAAAACCAATTGGGTTAAAGTGGGTGTTTAAACTAAAGAAGAACTCAGATGGAAGCATTTATAAGCACAAAACAAGACTTGTTGCAAAGGGATATGTGCAACAATATGGAGTTGATTTTAAGGAGGTGTTTGCTCCAGTAGCTAGGATTGAAACAATTAGACTACTTGTTGATCTTGCAGCAGCACATGGATGGGAAATACATCATCTTGATGTTAAAACAGCCTTCTTGCATGGTGAACTTAAAGAAACAGTCTATGTTTCACAACCTGAAGGTTTTCAAAAGGTTGGAAGTGAAGGGAAGGTCTATATGCTAAACAAGGCCTTGTATGGTTTGCGGGCAAGCTCCTAGAGCCTGGAATAACAAATTGAACACAATTTTGTTGAGCTTGCGGTTTGTTAAATGTTCAAAGGAGCCTTTGTGTATCGTAAGGAGCTTGCCTAAATCACTCATCTCAAATTTCGACGACATCTCTCTCTTGAATTCGTCTATTGCCACCAAGATTGTTCCTGTCACAAACAAATCATCGACATAAACACCTACAACCAGTAAGTGTTTTCCAACCTCCTTGAAAAACACCAAGCTTGGTGGCAACCTCCTTGTTCCAATCACCAAGCTTGGTGACAATAGACGAATTCAAGAGAGAGATGTCGTCGAAATTTAAGATGAGTGATTTAGGCAAGCTGACATATTATTTAGGAATTGAAGTGTTACAGCATCAAGGAGGAATAACTCTGAATCAAACACGCTATGCTCAGAGGATTCTTGAGGAGGCAAGGATGAAAGATTGCAACCTCGTGCATACACCTATGGAGACTGGTTTGAAATTATCAAAGGCTGAGAGTGAGAAAGAAATTGATGCAACATCTTACAGGAAAAATGTGGGTTGTCTTCGCTACTTACTCCATACACGACCTGATTTATCTTTTGTTGTGGGAGTTTTAAGTAGGTACATGCAGAGTCCTAGAGAGTCGCATGGAGCAGCTATGAAGCATTGTCTGAGGTATCTAAAGGGTAAAACAAATCTTGGTTTAACGTTTGGCAGAACAGAGATACCAAGATTAGTAGGATACTCGGATAGTAGCCATAATGTTGATCCAGACGATGGCAAGAGTACATCTGGGCATATCTTCTATCTAGGGGACAGTCCGATAACATGGTGTTCTCAGAAGAAGGATGTGGTAGCTCTGTCTTCCTGTGAAGCCGAGTTCATGGCTGGAACAGAGGCAGCAAAACAGGCTATCTGGTTGCAAGAGTTGCTTTGCGAGATCACCAGAACTTCATGTGAAAAGGTTACAATACGGCTTGATAATCAGTCTGCAATTGCGTTAACGAAGAACCCTGTATTTCACGGCCGGAGCAAGCATATACATAAGCGTTTTCACTTCATTAGAGAGTGTGTTGAGAACGGAAAAATTGAAGTATAACATGTTCCTGGAGGTGAGCAAAAGGCAAACATTTTGACAAAAGCACTTGGGAGGATCAAGTTCAAAGAGATGAGAGATCTCATTGGAGTTAGTGATGTGAAGAGTGAAGTCAAGCTTAAAGGGGAGAATGTTGGTTTAAGCTTGAAGAAGGTTTAAGAAGAAAGGAATCCTAGTGCTAATTGAGTCATGATTAAGGAGAGGATAAGGCTCAAGTCTTCTAGGAGTTATCTAGCTAATATTGGTTTTCCTATTAGGATTTGGTTTTGGTTTTACTATATATATGCTTGTCGAGTTATGGCAAACATAAGAGTGTTTTTGAGAGTTTGACTTGAGGTTTTAAGAGAGAGCAATTGTTGAGAGAACTTTAGTTTTGAGAGAGTTTCTAAAGTTAATAATAAGAGAGCCATTCTTATTTTGATCTTTGTTCTTTCTAACAACCTGCAAAGCCAGCATATTTTCTATATAATTGACCTTATCTTATGTATATTTAGATTTCTCATAAATATACATGGCCTTATCTCTTAATTACTTCAAGCTTACAAAAACAGTCTCCCCTCCAAGCTTGAGCTCATCTTCACTCACATCAAACACTCCCATTAGAGTCCTCATCTCCTTGAACTTTGTTCTCCCAAGTGCCTTAGTCAAAATGTCAGCCTTTTGCTCTCTCCCAATAACATGCTCAACACTCACTTGTTCTTTCTCAACACACTCTCGAATAAAGTGGAATCGAGTGTGGATGTGCTTGCTGCGGCCATGAAACACTGGGTTCTTGGTAAGTGCAATCGTTGACATGTTATCGACCCGAATAGTCACTTGCTCACTGTTCCCACCAGTTACCTCTTCAAGAAGCTCTTGTAGCCATATTGCTTGCTTGGCAGCTTAAGTAGCAGCCATGAATTCTGCCTCACAAGAGGATAAAGCTACAATCTCTTGCTTTTGTGAACACCAAGTAATTGGTGAATCTCCAAGATAGAATAAATGTCCTGTGGTACTCTTACCATCATCCAAGTCCACACTATAAGAGCTATCACTGTAACCCACAAAGCTGACCTTATTTGTGCGATTGTAGAAGAGACCAAACGAACACGTCCCTCAAATATACCTTAGTAACTGCTTTAAACTCGCTCCGTGAGATTTCTTGGGTTCTTGCATATACTTGCTTAGGATACCAACGCTGTAAGCAAGGTCTGGACGCGTATGTAGCAAGTAACGGAGACAACCTATACTTCTGCGATACTCCTGTCCTTCAATTGCTCGTTCTCCTTGTGACTTAGACAGCTTCAGATTCATGTCCATAGGCACTTGAGTGGGATTGCATTTACTCATTCCAGTTTCCTCCAAGATTTTAAGTGCATACCTCTCTTGTTTCAGACTGATTCCTGTTTCAAGCTTTCTCACCTCAATTCCAAGATAATATGTGAGTAATCCAAGGTCACTCATTTCAAACTTTGCTGCCACCTTCAGCTTAAACTCACAAATCGCAGATAAAGACGAACCAATGACAAGCAGATCATCAACATACACCGCCACAATAAGAAGCTCTCCTCCTTCATTGTAAAAGTAAAGAGACGGTTCCTTGGAACATCTCTGAAATTTCATATCCTTGAGAGTTATATGTAGCTTAATATTCCAGGCCCTAGGAGCTTGTTTCAAGCCATAGAGAGCTTTGTGTAGCTTATACACCTTACTCTCACTTCCTTTGATTACAAACTCTTCTTGTTGTGTGACAAACACCTCCTCCTCCAGTTCTCCATTCAGAAAAGCAGTCTTAACATCTAAGTGGTGTATCTCCCAATCATATGATGCAGAGAGACTTATAATGAATCTAATTGTCTCTATCCGAGCAACAGGTGCGAAAACTCTATCATAATCAACCCCATATCGTTGAACATACCCTTTTGCAACCAACCTCGCCTTGTGTTTGTTTATAGTACCATCTGAGTTCCTCTTAACCTTGAAAACCCATTTTAACCCAATAGGCTTGATTCCCGATGGCTGATCAACCAAGTCCCAAGTCTTATTTCTCTCGATTGATGCCAGTTCATCTTTACATGCTTTTATCCATACCTCTGATTTAGATGCCTCGAAGAAATCCCAGGGTTCTTCATTGATAGACAGCAACAGACGCTCCAGCTCTTCATCGTGAGTAACATAGTCAGCAAGATATCTTGGTTTGGGTCGAATTCTAGCAGGTCCCTTTCCATCGATCGGTCATTATTGACCTCATTCTCCAAATCATCGTTTGACCCTGTCTCTGCATTTTTCGGATCACAGTCCCTGGTTCTGTTGCCTGTTCGATAAACCGAACACCTCTGTTTCCAACCGGCATCTAGAAAACTGGCATCCAAAGGTCCTTTCCAATAACGATAGAGAACTCTATAGAGTCTTTTTGCTCTGTTTCTGCCTTCTTCCAATCCCATCCTCTGGTTTCGTCAAAACGAACATCCCGACTTACCACGATTTGTTTACTTGAGGGGTCAAGCAAACGATAGGCCTTCGAGCCAGGCTCAGTGCCCAGATGAACTAAAATTCTTGACCTATCATCCAGCTTTTTTCTCCCTACGCTCTCTGTTTTTGTGAACGCAATACAGCCAAACGTCCTTAAGTGATTCAGATTTGGTTTCGATCCTTACAACATTTCATATGGAGTCTTCTCTCCAAGAGACCTGGTTACAACTCTGTTAATCAAATACGTCGAGTGCCTAACAGGTTCACCCCACAAATAATTTGGTAGCTCCATATGCTTTAATATACTTCTTGACATTTCCATAAGTGTCCTGTTTCTTCTCTCCACTACCCCATTTTGTTGAGGAGAATATGGAGCTGTCAATTGTCTTATAATCCCAAACTTCTCACAGTAAGAGTTGAAATCAGCAGAGGTGAACTCCCCACCTCTATCAATTATGAAAAACTTGATCGCATACCCTGTTTCTTGTTCAGCGAGTGACTTGAATTTCTTGAACTTCTCGAGTGCTTCGCCTTTTTCTCTCAATAGAACTGTCCACATGTAAAGAGAAAAATCATCTACGATCACAAAGACATACTTCTTTTGAGCTGGTGTTGTGGGCGTAATAGCGCCACAGAGATCGTCGTGTAACAGCTCGAGAGGTAGTGTACCTCTGTATGTGGTTTCTCGAGGAAAAGAATCCCTTGCTTGTTTTCCAAAAAAAACAAGGCACAAAAGTTTGTCTCTCAACTTAGATATTTGGTATACCAGTTACCAGGTCCTTACTGATCATTAATTTCATTGTATCAGTGTTGGCATGACCAAGTCGTGTGTGTCAGATTGCAGATTGGTTCGATGAAACCAGTTGTAGACATTTAATCGTTTCTACTTCTAGCAAGACCTTGTACAAACGATTCTTAGACCTTACTGTTGTCACAAGTAACTTACCAACCTTACCGTAGAGCATTAACTTGTCTTCTATCATTCGTACCCAGCCTCAGTAGCTTGACCTAGACTCATAATATTACTCTTCAAATCTGGTATATAGTAGATATTGTGCAGTACCTTTTTCTCACCATTGTCAAACACAAACCGTATAGAGCCTTTTCCTTTGATGTCAACGCGAGAGTCATCCCAAAATCGAACCTTACCCGTCACTTCTTCACACAAATCATGGAAGAAGCTCCTAACTCCACTCATAAGGTTACTTGCTCCACTATCTAAGAACCATATGTTATTATTGTCCATGCTGCTCTCAAAACTGCTTGGTTTTACTTTATCTTCTTGAAGATACACTACTTCATTCATCATGAGCTCATCTGCTGTATGTGTATCCTCATCCTTCTTCTCCACTGTTTCTTGAAGTTTGAGCAGTCTATCAGGGCAGTCAGAGGCATAATGACCCTGTTTATCACATCTGAAACAAGTAATATGTGACAAGTCATGTTCTCTATCTCTATCTCGTTGCTGAGAGCCAAACCAGCCACGACCTCCTCTGCCTCTGGAAGAGCGACCTCCTCGTCCTCTTCCTCTGTAGTTCCCGAACTGATTTGAATTAACAAACATAAGTTTGCCTTGATCATCATCTTGTTCTGTCTCCTCTTCACTAATTCTTTCTTTGTAAGCCTTTAGACGACCTACAATATGCTCGAAGCTTGTCTTATTCAAATCGAGTACCTGCTCGAGAGAAGCTACTATGTGAATAAACTTCTTTCGAGGAAGGCTTGACAAAAACTTCTTGACGATCATAGGTGTTGCCAATTCGTTTCCCAATGCTGCTGACTTTGTCGAGATTGCAGACAACCTCATCGATTTTCTCAGTTTCTTTCATCCTCAAGTGATCAAATTCAGACATTAAGGTCTGTAGTCTCGCCTCCTTGACCATGTCTGCTCCTATGTGTCTTGACCTTATAGCTTACCACATGTCTTTTGCACTTTCTAGAGCTCCAATCTGAAGGATAAGAGCTTCGGGATGGACTGTATGATAATAGCAGTTGCTAAATCATTCTTTATCTCATCAATGTTTCCTCTTTCAATTACCTCCCATGACTTGTGAACCCTTAGTAGGATCCTCATCTTCATAGACCATACTGTGTAGTTGGTCGAGTTCAACATAGGGCACTTGATGGAGGAAGATCCTCCCTCCTTCTGATGATATCAATCATTTCTCACTTGTTGATGAACTCATTTTGTCATCTTTGCTCGTCGACAGACTTTTAACTCCTCCTCCTTCTATCAAACCTTTTCCATCTTCTCCTTCCATTGCTTAAGGCTCTGATACCACGTGTAGAATCCAAACAGAACAAAACAGAACACAAGTGCTTAATAAGAATAACTCTCTTATTAATCTTAAGTAAAATATCTCAAAACCTTAAGCCGCAAAACTCATAAGTTGTGCTACAAGCTAGCACCTCCTTATATAGAGAACAGAAGACCAAAACTCAATTGGATAACTCCCAAATATATTTGAGATCCTCCTAAATATAATTGACCTTATCTTAATGTATATTTAGATTTCTCCTAAATATATATTTTAGATTTATCTTAGCCGCTTCTCTAGAGATTCCTTCGGCGTGGAAGGAACAACGTGGAAGAAGAAGTCGAGGTAGGGGTTGCCTGATGAGAGGTACGTGGCGGATCCATTCTAAGTGTGTCCCATTGGTAACTTTGTTGATTTTAGTAAACCTTCTTCGGCGTGGAAGTTGATTTTAGTAAATTTGTTGAAGTTTAAGACCATTGCGTCCATAAATGGGTCGCTAGGACCAGAAGCTGTGATGGGTTCTGTGAGGAGATAGTTGGAGTCTCGGATCTCTGGTGGACCAAGCAACGTTGGAGACATGGTCATTTTAGAAGTGATGATAGGTTCAGAATTCGGTGGTTGAGAGAAGAAACGAAAAAGCACAAAAGACCGTCGGAAAAGAGAAGATCGAAGATGAAGATAACACAAGCCGATGGATTGAAAATATGGAGAGACATAAATAGAAGGCGGCATGGTGCAACTACTCTAACCCGATGGATTGACAAACAAACAAGGAGTCAGCTCTCATCTAATCCGGCTTTTGCGAATTGCGACAATTGTTCTAGCAAGGGATTGCAAATGTGGTTAAACCTTGTAAAGTGTCATTTCCTTTTGAAATTCAGAGTAATAGCAACACTTGATTTAAAATGGTTATTTTTTCTTTGAATTTAATTTAACATTACCATTAAAAAAAAGATGTGATAATATATATGTTTACCGAAAATCCGAAATACGAGACTATCAAAAATGATATGCAGGGCCGTGCCTATGGGTTAGGAAAAAGGCATTTGCCTCAGGCCCCCAAAGTATATAGTTTTTTGTGTGTTTTTTTTACTCTCAATTATGGAAAATATGGTGTATAATTATGGTTTTGGGAGTCTTTTTATTTCCTAAACAACCCATGTATGATTCATTTGAATATATAAAAATATACAAAAATGAAAACAAAACCTTAAATTGTGAAAGACCAAGTAAGATCGTAAAACAGAAGGAAGAAAAATTAAGAGAAGTTGGTGAAATATTTTATTAAAATAGAAAGAAAAACGATTATGTTTAAGGCATTTTAGATTTTTTTCTTTTGTTTCTGAAAAATTTCTATAGATTTAAATTTTTGATATTTATTTTATTATAATTTTAAATTTTAATATTTATTTATTTTCATACAATATATTAAAATACCTTCTAATTTTAACTCGCCTTAAGCCCCGATAAACCTGGACACGACACTGATGATATGCTCGGAGGTTTGTTTTGGTCTTTATTCAGTAGTTTGGGTATCACGTTCTTAAGAAAGTTTTTTTTTTTTTTTTTTTTAAGATATTCTTGAGAAAGATTTTGACATCCTCGCTAGCCAATATAATATTAATTTCGTTTATATATACTAGATAAGGACCCGTCCGATGTGCGGGTTTAAAGTTTTATAAATTGATTAAATTTAACAAAAAGTATATTAAAATTTGTTGTACGTTATTTATAAATTTCATTTTTGTTATAATACACTGATTTATATCGATTTACAAATCTTTTATGTATATTACTATTAAAAGTATATTTTTTTACACCTAAATACACTTTCTGTTACAAATATCTTCTTTATCACCACCTACAAAATGTTTATATATATGAACACATTAAGCCAACTATTTTACTTTCACTTATGCATAATTTTTTAGTTACTAAAATTCTTGGCTCAAAAAATATTTTGATTATAAAATATATTACATAATATACTAATCAATGATTTATCATCACAATAATATATGACCACCATGGAGAAAATCTCGGGTCCGCCCTCATCCCTATGGAGAGAACCTTGGCTCCACCTTCCTCATTTAGGGAGATAACCTTGCGTCCAACCTCCTCCACCTTTCTCTCTTCGGGAGATAATCTTGTTTCCAACCTTCTCCACCATAGAAAGAACCTCGGCTATGTCCTCCTCCTAATTGGAGAGAACATATTCACGTCTTTTTGCTATCTCAAAATGGCTTGCTCCGAGCCTCTGACCAATGAAAGTAAAAACCTTTTTCTAACATCACAAAATCTTTTGATAGTCACTAATGTTAAATGTCTCAATGTATTTGTGAAAAAGTCTTTGACACACCATGATGTAGCGTCTGTCTCTGTAACGCCTCAATCGCCACCTTTCTTAGTGAGCCCATGTCCACTCTCAGTCCATTGGTCCACCTCCCTCAGTGGGCCCTTCATCTATTCGAGGCTTGATAGACAGGTTTTCACCCAGGATATCAATTCCCTATGCAGTTGTAGTACAAAGGGTTATCAATCCAAATAGTTGTCTAATGCTAGCAGGAAGGATATGATCAGAACAATACAAATCAAGCCAAGCAGATAGGGTTTTGGTTCTAACAGTCCTAAAATAAATGAAAGAAAAGAATATAAACAAAGAAACTACATGACCTAAGCACTCGATGCAAGCAATCGAGTACAAGATCGAGTGGGGTGATCGAGTAAGCAAGTGGGATATGAAAAGATCGAGCTATTACTCGATACAGGTTATCGTGTACCTGATCAGGTAAGCGGTCGAGTAGGTAAAGAAAATGTAAACAAATAAAATACGAAAGCTCCTAAGGATGGGGTAATCGAATCCTAAGTATTCTTGACCAGTACAGATGCCTTACATGCCTTAAGCAATTATTTCCTAGACAATGAACCTCTAAAAATTTGTCACCACACTCTTGCACTAGCAACAATCAACCTTGATCACATCACCACACTCTCGCACTAGCAATATGACCAAGCAGGCATTAAGATCGATTCATTATTGTCAGTAAACTCAAACTCATCTAATCTCTTACTCATAGTCAAGTAAACCTCTAGCATTGGCTAAATCATGCATCTTATCTACACCTCTCGGTCGCTAAAACGCCTAGATCTAATCTCAACCTCTCGGTCTGTTGACAGCATTAAGAACACCAACCTAGAAGGAAATCTATCAATCATTTACAGTCAAACTAAGGCATCCTAACCGATCAAGAACACAAAATCATCTATCCCATCCCTAGAAACTTTGCTACACTACTCGGACATGATAACAAGAAATAAAGCAACGAAAATGAATGAAAATTGCATTGTATTAAAAGATATAGTAGAGTAGAAAGAGTACAAGATAGAAATCTAAGAAAACTACAAAAACTATGAAATAAAAATGCAAAACGAAAAGGAAAATGTTTGAGTCTCTTAGTTCTCTCACAAAAACTCTCGCTCTCTGGTTTGAGGGTCTGCAGCGTGCTCGTTTGCGAGCTAGGGGAACAGGGGGTTTATATATGGAAACCCTTTTGACCTAGCTTCCCAGACCGATGGTCTACTCGAAGGGGTACACGAGGGTGAAGTCGAGTTACTCCTCGGGTGGATCTTCGGGTTGCTCTTCATGCTCTTGGATCCTCCTCGATCGTGTTGGGGTTCAGACTTGTTCTTGAAGCTCGATGGCTCCTTCGGGTACATGCTCGGGTTGTCATTGTTTTCCCCCATTTTTGGCTGTTTAGCACATGTTTTCATCCAAAATATGCAAATGCAGAAATGACCTAAAAATGCTAAGTTAGAGGTATGACCAATGCAAAATATGGACAAAAAAGGATGCTAAAAACATATAAATTAGAGAGTTATCAGACCCCCAAACTTAAATTTTGCTAGTCCTCTAGCAAGGAAGTAAGAGGGTGTAGTTTGAAAGCGGGGACTTATAACCTTAATATGTTAAGCGAAGGATTCAAGCTATAGTCCTTAAAGATAGTTTAATGGTGCTAAGATCAATCAACATACTTACAAATATTTTTCTATGCTTATTACCATGCATCGATCTAGTTCAACCTCCAACTAAAGATAAAGAACATCTCTTTCACATTCAATTAAGTGTTTGGCGAATTCTTGCAAATGGAAGGTGAATCAAGCTCAATCGGTTTCAAGGGTAAGGCTTTTTAATGAGGTGGTTTCAAACAAATTCTTTGGGTGGTTTTCTCTCAAAAGAAGGAATGCTAGACAGTTGTGAAAACTATCTAAGACTGGGAACAATTTGAGCATACAAAGCTTAACTTTTGATGATCTACCCTTTTCTCATTCACTTTTTTTTTTATATAGTATCAAACCCCCTATAATTAAACTACCCACATCCTTGATTTTAATTTTTTTTTACTCCCTAAGGTTTAAACTTTAAAACTAGCTCTCTTTTTTTTTTTACTCTTTCTTTGCTAAACCCCTAATATGAATATATATATATATATTCATATTAGGGGTTTAGCAAAGAAAGAATAAAAAAAAGAAGAGAGTTAGAAGTTTTAAAGTTTAAACCTTAGGGAGTAAAAAAAAAAGAGTTAAAATCAAGGATGTAGCAAGATCTTTTTTATTTTATTTTATTTAGAGACTTAGAGCTAATTGATTCTAACCTAAGGGACTTTTTTTTTTTTTTTATTCCACAACCCAACCCCAAATAAATATTCTAACCACCTATCTTTCAAAACCGTATCTATTAGCTAGTTCAAATTCTAACTTAGCTAAATCAAGAGGCAGTTCTTTGTCGTTCTCAATACTCTCAAGGGTTCACAACCTATAGCACAATGAAAGAGACATCACTCAACAATTCACAACAAAAAGGTTTGGGTTCATGGGTAGGACAAATGAATCGGGTTAAACGAAAGGATTGGTAAAAATGGAGTGCTAACCTGAGTTTAGAGTTACCATGAGCAAATATTCAAGTTCCATAAGCAAGACAATTAAAGTTCAAATTAAATCCAATAATATAGAGATGTTCTAATGTTCAAGCAAGTGAAGGAAGCATTCAAACGACACAAGGGTCTAAGCAAAGATTTTTCATTTTTTTCCAAAGATTGATCTAGCAACAATGAACTGTGACTAAGGGCTATAGCTTCAATCCTAAGGTTTGATTTTAAACAAGGTAGTTGTAATCATTTTCCCCTAAGATGAATATGCAACAATCCTATATTAAACAATCTAGACTCAATCCTAATATGTATATGCAACTACATGATCACTCTTTTTTTTTTTTTTTTTTTAAATATTTTTTAAACCTTTTTTGGGTTTTTTAATGCACATAGATGCAGACTCAAATGAATAAAATTAGCATGCAAAAATTTGAAATAATAAAAATAAGAAAATAAAACACAATGTTAAATACATTCTAGGACCCTCCCCCAAACTTAAATTACACAGTCCCTGTGTAGATAAAAGTTAGAAAAAGAATCCAAGAATCACACAAAATGAATTAAACTAAATGCAATGATATATACAAGGGTTGGATGAAATGGGTACCTCATGGGTTGGAGAAGAAGGAGGTTGCAGCAGCCTCCATACTCGCCAACGTGTAGCCAGGGTCGTCTTCGACTTCAGCAGGTGTCGGTGTTTGCTCGTCAGAGAGCTCAGAAATACGCACGGATGACTTACTCGGACCAGCATCTGAGGGGTTGATCGAGGGTGGGATCGCGTAGCTCATCGGGTAGGGCATCGGGTAGTACGACGGAAACGGCGGAAGAGGTCTAGAATGATCACCTGTGTATCCACTCGCAGGGTGCATCATGTACGGCACCGTGAATGGCATCTGGTAGGGCGGATGGAAAAGTCCTGAGTAATCACCTGATTGGGTGCTCGATGGGTGCATCAGATAGTTCATCGTGTATCCCATCGGGTAAGTGTCAGAATGGCTTATCCGCGATGCCTCAGGTCGGGTGATGTTCTCCTCAGCTTGGGGCTCGTATGATGAAGCTCTTTGAGGTTCTGGAGGTGGCAGTCCTCGAGTTCCTCCTAGTGGTCCGATTCTCCCCATCCAAGTTGGTGCGTATGCCGAGGTGGCTGAGGCACAGCTTGCCTTGTCTTGTAGCTCCTTGATCTGACCTCCCATAGTCTTCACCGAACCAGTCAGGTCCTTTACCTTCTCCGCCAAGAACTTGTTCATCCTCTTCAGCCATCCGATCCTCTTGTGAGCTTCCCTCACTCCAACCGGTTGCTTTTGAGAGCACACATACTCCTCAAAATCGAAATCCTCCGAGCTATCTCCCTGTCTCTGCCTGGTCTCCTCTCTCTTCTCAGCTTTGGACTCCTCCTCCGGGTTGTACAGCTCCTCCAAAGGTGATGCAAAGTCAATGTTGTTTCCCAGCCGAACCTTGGTGCATATGACATTAGGTAGGACCATTTGGGCAGCTCCGGCTGTTGGATGGATGAACTTGAACAGCATCATGTCATTAGGCCTCTCATGGGCCAAGAATCTCGCCAGCACGAGGTAGTCTACATCCAGCCATCTCGGGTTGTGTACCACTCCCTTCAAGGGCACATCGCAAGCCACTAGGATCGGTGTAATTAGTCCTCCAATGGAGATCTCTCCGCCTCCTTCTCTTCTTTTCACGGCCCATGATTTGAGGTAGAGGAATTGATCGAGTAACATAAACACCATACTAGTATCCACAATATCTCCTACTAATGGTGTGCCATCCCTAGTGCTATCCAAAACTCCACACAGTGCAATGTCTAACAGCTGGAGCTCATGATCATTCACATTCTCAGTCTCTTTTCTAGAAAAAAGAGTGCATGCAAGGGACTTGT
This sequence comes from Camelina laxa, assembly GCA_024034495.1. Taxonomy (NCBI): domain Eukaryota; kingdom Viridiplantae; phylum Streptophyta; class Magnoliopsida; order Brassicales; family Brassicaceae; genus Camelina; species Camelina laxa. Next base: position 9,490,214 of record CM043885.1, on the reverse strand, counting down.
GAAAATACCTCAAGACAAGGCTCCTTATTTGAGCAGATTTGGAGCTTGTGGATTTGTAGGGGAGCTTGTCTCCTATTGTCAGCCATAGGGACCTCATTTCCTCCTTGCTAACCTCCATTCCTTCTCCACTACCAGATTTGAAGCCATATAGCTGCTCCATATCTTTGAAACTGAGCTGGTACTCCTTGTTCCTCACGGAGAAGGTGATGAACTCGATCCCCCCATCGGGTAGTAGGGTCGGGTAGTCCTCGAAATAATGTAGCTTCAAGGTCGAAAGGAAGTGGTCCGTCTCCTCCTCATACGCTTCAAGGTGGGATCGCATCATCTGGCCCAGGTGGCACATTTCGAACAAGAACTCAACATCTCAAGCGATGCCCAATTGCTTCATGGTCTCACGGTGAGGGTGTCGGGTACCAACAAAATTCATCTTCCGGAAAACTTTGAATAGTCTTGCCGGAGTGTCCACCTCCTTTTGCTTCAGCCTCCGCGAGGCTTGGCGTGTCCTCTCTCTCTGATCCCCTTCTCTCTCTCGGTCCTCCTCCTCTGCCCGTTGATCCTCTTCCTCAACAGCTCTCTCAGCTACCCTCTCATCCTTCTCTGAAGCCGGTCTATTCCCTCTTGCAACCGCAGCTCTGCTCCTTGATCGAGAGGTTTGGATTTCCCCTTGCTCTTCTCCTCCAGCATCATAATCGACCTCCATGGGGTTGGAAAGGGTTCTTTCAGACGTAGACAGGTCCCTACGTCGAGGAGAACGGCGAACAACACTCGCCATTGGACTCGGTGACCGAACTCGGGGCCTATTCGATCGGTTACTCGAGTATCGGATCGGGTGGTGGATCGGGTTGGGGAGGCAAAACGTCCAGCCAGCGGTTGGGAATGTGGAACGTTTCCTCTCCCTTGAGACTCTCGAGCTTTGACGGCATCACCTCTGGTTGTAGCAGCGGTGGAGGTTGATCTTCTTCCCTTCCTTTGGTAGGTTTTAACGGCTGGCTCCATTGTCGAATCCTTGGGAATTAAAGGCTAAATCTCGAGGTTAATAGGGTTAGTCACAAAGAAATCGAATAAAACTTGAGATCGAGAGAGAATAGAAAGTATGGAAGCTAAAAGAACTTTAGGGTTTAGAGACAACTTGTCAGTGATAATGAGGGAGAAGTGGTTCGACACCCTTAGATAGAGTAGGGTTTGGTTGGTGGGCTTTGCCGAGAGTGGGTTTCCTTGTGGAATTCGGACTTCACTCGCCACCCGATCAGGGACACGATCAGGCGCGTCGAGTACGGTGTCGGGTTGACCCTCCGGTTCCCCAATTTTCCTTTTTCAATTTTTCAATTTTTTTTTTTTTTTTAAATTTGCAAAAAGAGAAAAAATAATTAAAACAAATAAACTAAAATTTAAAAGATACTTTTGGGACTTCCTCCCAAGTGAGCTTGTTTAAAGTCGCTAACCTTGACTCTTCATGCTCCTTAAGCATGGGGCCATGTGGAAGAGGTTTTGGAATCCTCTCCACTGTGGCAGGCTGGTTCAACAGATTTTCCTGGTTTTGTCCAGGTTCTAAGGAAAATGTGGTGTTGACCTCTTCAAGATGTTGCACCTTCCTTTGTTTGGTCTTTGTAGACAAAGTTTGACCATCAATGGTTAGCCTCTTAATCCCTTTCTTCGCATCAAACTCCACCTTAAAATGCTCACCATGTTCTATTCTGATCTTACCTTGTTTCACCTCGATCACATCACCAACTGTTGCCAAGAATGGTCTCCCTAGAATCAGTGGATCGTCTGGTTCCTTGTCCATATCAAGGATCATGAAGTCGGTAGGCACTTCCAATCTTCCAATCCTGAGAGGCAGATTTTCCAGGATTCCAACCGGATGTCTCACTGTTCTATCAGCCAGAACCAAATAAAGATTACTTGGTTTAAAATCAGTGAATCCCATCTTGTTGGCAATTGACAGCGGCATAATGCTAACTGAAGCTCCAAGGTCACACAAACAATTCTTGAAGATCCGAAGTCCTATCGAACACGGCAAAGTGAAAGAGCCAGGATCTTCCAGGTTTTCCTCAATTTGCAGCTCTGGATCCAAGCACACTCCACTCTTGAGAATCTCAAAACCAATCTCCTTGACAGCTTCCTTAATCTCATTCTCCAATCGAGCTGCTTCCTTGGCAGCTTCCTCCTGAAGTTCATGTGGGGGTAAAAGCTTAGGTGGTGGAGCTTTACGCTTAAGCCATTCGCTCTGCAAGCACTCCAACTGGATGTCAAGTGAAGCATTGAACCTTTCCTCTAATTCCCATTTTTTGGTGCAGGTGGTTGAGGCTGATCTCTTGTTTCAACATCTACTCGATGCATCATCCGATCGCCATCATAGGGCAAGTGATCGGGTTACACTTTGGGTTGTTCTTCAGTTCCTGATTCTCGAACCAATGCTCGATCATCAACTTGATTAGTCTCCTCGGGTGAAGGCTCGGGTTCATACTCGGATATATAGTACCTGGCCTCATTTTTCATTGGGTGTTCCACATCCTCCCCATCTTGATCATCACTGTCCCCAGTGAGGTAATCTTCATAGTCATCATCAAGGAAGATGGCTTGAGCAGTTGCATAATCCTTGGGGTTTTGAACAACTTTACCTGGGAGTTGGTTGATCTTTGGGGCTGGTTGGTTGTTGTGGTGGCCTTCCAGGTATCGAACCTTTGTGTTGAGTGATTCGTACTTGGCATTGAGATCATTGTATCCTGAGTCGATCTTGATGCTCATCTCTACGAATCGTTTTGCGATGTCCATAGCTGTTGTAGGCTGATTCTAAATCATTTGCTTAATGAGACCGCGTAACTCAGCTTCCTGTGATTGGTTTGGTGGACCTTGTTGTTGTTGGAATCCAGGTGGTTGGTTGTAAGTTCCATAGTATTGTTGCTAAGGTGCATAGCCTTGGTTGTACTGGAAAAATGGCTTCTGTTGGACCTGGTTCCCTTGAACTGCAGATGGGTATGTTTGGTCATGAGGATTGGCAACATTCGAGTTCTGATAAGACAGATTCGGATTTGGCTTGAAGTTGTTGTACCCTTTGTTTTAACCTCCTTGGTTGTTGATGTAGTTAACATCCTCTAGCTGCATAGTCTCCCCATCTTGTTGTAGAAACTGCTCTTCCTCTGATATAGCATGAACATGCTGCTGCTGCTGGTTGAGTAGTTTATCAAGCTTGTCATTGAGGACTTTCATGTCCCTCTTGTACTTGGCGTCTTCCTCTCCTATAGATCGCACAAATCGATCATATTCCTCATTATAGTTCCCATCAGATTGAGCCAAGTTCTCCACTATGTCCCAACCTTCATCAACATCCTTGTTGAGGAAGTTACCATTACTTGTGGTATCCAGCAACATCTGTATCTTGGGGACAACTCCTCTGTAAAGTGTGCTCAGCAATGAAGCATTACTGATGCCGTGATGTGGACATCGAGTAGTGTATCCCTTGAAATGTTCCCAAGCTTCATTAAACGTCTCGTTGTTCTTCTGAACAAAGCCTGAAATGTCATTTCTCAGCTTTTCGGTTCTGGAGTTTGAGAAGAATTTGGCCAGGAATGCCTTCTTGCACGCTTCCCAACTGGTGATGGACTCCTTAGGGAGCGATTTCTCCCAGATGTGTGCTTTGTCTCCCAAAGAGAATCGGAAAAGCCTGAGCTTGAATCCATCTTCACTGACTCCATTGATCTTAGTGAGGCTACAGAGCCTATCAAATTCATCCAAATGATCCAATGGGTCCTCCATTGGCAATCCATGAAACTTTGGGATGGCGACCATGGAGCCACAACGCGGCCGTGTAAAACCCTTCCTTGTCAGTTTTTCCAGTGCCACAGACTCCACGAAGGTTACAGATAAGCTTGAGAGTGGTTAAGGAGTCGTGGTTCCAAGCCTCTTGTAGCCGCTGCTCTAGAGATTCCTTGGGCGTGGAAGGAACAACATAGAAGAAGAAGTCGAGGCAGGGGTTGCCTGAGGAGAGGTACGTGGCGGATATATTCTCGGTGTAACCCATCTGAGGTGAAGATTCTGTTGGAACTACTTTAGTTGAGACCATTGGTGGGCTAGGACGAGTTGGGAGATTTTTGAGGAGAGCGGCGAGGTACGTGATTTTTCCCATAGGATGTGAAGTGTTGACGTTTGAGACCTTTGCGTCCATAACTGGTTCGCTGGGACCAGCAGCTGTGATGGGCTTTGTGTCTCCGATCTCGGGTGGACCAACCAACGAAGAAGCCATGGTAATTTAGAATTGATTATAGAGAAGAAACTTTTTTAAAAAAAGCACAAGAGTCGGTCGAAAAAGAGATGATCAAGATAAAGAACACAAATCGATCTAGAGAAGGAGACTCAATCGATCTGAGAATCGAAATTGAGAATTTATGAGCGATATTGATTCGAGGCTGAACCTAATATTTATACAAGTATGCAACGACTAACCTTTAGCTAGGGCTTCAGCCTTCCGAGGTTGTTTTGATCTTTATGCAAAAAAAAACACTTAATTCAGTAGCTTGGGGTTCAAGTTTAAAAAGACTTAATAGTCAAGTTTGATTGGCCAAAGATCCGTTTATCCTTCGAGGGAATCGACGATCATAAAAGTCTCATCGTATCATTAATAAAACTAAGTTAGTAGCCGCGCTAGGCCACGGGTTGTTTTTAGATTTCTTTTAATTTTTATATTGTTTTTGTTTTGTACTTTTTGAAATAATATTTATTTTTATATTGTTTGGAATCAAACATTATAATGAGGAATTTCTCAAAATACCACATTTTAAGTTTTTTTCCCAAAAATACCATATTTTAAGTTTTTTTCCAAAAAAACCACAAACACAAAAAACTAAATTTTTAGTATGTATAAATTATTTTTCTAGGTTTGGGTTGACAAATTTAGATTTAAGATATAGTGTTTAGGGTGTAGAATTTATTGTGTATGATTTAGGGTTTAGTTTTGAATATAAAACTTTAGTTTAATTTTGTGGTATTTTTGGGAAAACCTCATTTTAGTGATATTTTAAAATAATAAAATTAAAGAATGTATTTTTGAAAAACATATTTGAGTGGTATTTACGAGTATTGCCCTATTATAATTAATAAAGTTTTGTATCATGGTCAATGCTAATCTTTTGTTTTTGTATTTTAGTTATTATTTGTTGCATCACTATTATTTTTTTGCTATTCTAATCAAACAATTTTTCTTTTCGTCTAACTAACTTGGAACTTTGGAGTACCCAAATTTCTTTTTATAAAGTTAGAAAAATAAACAAAAAAAATATCACGAAATACCAGAAGAAACTACGAACTGAGCCCGTAGATAAACTTTATTACAAAATCGAAAGCTTCTTATGACTTTATTGTTCAGAAGCTTCTTTCTCTTAACTCTCTCTTTCTTTCGGAGTGAAAGAAAACTCTATTTCTTTTTCCAATAAACATCAGGGATCTTCTTACAGTACATGTGTTTAACTTTTTTTTCATAATTTTTGTCAAAAAAAAAAGATGGAACAAATGATATATAAAAAGAGAACATGAATAAAAAATCTTGACGATACAAATCAATCGATTATAGTAATATTGAATTCAATAACCTATGCCATATACAGTCAAACAATTATCATATTACCAATAGTCAATAGCCAATAGGTTAAAGGATGTGTAAGTCTGATAGTTTTTTTCTTTTTCTTTTTTTGTTTGATCGTTAGTGTGATAAACATTTAATAGAAGTAACTACGCATTCCTTTTATTAACAGTATGAGTTACACTTTGAGCGCAAAACTACTTCGGGTGTTCCTTCTCTTTGCTAAGCGCCAATTATGAATTTGTGATATCTCTTCAATAATATGAAATATTGTTGCAGGAGTCAGGAAGACTCCTTCTTTCGTATTAATATAATTTCAAGTCTTTGTGGTGTTTGTTTGTTTGTCAGTTTGCTACTATCATGCTCTTGTTCGTATCATCACGTCCAGTGAAAGCATTACTTAACTTAATTTGTAAGCCTATTAGATTTGCTAGTTTTTCAAACAGAGTTTTATCTTCTGATACTTCAACCTGCTACTTATTCTTATTTCGTTATATTTTCCCTTATACTTAACTTGTGGAGATTTATCTTGTATTTTACTCATGGTCTTATGGGCCTGAACTATGATCATTGTGCAGATCGCTCCTCCAATCTCAAGTTTCAAACACATAACTTATATCAAAAGTCCATCTCAAACTGAAAACCTAGAAATCTTCCAAAATCCCCCAAATTAAGTGTGAACCCAAAAATATGAAGGGACATAAAAGAACAGGATTTTGTTAACTGGAAACAAAAAGTAGAAGAATCAAGTTAACAGACTAAAGCAACCATCTGAGCGCTTATGCGATCGTCAGAATTGTCAAGAAAGAGTTTTAATTGAGATGCGTAGAAGAGAAACAATTTTGTTAGGTTGAAATAAGAAGAATAAACTAACTTCTAAAGTCGATCGATGAAGAGTAGAGAATTATGTGTCCACTGTGGCAATTTGTAAGCTGATCTGTATTATTTGTTTTAATTTAATTGGTCAATGATTTTAAATGATGTGTCAACACCAGCTTCAATGTTGAGGCTGATGTGTCAAAAGAGGAGAGAAGCGCATCCTTCTTTTATTGTATTGATAATTTTTTTTGTTTTCTTTAAAATGTTTTACAAGGAAACTAATGTTTATTTGATATCTTATATTTATCTTAAGAATACAAAATATAAAAAATATTAAGATGCATTGTATAGATTATATTTAAATTATGAAATATAAATATAAATTAATATTTTATTGATTTTATGTTTATACATGCTTTCATACAATTTAACAGAACTATCTAAACAGAAGTTCTTATAATTTTCCTTTTTATGAAATTATTATAGTTAATAGAATTAACTATTTTAATAAATTAATTTAAACAACAAAATTTTTTGTATTTTATTTTGAAAATAGAAGTTAGAAGATTTAAAGGATTTGATTTTAGTAAAAGAATTCGTAAATAAAATTCATTTTTATTGGTTTTTTTTACTGAATTTTATTGTAGTAAATATTTTTAACTTTATACTAAATGTGTAAAAATATTTATATATTAATAACTAGCAGTTGATCCGCGCTGCGCGCGGAAGTTTATTATCTATTTATTTTTATTTTATTTGTTATTTGATTTTTGTTGTTATTTTGGCTTTTGTTTTTATATTGTGATTCATTGGTTTGGTTGTCATTTTTTTTAAATGGGGTAGTTTTGTAATATTAATTATAATATAATTGAAAATTTTGAAATTGTTACTGCATCTGTATTCAACGTCATTGATGCTGCATTGGTTGATCGAACAACCGCCAAAGTAGCATAATTGAGTTGTAGTTTTGTTACCCTGACTTCATGTAATGATTGTTTGTCTTTTTCTAGCATTGATCGTTTTTTGCTTTGTTTTGTTTCCAATCCAGCTTATCTAACCAGAGTTTTCCTTCCACAATATTGCCTCTGCACAACATTACAATTTTGTAAAGGTAAATACTACTATTGTTTGTAAATATTTCAATCCTGAATCTGTGTTATTTTTATGAAAATATTCTTGAATTCGTTTTATGTAGTTTGCCTCCACATTTTGACTTGTGAGGTATTTCTCCATGAGGTCTTTTTCTCTATTTATTGTTGATAATAAATTCATACCTTGCGGCCTTAAGTTGATATTCTTGTATACTCGATTGTTTCGGGCTGCCTTTGCAAGTTGTGGTGATGCTTCCAATATATGTCTTATGTTTTTGCGGGAAACGCGAGCAACTCGTGCCATTATATATCTCCGAGGATGTCATTTGGAAGTTCTTCTAGGGTGTATGGTTTTACTTGGTACATTTTTTGTATGTTTCTTTTGAATTGTTTTGGTCATAATTTTTCATGTACTTTCTAGTGTTGACATACGTTGGAGTTACGTTTTGGTATTATGGTTTAATTGTTGGTTTGTCTTTATTGTTGGTTAATTGTGTGTTTTATATTGAGGTTTTATGTAGTATTGTTGTTACCTCTCTTACTCATTATTTTATCATATCATTGTCTGAGTAATTGTGTTTAGTGGCGTTTTTGTTTATTATCCACTGTGTGAGTAATTTTGTTGTGTTGCTTGATCTCAAAAAAATTTAAATTTTATTTTAAATATATTATGAACTTGTTGGTCTATATTTTTAAAATTTAAGACATATACTGTATTGAAGTTGTTGATGGTCTCCGAATTAATGTTTTGCTCTATTTTTTTGTCCTAAATACTAAATGTATTAAAATGAAGTAGCTTTCAGAGAAAAATATTTTTTAGGTAATTTTTTTTTAGTGTTTTAATGAAACCATTTTTAATTTGTATATCAGATTACAATAATCCAAATGTTTTTGAACAATTTTTTTTTTTTTTGTCTTTATTCATGGATCTAGAATCTAGATGTTGTTGTTAATATTGTGGGCTTTTTTTAATATATTAGTCTCAGAATTGAAGGATTATTTGTGTTTTTTTTTTGTCAAAATTAGAAATTAGAAATAAGAAGTAAAACATTTGGGTTTAATATGGGTCATTCAAGTGTTATGAACAAATAAATTAGAAACTGATTATTGGGTAAGTGGTTAAAAATAAGCCCAAAAATATTAAAGAATGAGTTGATGATGTGGCAGCACAAGGAGTGAGGAAAGGTAACTTTATATATATTTTAGATGAGGACCCGCCCAATGTGCGGGTTTAAAATTTTATAAATTAAATTAAATTTGACAAAAATATATTAAAATTTGTTGTACGGATTTATAAATTTTATTTTTGTTATAATACACTGATTTATATCCGTTTACAAATCTTTTTATGTATGTTAATGTTAAAAGTGTATTTTTTACATCGAAATATACTTCTGCATAGTTTTTTAATTACTAAAATTAATGGCTCAAAAAAAATTTTGAATAAAAAACATATAACATAATATACTAATCAATGATGTATCATCACAATAATGTATGACCACCATGGCGAAACGTCGGCTTCGTCCTCATCCCTTATGGAAAGAACCTGAGAGAACCTTTGCTCCGCCTTCCTCCCTTGGGGAGATAATCTTGCGTCCAACCTCCTCTACATTCTTCCCTTGGAGAGATAACCTTGTGTCCAACCTTCTCCACCATAGAGAGAACCTCAGCTCTGCCCTCCTCCTGTGTGAAGAAAACATGTTCACGTTTTTTTGCTATCTTAAAATGGCTTGCTCTGACAACCTATGAAAGTTAAAACCTTTTTCTAACGTCACAAAATCTTATGATAGTAAGTAATGTTAAATTTTCCAATGTATTCATGGAAGTATCTTTGACACACCATGATGTAGCCTCTGTCTCTGTAATGCCTCAACTGCCACCTTGCTTAGTGAGCCCATATCTACTCTCAGTCCATAGGCCCTCCTTCCTAAGTAGGCCCTACATCTATTTCCGGCCCGTGGATCCATCCATATTCGATGATCGGTTTGCTACGTATGAGAAGCTTTAAAAACTTGTTTCTAGACCCTACAAATCAACAAATGATTTTTTCCCGTGTTTTGTCCTCACTCGCACAGTTCCGACAATCACTTACAGAAAGGTCACCCATCATGAAGTTCTCTTAGGACCCTTGGCAAAAAAAAGAAGGTATTTTGGTGATATATGTGACCAAATCAATTCTTTTAAATATTTCCGCAAACCAGGGTGTCACAATCTTTGAGCTCCTATGGATATATCAACAACGATTTATGTTTTTCTAATCTATCTATCTATGTTTGTTGTAAGCTTGTGTTTGATTAGCCTATTTTATCTATCCATTAGGTTGATGAGCTTCTACTCGTCATCTCCCTCTAGGATTGAATGAATAATGGTAACAATTATGTTTGCAAAAAATTAAGAAGGATTTATGACCAACCAATCAAGGTTGAGAAATTAGAAGAAAATTAATTTGACATAATAAAAAAAACAATAGAAAATTATAAGCATTGTAATATATAAATCCCAAATAAATCAAAGATGAAAATATAAATTAAATAAAACAATCTAAAAATACTACAATAAATTTTAAAATATAGTATTTGGGAAAGAAGACGCATATATTAATTTTTTTTGGGTCAATATATTAATCTTACTTACCTATTCCCAACTGAAAAAGGAGAAAGTAGGAGAAAATTTTGGTTTTAAAAAATAAGAAAAATTTACCTTCCTATTTAAAAAAAAATTTCCCAATTAAACAAAGTTGAAAGCATTATTTTTGAATAAATTATTTAAATATGAGACAATCTATATTTATATGAAAGTGAGTATTTACAAAATTTAGAATTAATAAATAACTGTATATTTTACTTAATCCCTTTTTCTATTTTTGTATAATTAATAACTTAAAACTAAAAATAAGTAAATAATATTATAATTTTGATTTTATGAAATATATATATATATATATATATATATAATTTCCTTATAATTATTTTAAAAACTTTGTATTTTTAATAAATTTTGTAATTTTTGATAATTATCTTTTTACATTATTAATATTTTTAAAACAAAATATTTTATTTTTTCAAATTCTTTTTATTAAATATTAACTTTTACATATGTCAAAATCTGAGATTGATAACTTGAAAAATGTCAAAATCTTATTAATGGCTAACTTTCAAAAACCAACTTTATATAATAAGATATTATCTCTAACTTGACACTTATATAATAAGTCAATAGGTAGATCATAAGTCGTTTCAATTGCAAGCAATCCATGTCAAAAAAAGAGAACTGAGAACGGGTCACTATATAGCCGCCATCGAGACTAGCTCTTCCAATCTCTCTATATTACCATTACTTTAAGTAAAGTTAAGTTATTTAATTATTCTGAAGCTATAATTATAATTCATTTTCTTCTTGTAGACTTCAAAATTATTATAGGTTACGATTGACAGCTTAAGATATTATTTTAGGTTGCAAATATTAATTCGACAGTTTTACAATACAACTGCAGAAGTTTAATGCTTCTCCTTAATTAACCAAAGGACAATTGTACCTGTTTACACACCCTCTTCTCTTTCTTTGAACCAAAAGTGAATCATCATTTCCGGTGGTTGGCGCTCCTTCTTCTCCGGCAGTGATGAAGCGTAGTGGATCTTTGGTGGACGCAATCTTGGCCTTTTCTCGGTGGTTAGCGGGGTTTCTCCGATCTTGGGTTTGAAGATTGCCGTTAGATCGGCGTGGTGCCTCCGCACAGCTCAGCCTCTCGAGAGTCTCGATGTGGTTCCGGCGGAAGTCCTAAGAAGATCGGTGGGTGTTTGCTGCGAGTCTCGGCGATTCAAATTTTTTTGGATCTGAGGGCTACTCTTGGGTTTCAGAGTTCAGATCTATTGAGCTATAAGCCTTCTGGACCTTCTGTAGTCTTAGCCGGACCGGATTGAAGATGGAGTCGTCTGGTGTCGAAGACGTAGGAATTTGAGGGTTCGATTTGTAACCTTTTTTCTTGCTAGGTACGAGAGTTAAAGGGTTAGGGAAGGGGTGTCTATAGGTTGACGATTCCGGGAAAGAAGTTTTGGGTCTCAGGTTTGCTTCAGCAATGACTCGGTGACAGGAACCGGTAACTCCGGTCAAAGAATTCGGAGTCGGAGCGTAACCGCAAAGAAGTATCTTTTTTACTGCCGGTGCTAATCGTTCTAACTTTGTGTTCCCCTTACCCGTAGCAGTTCAGATCTAATTTTCCGGTCATCTTCGCAGAATCTTTCTCCCCTTTTGTATCCATGGCTGCTCTCCAATGTAACCACTTACTATGCCCAGTTTGGGAAGAATGTTAATAAATATTTAATTAAAAAAAAAAAGCTTCTCTTTCATTTAGAAGGCTTCATCAAGTAAGAAATCTTTTAAATGCAAACACAAATCAGGAAGAAACAATTAATCATCTGTTATTTCATTGTACTTATGTTAGACAGGTGTGGGTTTAATCAGGGGCGGATCTAGGTGTAGTGGAGGTGGGGCAAATGCCCCACACTCATTCTTAATAATTCTTCAGTTTGATCTATTGTGTATAACATATCTTAGCATATTTGGTAAAAAGTGCCACATACTATGTCAATGGAGAAGGGTTCAATGCCTCTCATCTACAATTTTTTTCTATATATCATTTTCTATGTTTTGGCCTTGTATTAATATTGCTAATTTTTTGTTTTGTTAAGGTAAGTATTCATTTGTGCCCCATGTAAAATTTCCTCCTGGATCCGCCACCGGGCTTGATGTCACTGTATTTTACCATATTTTAGGTCTTTTTTAGTTCATGTTTTGCATCATATAGAAGTGATTCCTTAGGTTTTATAGTTATTTCTGTCCAAATATGCACTTAGGATGTTTAGAAGCATGCATTGCATACAGTTGTGCATTTGGAGTATTATTAGGTGTTATGGAGCTCTAAAAGGCTAAGGAAGGTCTTGGTGTTATTTCTGGAGCTAAACAAGAGGACTAGAAGCATCAAGAACGTAAAAGAAAGCAATTAACCATATCACTCGACCAGGCACACGGTCTAGCACGCGGTCGGATTCCTAACGAGCTCCACAAAGATCGATTCGAGTAAAGATCTTTCGTTGCAACTCAGCTTCAGCATCCTTCATAAACGTTGTAGAAAATCTGGTTATCTTTCGAATGCCGGTGGTTTCAGGTCAATCTGAGGTGTGGTCCAGGAGTTATCGCTGTTTTACTGAACAAATATCACCCCAAATCGAATACTGGAGCTAATCGACCAACCACTCGACCATGCACTCGGTCGAGCATACTATAGAGCACATGGTCGATTCACTACAAGAAAACAGTCGATTTGCGACGGAAATCTGCGACAGTATAATGCCCTCGCAAATTTGTGACGGAATTGCGAGTAGTTTGCGAGGAACACGAGGGTACTTTCAATTCCCTCGCAAAATTTGCGACGACAAAATCCCTCGCAAGTTAATATAGATTTGCGACGCCGCTTAAATTCCTCGCAAAAGACTCGCAACTCCCTCGCAAATTGCGACGGATTAGCGATGATGTATTCCGTAGCAAATTTGCAAGGGAATTGCAATGGACGATGATGTTGGCAGCCACGTTTTCCCCGAGTGTAACTGTTTTGTCGGCAAAACAGTAAAGGCCTCGCAAATCCCTTGCAAGAAATTTTTTTTTTTTAGATATCCCTCGCTAATCCCTTGCAAATTTCCCTAGCAAATCCATAGCAACTATTTTTAGTAAGCCTATAAATAGAAAGTTCATGATCCATGGAAACCACAACACAAAACACTTCCAACAAAAACACTTTTACTACCAAAAAAAATATTGTGAAAGAAAAAAAGGCTACAAAAAAAAAAGCCTAACACTTTTAAATTCTATAATAATGTTTGGAGGCGGACATCATGAGATATGCACAATGCGACGGTGGATGTACAATCACAGAGATCCGGTGATGTGACAAAAGAGTTTTGTGATGGGTTGCGCGCTTTCATGTACCAAGCGACAAACCAAGACTTTTCTCGTGAAAACGGTACAATGTTTTATCCATGTCCTAAATGCTTCAACGATAAATATTTGGAATTTAATCTAGTGAAGAAGCATCTTTATAATAGAAGATTTATGCCAAATTACTGTGTATGGTTTCGTCATGGAGAAGGTTGTAGCAGTAACGTTGGAAGTAGTAGTATGAATTATGCTATTGATCAACCTAGTAATTATGGGCATCAAAAATCTGATCAATTTGGTTTTTATGGGTATAATGAGGAAAATAGATTTCATGATATGGTTAATGATGCATTTCATGAAACTACTGCTGCATTTCCTGAGAATAATACAGAAGAACCCAACGTAGATGCACAACGTTTTTATACTATGTTAGATGCTGCAAATCAACCTATCTACGATGGATGTAGAGAAGGGCATTCTAAGTTATCATTGGCATCTAGGATGATGACAATTAAAGCTGATAATAACTTAAGTGAGAATTGCATAGATTCTTGGGCTGAACTCATTAAAGAGTATTTGCCAGCTGATAATGTATTGGCTGAGAACTACTATGAAATACAGAAGTTGGTTGCGAGTCTTGGATTACCATATGAAATGATTGATGTGTGCGTTGACTATTGCATGATTTTCTGGATTATCCAGGCCTTCTGAATCTGAGATGCGTACTTTTCAAGTGTAAATGGTACGATCCATCGGCCCGAGGCGTGCGAGTAAATAATTGGGGAGTTGTCGATGTGAATGCGAACAGATCGTACGCCAAATTTGATCCGTTCATCCTAGCATCACAAGCACAACAAGTGAGCTTTCTGTCCTATCCTTGTTTACGGCGAAGACGTGAAATGTGGTTATCAGTCATTAAAGTTAATCCTCGAGGCCGTATAATCCGGTTAGTTGATAATCAAGTCGTGTTGCAACAAGAAACAGTCGGTAAAATTTCCATTCCAAACATGTCAACAGAAGATGTTATCCACACTGATCCACAAAACAGACAATTTGAAGATGTTGATGATGTTTCTAAAGAAGAGGGTGAATTAGACAAATTCGAAGAGTCCGATGGTGGAGAAGATTCTAATGATGATAATGTAATTTCTAGTAGTTCAGAAAATGAATCTGATTGAACAATGGTACTTTTTGTAGTTTTTTTAATAAAGAATTTTCAAATTGCGAGGGATTTGCGTTGGAATTGCGAGGGTATTCTTGCCTTCCCTCGCAAAATGGTCTTTAATCACTTGCTAAACCCTATACCCTAAACATCATTTGCGAGAGACTTGCGAGGGATTTCTGACGTGGCCTAGCAGATCCCTCGCAAATTGCGATGGATGTGCGATGTATTCTCGCTAATCCCTTGCTACTGCCTCACGGTTCCCTCGCAAATGTATATAATCATTTTATTATGGTTAGTAATGATCATTAACATTTTCAAACTATAGGAGAGCATCAATAACCAACATCAATAGACATGAAACTTTTGATTGGTTATTAATAAATGTTGTTTAGGGTATAGGGTTTTTAAATGTTGTTTATGTTTAGGGATTTCTTTTGAGCTTTTGATTGAGTAATATTGAATGAGGAGATTTCTTAGACTATTACTTACCTTTTCTCTTTGCATGTTGATGATGTTTATGAAAAATTTCATCCATGGTTTATGAATTTGGTTAGCAATTGTATATAGATTTGCGAGGGATTTGCGAGGGATTTGTTATATATCCTTGCATATCCCTCGCTAATCCCTCGCAACTGCCTCTCGGTTCCCTCGCAATTGTATATATTCATTTGAATAAACATGTTAATATGGTTAGTAATGTTGTTTAGGGTATAGGGTTTATAAGATATATATGTTT
Organism: Camelina laxa; assembly: GCA_024034495.1. Lineage (NCBI taxonomy): Eukaryota > Viridiplantae > Streptophyta > Magnoliopsida > Brassicales > Brassicaceae > Camelina > Camelina laxa. Next base: position 9,474,894 of record CM043885.1, on the reverse strand, counting down.
AGTATACTAATAAATGTATAGTATATAGTCTAGTAAATTATGTGTATATTTCATAAACAAGTTTCTATTGAGCTTTTCATTATGTAGCCTTGCAGATCCCTCGCAATTTGCTAAACATATAATTGGGACCGAGCCATTAACGAGAGAGTAAGGCAGGAGTTTGAAGCCAAGTTAAAGGAAAGGATTTGTGATCAAGTGTCGAGGTGGAAGTTAAAGTTGGAGAGAAAAGGTGATGAGGCAAAGCCACGGTGGATTGATCATAAAGTATGGGAAGGTCTGTTTCAGTATTGGCTTGATCCCAAATCAGAAACCAAGAGCATCGACAGCCGTAATGCTCGATATCATGACCCACATGGCACTGGAATATATAAGCACCTCTCAAGCCAAACTTCTTTTAAAGCTCGTGCTCGAAAACATGTTAGTGTAGTTATTTAAAATTAGGCCTTCTTTTACCTTATGCACAGTTATTATTTCACTAATCAATTCTCTTTTTCTCTTTTTCAGTCTGAGCTAGCTGGTGAGTTAACTCCTGACTTTCTACACATCTTAGAAGACACTCATCGAAAGCCTGATGGCTCATTTACGGATGGAAAGTCCGAGTCTCTGTTCAACGAGGTGTCTTCCAAGATTCAAGAGTTGGAATCTGAGCTTTGTGGAGAGAGTGTTTCTGTTGGGATGCCCATTCATATCAAAAACAAAATTTACACATCGGTAAGTTTCATACACTTTTTATAATATATGGATGCAATCATATAGTAGTATAGAGTACTGTAGAGTGTAGAGTACTGCTGGGGTTGCCAATCGTATGATAGTTATATTGTTAAATTTTTATATGATAATTGTGTCTCTCGTTCTTTGATTTTCTTATGTTTAACTTACAAGTTCATTTTTTGTTCTGTTATTAGGTTGCTCCTAAGAAAAAAAAATAGGATTTTCGGGGTTGGTTCTATGCAATTTGAAGCATCATCTTCCAGTGGCTGTCCACCACCTTTGTCTCCGTCTAATGATCCGATCATTTTGGCTCAGAAACTAGCACAAGCTGAGGAGTGTATTCAGACACAAGCGACTCAAATCCAGACACAAGCGAGTCAAATCCAAGAGAGTACACAAAGGATGCATTGCTATGATGCTTACTTCGACTATCTCGCTGCAAAAGATCCTGAGTTTGCTGCACAGTTTCGAAACCCAACAATGAATAATCAACTAGAAAAGTCTCCAAACCCGAACCCGACAATGAACAACCCACCACCAGAAGCCAACCCAGTAGTCGGAGAAGAGGGCAACACCGATGAAACCAACACCAATAGCGGAACTGGAACCAGAAACATCACCTCTCTCTCCCAATCATTTTAAGACAATTTGAATATTCTCTCTCTCTATGTTTGTAATTTTTTTTTAAGACAATTTGAATTTTCATTTTGAAGTTTAAATTTTAATTCTACTCCTAGTTTTATTTAAATTTCACCTCAGTTTTATTAATTGTTTCGTAATTCAGGATTAATTTCAATTTACAGTGAATTTAATCTAGAATAAGGAAAACAAAATTTCGATTTAAAATTTGAGGTGTTGCATGTTGCAACGTATTTGCGATGGATTTTTTTCGTAGCAAATGGCTTTAGACTTGCGATGGTGTTTGTTTCTCGCAAAATGCTATGGATTTGCGAGAGATCAAGTCCTCGCAAATTGCTTCGGAATTGCGACAGACATAGTTTCTCGCAAACTGCTAGGTATTTGCGAGGAACCTTGTCCTCGCAAAATTTGCGAGGAACCTTGTCCTCGCAAAATTTGCGAGAGATTTGCGATATTTAAAATTTGCGAGACGCGATTTGCTAGAAACTTTTGTGTCTCGCAAATGCCTTGCGAATGTTGTTTTGCGAGGGACTTGCGATGAATTCTTCCATCGCAAATCAGTTGTTTTCTTGTAGTGATTTAAAGCCACCGACTCTCTGTTGTGTCCTCTAGCCAACTAAGGCTTCTCTCTTTTCCTATAAATGGGCCTCACACTTGGGGCCGCAGACAGATACCTCGTAACCTAGTTTTTGCTATTTTTAGCCTACTTTTACTTTATTGCATCCTCATATCTTTTCTAGGGTTTTTAGCCACCAAAGTTTGTAATCTTGATAACTTTGAATCTGTTGAGAATTTGCTTTCACTTCTTTGTATTAAATTGTTCATCTCTCTCTTATCTATCTGATCATGCTTGTTTTATCATTTTATGGGTTAGTGTTCTTCATCATGACAATTTAAGCCTTGATTGTTATAGATCACTTCTGGATTAGGTGTTCTCTAAGTTATTCTTGTTCTGAGAAGTTAAGAATAGATCTGAGATGTTTTATCATGCAAAAGATGTTTAAGATGCTGGATAAGACTAATACTAGAGATAACTGTGTCTAGCCTAAGAGATTAGTTGTCTACGGTGGTTTTTGACAAAGAATGAATCTAGAATTTAATGCATATGTATCCATGTCTTAGCTAGTGAGAACTAGGTCTAGGAGTGTTTAAACTCGATTATTATTGCCATGAGAGTGGATTAGCAAGTTTATGAGATCATTGTCTAGGGATGGCTTCTATGAGTTTTGTTAGGCAGTCTAGATAAGCCAAGCTTGATATAAACCCATTATTCCCATCTCTAGGATCTATTTGCTCCTTGTTTATTACTGCTTACTCTGTTTAATCATTTGTCATCGTTTATTTTGCATCTCTGTTTTTTGTTTTGCTTTTGTTCTTCTGTTATGCTTCACTCGACCATGCACTCGACCGAGTGCTAGCTCGAGCGCCAGTTTATTTCCTTGTTTATGTTCTGTTTCATTTCATTTTGCTCTCAATTGCATTTGTTAGTAGTTTTCTCTTGCTTAGCATAGTTTATTGCACTTGTTCTATAGTTTAATTATGCATTATTAGTGTCTTAAGTTGCTTTAATCTTCTGCATTTACATTTCTGTCATTAGGTTGTTAGAAAAAAATCAACTTAAGATTTGGCTTAACTTGAATGCATTGATCATTTCTTGACTGCTTACATATCACACTCTTTATGGTTTGACATCCATTATGCTACAACAACATAAGGATATTGAAACACCTTGCATCCCATTTGATCATCTTAGCCTAAGTCTGTTTGTTTGTTATCATTCATTCATTCATAGGTTAAGATAGAAAAAACACATGTTTCAGGGCTCTCTCTCCAATACCGGCTCCTCCTTATGGAAATTGGGATGATTCTCTCTATTCCAATATGTATCATGTTCTGAATATCAAATCTTTCTACCCTCATAGCGAGGAGTACCATACGCTTATCCCATGACTGCTTTGGAGAATCTGGAAATCTCAGAATGATTTTGTGTTCAACGGAAAAGATTTCAGTACTTTGGATACAGTTAGAAAGGCTATAGAGGATGTGATAGAATGGAATCAGAGGAAATGACACAAGGAAATGGGAAGAAGACTACCCTCCCAGCCAAAAAATGCCATGGTAAAATGGAAACCGCCACCAACGGGATGGTTTAAATGCAACACTGATGGTACTTGGAATGGCGAGGATACACGGTGTGGAGTGGGATGGGTGCTTCGAAATGATAGTGGGGAAGTTCAATGAATGGGAACACAAACACTAAGAAAAGCAAGATCAGTTCTAGAGGTAGAATTGGAAGCAATGAGGTGGGCAATGGCTACAATGTCTCGGCTAAACTACAGGAAAATCATTTTTGAGACTGACTCATTGGCGATGGTGAACCTATTGAACAATGATGAACGTTGGCTAGCCTTTGCACCGATGCTTCAAGACATAAGAGACTTGCTCTCTTCTTTTCAAGAGGTTAAAATTCTACATACTCGGAGAGAAGGCAATATAGTGGCGGATCGGGTAGCAAAGAAGTTTTTTTTTCTTTTGGGAATCATGACCCTAAGTTGTATTCGATAATGCCAAATTGGGTGAAACAACTTCTATTGGTAGACAAACCCTGTGTAACTTGAAATTTGGTGAATGAAAGTTGTTGTTGAGTCAAAAAAAAAAAAAAAAAATGCAAACACCAACAAAATAGAGAAGTTAAGCATAAATAAGAGTTCTGAACTCATCAATAACCAAAAAATTAATGTTATGAAATTAGAGAAAAAAAAAACAAAAAGATAATAGAAGAGCAGATCAACCGTCAGACTGCTTACTTTGAATTTATTATTTTCTTTTGTGTAATTGCTTATTCATTAGTATTTTGCATCGTATGTTGTCATATTCTGTATTGAATGAACTGTTTATTTTTTTAGCCCAAAAAAAGAAGGTGTCGCCTCTGTCTCGACACATACCAGAGTTAGAAAAATGTTTCCAACGAAATCATCAAATTCTTTGCCAATGTTTTTGGATCTTTAATTTGTAGTACAACATAACAATTACTAGCGCTTAATTTAGTATTTTACCTAGTGTTTCTCAACTCAACCTCCAATCTTCCCTCGTTTTCATGACACCTGGAAGCTTAAAAAGAAATTAGGTTAAACTTGGAGAGGAAGAATTTTATTCAATCTTGACAACTCAAGGTTTTTACAAGAGAGGCTATTGATATTTATAAGAGGAGAACTTTCTAGATGACTTGGACTGATGTCCTAGACAGGTGTACTAGTGGCACATCATGGCACTAGATCCAAAAACTCTAAATTTGTTGTTGAGAAAGTTGTGTGGCAAGATGCCTTTTGTCGAGAACACACCATTTGTGTGTATTGCTTTGTTGCAGTCTTTTGGCGCCAATTTTGGAGTCTTGTTGGGCCTTGTGGAGCCCATAACTAATGTTGGACTTGGACCGGTTTTGCTTGTGAGAAAAACCTTTGGAACAGTTGGAGGGTAGCTGTTCTTGCTAATACACCCCTCAAAGTTGGTGTCGGAGGATTGGAGACACCAAGTTTGTACCTCAAATCATAGAAAGGTTCTTGGGGAAGAGATTTGGTAAAGATGTCGGCAAGCTGGTACTCGGCAAAAATGTGTTTTACCACCAAAGCATCTTGTGCAACCCTTTCACGAACATAGTGAAAATCCACATCAAAGTGTTTAGACCTGGCATGAAAAGCTGGATTAGCCATGAGATAAACCGCTGAGAGATTATCACAATATAATTCTGGAGTATCTGGCTGAGAAACACCAAGTGAATCAAGTAATGCAGTGATCCATTTGAACTCAGATGCAGCGAAAGACATGGATCTGTATTCAGGTTATGCTGAGGACTTGGAGACAGTAGGGTGACGTTTTGCAGACCAAGATATAATGTTTGTCCCAAGAAAGGTACAAAAACCTCCTGTAGAGCATCTAGTTGCTTTGCAACCTGCCCAGTCACTGTCTTTATAGGCATGAAGAGCAGAGTCTGTTCTTGAACTGATATCAACTCCCATATGAATCATGCCTTTTAATTAGCGTAGAACACGTTTCAAGAGATGAAAATCTGCAACAGTTGGAGTATGCATCTTCTAGCACACAAAATTAACAGCAAATTGAAGATCTGGTCGAGTAAGAGTTAAGTAATGCAGTTTTCCAGCCAAACTCCGAAAGTAAGTAGGGTCAGAGAAGACTTTATCTTGTCCTTCAACTCGATCAAACTGAAGAGGTAAAGGAGTTGGCATAGGAGCACAATCAAGCATACCAGCAGTCACTAAAAGATCTTTGGCATACTTTTCTTGATTCAAGAACAGACCACCATCATGGAAATATGCTTGTATTCCCAAAAAATAATGTAGAGGACCCAAGTCTTTCATGCGAAACTCCTTGTTTAAACATTCCAAAAATCCTTGAATCAGCTTATCATTACTTCCAGTCATTATCATATCATCAACATATAGCAGTAGGTACATCATATCCTTGCCTTGTCTGTAAACAAACAATGAAGGATCCGAGATACTGCAAAAGAAACCAAACTTTAAGAGATAGTTGCTGAACTTATCAAACCAAGCACGGGAACTTGTTTGAGTCCATAGATAGCCTTTTTAACTTTGCACACATAATTTGGTCTTAGAGGATCTTCAAAACCAGGCGGTTGCTGCATATAAACCGTTTCTTTAAGATCTCCATGCAAGAAGGCATTTTTCACATCTAGCTGCTTGATGTTCCAGTTTTTAGCTACTGCAGTGTGAAGAACAGGACGAACAATAGCTGTTCTGATTACTGGACTGAAAGTTTAAGTGAAATAAACTCCTTCTTCTTGATCATACCCCTTAGCAACCAATCTTTCTTTTAACTTATCAAGACTACCATCAGAGTTGAGCTTAGTTCTGAAAACCCATATACAACCCAAAACATGCTCAACTTCCTCAGGTGGAGCCAAGTCCCATGCATCAACTTCACGCGTTGTAGACATTTGTTCTCCCATCGCATTATTCGAACCTTCATCTTTTAAAGCATACTTCACTGTTTTAGGCTCAGGATAGTTGCTTTTGACTGTGAACAACACATATTTAGTATTTGGTTCCACAATTCCTTACTTTGCGCGAGTGATCATTAGATGTGTAGATGTTGTTGCAAGAAAATCTTCATTTATATTTATGTCATTGGTTTCTGCTGCGTCAGAAAGTCCTTCAGTCGTGTCATTGACTTCTGTAGGTGAATCAGCTCTCTGGATTGAGACAGAAGCAAGAAACGGTGATCTTGAAGGTAAGGGAGGAAATTCTTGTTCCAAAAAGAAAGCATCAGTGTTATTTGAGGAACTGTGCTTGACAATGAGACAGACTCAGATGTAGACTCAGATGTATCCATCCTGCTGTCAAAAACAAGAGAGTTGTTGCCTATAGAAGCAGGATCAAAGCCTGTCGTACACTCAGAACTCTCTGTTTTTTTAGCAGTAGAGAATACTGAGGAGCTCGCTGTAGAGGAAAGAAAATTGGATTGCCAAGCCAAAAGTAGTGTAGTCTGAACTTTTGAAGTATATGCATTATATATTTCTGTATATAGGAAACTCTTTTCATCAAACAAGACATGTCTGCTGATATAGACTCTACCAGTTGGAGGATGTAAGCACTTATAACCTTTGTACTTCTCGTTGTACCCCAAAAACACTTAATGCAGAGACTTTGGATCGAACTTGTTTATACCATAATCACGAAGATAGGGATAACACAAGCATCCAAAGACTCTTAGAGAAGTATAAATTGGAGTCTCCTGATATAAAACCTCATAAAGACTAGCTTTGTTATTCAGCACAGAGGAAGGTAGCATATTACCTAAGAAATTTTCATTGAAAAATGCTTCGACCCAAAGTTCTTGTGGTGCATGACTCTGAAACAACATTGACAAACCAAGTTATGTAATATGCCTGTGTTTGCGTTCAACAAGACCGTTTTGTTGTGGTGTATGAGGAAAAGAGATGAGCTGTTTAATCCCTTCATTTGAGAGATGAGTAGTAAATCTTGTACTGATAAACTCACCTCTCCATCACAATGAAACATCTGAATGTTTAATTGGAGTTGGTTCTCAATTAATTGTTGAAATTGCAGAAAGATAGAGTAGAAAACTGTTTTTCTCTTGAGAGGATAAAACCATGTGAATCTTAAGTAATGATCAACAAAAATGACATAGTAACGAAATCCTTGAGGAGAAACAACTGGAGAAGGAGCCCATAAATGTCAATGAATGTGTTCTAGGGGCTTAGAAGCAACATAATCTGAAGAAAGAAAAGGTAGTCTACTGATCTTTCCTAACTGACAAGCTTCACATATATGAGAATATGCCTTATTCAGAACAATATATAGAACTGTTTCTTGACAAGAGCTGTAGAATCTCACTGTGTGAATGACCACCTTTGATGCCATATCTCTTAACTGGCTACTTGTTTTTTGTTGGAGTAGAGAGCATTGAACTTGGAATCCTTTAGCACATAGAGATTATTGTCCTTGTTTCCTATCGTGAGGAGCTGTCTAGTCTGCAGATCATTTATTTGAACATAATGTGAATCGAATTTTACAGAGCATGAATAATCATCAGTCAACTTAGAAAAAGATAGGAGTGACTTAGTGATATTATGACAAACCAAAACATCCTTTAGAGGTAACTTACCTTGAAGAGTTGTGGACATGCGTTATTGGGAGAAACTCACCATTTCCAACAATCACTGAATCGGTTCCTGCATAAGGTTGAGCATTCTGTAAGGCCGCTGTGGAGTTTGTTATGTGTGTTGTAGCACCGATATCGGAGACGATTCATGCCCTGCAGCATATTCCTGATCAGACAACCTCATTGCAGCTAAAGCTTGATCTAAGTCAGTGTTGTAGTAGTCCTCCTCAAAGCGATGATAACAATTATAAGCAGAATGGCCAGGCTTTCCACATATCTGACATGGTAATTGGTTAGACTGAAACTGTTGATGAAAACCTCTGCCTTGTGTTGAATAACCTCGACCACCTCTGTTGTGACCTCCTCTACTCTGACCTCTGCCTCTGTTTGAACGACCTCCTCGAGAATGACCACCTCGGTTATTGTAACCACCATTGTTGTTGCCTGAGTAGGACTGTGAGTTTTTGTTCTTATCAGTGTAAAATGCTTGATGAGGTGTGATTGCAGTCACTGCCTCATAAGCCTGAATCTTATCTTCAAAGTTTGTGAGTTTAAAAACCACATCATCAAAACATGGACCTAGTTGTCAAAAAAAAAAAAAAAAAACATGGACCTGGGTAGGTTTCCATAGACTCTTCAATCACAATACAAATAGACTCGTATTCATGATCTAGACCAGTCAAAACACCAGAAATATTCTCATGTTCTGACAGAGAAGATCCAATAGAATCAAGTTGGTCACACAGAGATTTGATTTCAGCAAGATACACAGCCATAGACATTCCCAACTTATCTGTTGCATAAACTTTCTTCTGCAGATCTAGCTTCCTAGTGGTAGAAACACGATTATACCGCTTAGCAAGAGAAAACCATACCTCTGAAGATGAACAAAGTTTATAGACACTTTTAAGAGCTGACTCAGAGAGAGATCCAACTAGCCAGGCCATAACGAGCTGATCTGCGTGCATCCACCTCATGAACTCTGGATTGCTAACCTTTGTAACTTGACCTCCAGTCTGAACCATCATTGTCGGAGAAAGGCGAGGTGTAGCACCTGTGACGAAACCAAGAAGCATTTTACTAGATAAAAACTGCTCAAATTGCATCTTCTAGAGCATATAGTTATTATCGGTTAGCTTCAGGGTAACACACTGAGAAATAGTCACCGTTGGTGGAATGAACGTTGTTGTAGAAGGAACTGGAAAAGAAGGTATGGTAGGTTGAGGAATCGGTGGTGAAATGGTGGGTTGAGGAATCGGTGAAGAAGCTGACAGATTAAGAGGAGCATAATAAATAATAAATAATAAAAAATAAATAATAAATAATAAATAATAAATAATAAATAATAAATAATAAATAATAAATAATAAATAATAAATAATAAATAATAAATAATAAATAATAAATAATAAATAATAAATAATAAATAATAAATAATAAATAATAAATAATAAATAATAAATAATAAATAAATAATAAATAATAAATAATAAATAATAAATAATAAATAATAAATAATAAATAATAAATAATAAATAATAAATAATAAATAATAAATAATAAATAATAAATAATAAATAATAAATAATAAATAATAAATAATAAATAATCAATAATCAATAATCAATAATCAATAATCAATAATCAATAATCAATAATCAATAATCAATAATCAATGATAAATAATAAATAAATAAATAAACTACAACTAGTGGTCCCATACCCACTAGTCACCTAACCACAATCACAAACAACAGCCGAATAACAATACCAATATTCAATAAATATCCAAGAAATATAAATAACCAATATCTAAATAACCAATCATCAGAAAACATGGAACCAACAACCTAGCAATGTTTCTAATGACTCAACTCTAGCAAGCTATCAATGCCAGACAATATCCAATCGAGTCCCTAGAACATCTTCCTCTTCATTGTCTGGATTCCACGATCACACTTTGCCTTTATTTGCACCACAAACACAAATTGTAATGCATGAGTATTTTATAAACACTCAGTAAGGCAATCTTCCCATCTACTGGGCTATACACACAAGCAATAGAGACATCTCTAACCATTAAACAACAATTAACAATAACAAACCAGGACTCTGCATCGACCGACACCAACATGCATCAACCGACACCAGTTGGGGATTGCATCGACCGACGCAAGGTGTGTATCGACCGACGCCAGTTGGGGATTGCATCGACCGACGCAGGTGTGCATCGACCGATGCAAGTGGAACTTGCATCGACAGATACTCCTTTTGCATCGACCAACGCATGCTCGACATAACACGAAAATCCTAGGTTTTACGCGCCGTCCTCGCATTTGCATCGACCGACGCACAAAGTGCATCGACCGATGTACATGTTGAACATCGTTTTCCCCGAAGCTTCTCTCCGAATTCTCGTTCCTGTAACCACAAAACAAAATTCCAAGCCACAAGAAAGCTTCCAATCGTCCCAAATATCATTCTAACAAGCCTAACAACACGAATTAAGCAAATCAGAGAGATCTCTAGCTTAGATAAGCCATGGTCCTGCACTTACCTTTGCCAAGACGATTCTGAACCTCAAACAATCAAGAACACTCTCCTAGCAATCTCCTACAACGTTCTAAGCCTCAGATCTCACCAGAAAACGCCACAAATCCATAGAAATCACCAAGAACACCAAGAACACCCTTCTCTCTTTTGTTTCTCTCAAAAGCGGCCAAAGTTGACTAATGAGACAAAAGAATCGGCTTAAGGGTTTTCCTTTTCCCTTTGTCCAAAACGCAGCGTTTCACTTAAGTCAAAACGCATATAACCGTACTTGCATCGACCTAAATTATTAATAAAATTAAAAAAAAAATTGTTCACTTAAGTCAAATGTTCCAAAATTAGCACAAATTTATACCCAGATCTCAACCTAAATTATTAATAAAATTAAAAAAAAAATTGTTTATTCTCAGCCTCCACCAACATGATTCATCCTGTACCCAGATCTCTCTCTCTCTCTCTCTCTCTCTCTCTCTCTCTCTCTCTCTCTCTCTCTCTCTCTCTCTCTCTCTCTCTCTCTCTCTCTCTCTCTCTCTCTCTCTCTCTCATGTTCCCTTGAATTTCTTCTTCCTCCTTTGAATCTTGTTCCTTTTTGTCCGCTACTTCACCATCTTTACTTGATTCACCGATTGTTTACTCGATTAACACGTTTAACTCACTTAGGTTTTTTTCTGATTTCTCTTCACTCGGTTCTTTGATTTCAAGAAGGGTTATATGAAATTGAGGAAGGATTGTATGAAATTCGGGAAGAATTCTATGAAATTCAGGAAGGATTGTATGAAATTTGGGAAGAACTCTATGAAATTCAGGAAGGATTTTCTTGAACTTCATGATGACTTTCATAAAAAATGTTTAGATTTGCAAACATCAGAATGTGGACAAAAATGAAATCATTACCCCTCACTAATAGAGCAATCTATAATATTTGACACATTGAAGCAAAACACATCAAAATAAAAATTTAGAAACACAATTATCAAATTTAGGAAATTACAATAATATTCATGAAAGACACTTTGAAATTCAGGATGCTCTTCATAAAAAAAATGGTACAGATCTAAACACATACAGATCGGAACTGAGCTGCTTAACTCATCTTAAGCACCAATTCCATACTATCAGAGACAAATCCAAACCAACCACCACTCTTCTGCATGAAGGTGGGATCAAGAAATACGACGGAATCAGCACCAACAATGGCAGTGTCGACAATTGTATAAAGAAATTGCTCTGATGAGCGTTGCTCCGATGTCTACAGACGAATCCAAGCCATAGAAAGGAGGAATCATATCTCGGTATGTGCGATTAATGAATACATCGCCACAGAGATTCAGAAGGTTAACCGTGGAAGCAGCCACATGACAACGAACGGCGGAGATGGTCTTCGGCGACGAGAAAAAAGCAAAGAGGAGAGAGATCAAAGATATTAATATTTTAGAGTTTTATTAATGTTAAGAGTATTTTAATTATGTTAAATCCCCTATATATTAATAGAGAATCACACTCTTGAAAAAGCTGATGTGTCGCCGCCAGAGAGCTCTGTGCCCTTCTTAGCAAAATACCCTTAATTTTTCTACTTAATCACATTGACATGCCATTATATCTATTTTTAAAATTATTAACTGAATAATAAATAGATATGTCATTATTTCTCACCCAAATTTAAATATCACATATTAAAATTAATAAAATAATTACATACTATTTTGAGGCAAAATTTCACTAAAATTTACTTACAAATATACAAGTAAAATCAATATAAATATTAATAACTTAAAATCAATATAAGTAAAATATTCTAAAAAGGCTATAAAAACTTATCAATTAATATAAAGTTAGTACAAATAAAAAACATATAACTTATTAATAAAATCATATAAAAACGAAACGTTATTTTATGTTAGTATTATTACCGTAATAATTTAAATAACAAATTTCAATAATTATTATAATTGATTATAAAAAGAAGTATGTAAACTAATTAATCTCCAACTTATTACAAGAAAATTAATTATAATAGTGAATAATCTCCAACTTATTACAAGAAACTTAATTCCCAATAAATATAGATTTACATATATTCATAAATAAATATAAAAATGACAACAAATTAGGAGATATCATGATGTGTGATGATTTATATATATCTAAGTATGTAAACTAATTAATCTCAACATTAAGTGTGATTATTCATTAAAAATGGAAATATTGATAATCGAATAGGAATATACGTTCTAATTGTATATTCATCTATGTGCTATTAAAAAGGAATGAGACAATAACCCTTATCATTATAAATAAATTTAGTACCCACAAAAAAAATCATGATATATTTAAAATGAGTGATTATTAAATTATGCAAAATTGTTGTAGTTACTCGATAAACCATAAATATAAATTTAATTTTTAAAACACACAAAATTATTTATTGCCATAAATTGTAATATTTTATAAATATTCCTTTACATGTTCACATATATCACGAGTGAAATGTATTCTTACACGAATATGTTGATTTTGGAATTTCATTAATTTTTTCATAATAATTTTTTTTGGTAATAATCCATCATTTATTAAAAATATTAACAAACATACTAACTCAAAAGATTTAAATAGCCTAATCAAAAATATTAAATCAATAAATTAGATTATCTTCAGAAAATTTAGTTTAGAATCTGATTGTTACTAACATTAAAATTAAATATTAAACTGCTGAGTAATTTAACATATGTTGTTATGGTTACATAAGAAACATACAAAATTGTTATGATTACAAGATAAAACATAAGAATATATGAATTTGATTTTTAAACCACACAAAAGACATATTGCAATAAATAGTAACATTTTATCAATACTTTCTCTACCATAAAACCTCTTACACATTCAAAGATTTCACGGGTGAAACATATTTGTTTACATTAAAAACACAGTTTTGAATAAAAATAAAAAACATTAGTTACATATTGTGTTTCACACAAACATATATTGGTTCTACCGTTATAGGATAATAATTTTACTTATAATAATTATCTTGAAATCGATTCATCCCGCACATAGTGTTGGTTGTTACCTAATTTATTATATTTTAGGAAATTATTCAAATTAGTTCCATAGTAATCAGGTTATGAGAATTTTTTGTGGGTATATTCATTTATGACAAAATACGGGACGAGAATTTTAGGAACAAGAATTCAAGCAGAACATATGCGGACATACTATTTACTAATATGAATTACGAGGAATGAAGTTTTTTCGGGTCAAAAAGAATTTAAACGTTGCAATCAGACATATTAGACGGATTTGATCACTTGAAAATTATATTTTAAAAAATTATGCAAAAATAACTCCGCACGTACGTGTGGGTTCGAACCTAGTTTGTGTTAAATGTGGAATATTTGAGAGTATGTGCTATATTTGGAAGAAAAACATAGATTAGTGCTATTGAGGGGTATTTCTCTTAATAATATTCCACCACTCAATTTTATTCAAACACATTAAATGATAATTGTAACTCTATAATTCTAAATGTAACTTACATCAATTCTTATCATATAAATAAGCATTCTGTCATTCTCTTATATTGGCATTCTTTTATTTTTTCATTTTCACATTCTCTCATTCTCTTCCACAATACCTCAAATCATTTATTTTTGTTTCGATTTCTTATTTTTGCTGTATGGGTTACAAAAAAACCAAATGAAATATTATTGTAAATTTTTAATGCTAAATTTTAATATTAGAGACATATATATATATATATATATATATATATTGTTCTTATTTTTAAAGATTCATCTCCATTATCTAATTTGGATTATCATCGTATAAGTAATCATTCTCTCCTCCTCTCCCACCAATATCAAATGTTTCTCTTATATTTCTTGCTTTTCTACTCTATTCATATTTATTTTTTAAATTTCCTTAGTTAAATTTAAATTCACATATGTTGGTTTTAACAAAAAATCAAGTTTATTTGAGAATTAGATGTTCCTATTCTTTTTAAGTTTTAAATAATCAATGTGTAACATATTATACTTTTGATTCAAATTATGGACCCACCAACACCCACTTTTAAATTAAATGGGTTTTAATTTAAGGAGTTGGAAAATTATAAAAATTTGTTTATAACTCCCATAATAATATCATAGTAGTGTTCTCAATGAATTTAATTTAATATAATAAAACATGTTAAAAATGTACTAGTATGCACGTAATTGCACTTTTATAACTCTCAACTAGTTACCTTTGATACATCGATTTATGTGTTATCTATTGAAAGAAAGACATGTATCTCACTATAACCCTCATGGCCTCATATTCCAAATCTCACATAATTTTATAAATTCTACAATATCATTATTTTTTCTTTGATATTTTAACTTAATAAAAGTTTCAGTTTATTTGAATAGGACATACATGTAATATATGATATATAGTTTAATTATTTCTTTCTATATGAAACATTATCATTTCATATAAATCAAAGTCCAGAGACGATTAAAGACTTTAAGATAATAACCTAATAACGTAGTTGCTGTTCTTTTTTTGTTTTTTAATGGGAAATGTATTAGTCTAATAATCTATTGTTAGACTCACTTAGTTATATATTTGTATGAGACACTGCAAACCTACTGTTTATTATTTTGATTTTTTCTTAATTGAAACTCTTTAAGCTATTACCATAAATTAAAAAAATATATGCATAACTAACACCACAAAATAATTTTTATGAAAATATATCTCACAATGATTTTGAAATATGACTACAACTACAAAAATATATGGCATATAGCATGTAAGATACAATATAACTTAATTGTACTAAATATATTATCATCGAGAGAAAATTTGATTTTTTTTACTTTATTTAAATTCATACTATGTAGTGTTTAAATTTGATGTACACCGAAAGAAACAAAATAATAATAACATGTTAATTTATATTATTTTTTCAAAATAGAATAGCGATTATGTAAAAACTCACGCGTAGCGTGGGCTAACACCTAGTGTAATTTAAATTAAACATAGTGTATGTAGTCCATGAAACGGTAGATTTTCTTGTATATTTAGGAATAAAAAGGATTTCTTTTCTCAATCTTCTCACTTTTTTCTGGTTAACGTTGTAAAGCAAAGACATTTGGGTCGAAGAAGTTAGAATTGAATGATTAATGTATGATTATACACTAATCCTGTAGACTTTTTTTTTATAAACATATTTAATGAAGCATGACTTTAGAGTTTAGATTATATATAATTATTTTTTCAAAATGAAATTCTTTTTATTTAAATTAGAATTCAAGCACAATTTTATTTTTCAATAATTCAATATATCTACCATAATTATAAAAAGTATCCTGCTGCATAGTTAGACATAACAATGTTTCTATGCTTGAATGGTTATATAGTTTTTGTACTCGCATTGAATGTCAGAAACCATAGTTTTACGGAGATAATGGTATTGTATATAATAATTATCAAATATTCTATATTGTCGGTGATTTTGCAGAGTTGCAGTAGTCCAATTATGAAGTTCTACATATACTTTTTTGTGCCAACCATAATTTTACGGAGATAATGATATCTATATGCATGTGAATGCGCTGTGTTTATTAACTTAATAGTTGTACAATATACTAAAAGAGTAAAAGACTGGTGGTGTTGTCGTTGGGAAAACGGCCAAAATATACCCCAACAATTTATCGTTAGCTTTTTTATACCCCAACTTTGATACTCTGCAAATTACAGCCACAACTCAAAATTAATTCAAATTTCCTATCTAAACTCCATCAAATATATCGGTTTCGACATCCGTCCAAACGGTGTTAAGCAAAATCTTAACGGTTGATTAGTCAGCTTTGACGTGGCACTTCGGCTTGACAAAACGCCGTCGATTTGTCATTTTGGCGTGTGTTGAGCACTGAAACAAAACGACGTCGTCTTACAATTAGGGGATTAAAATCGATTTATTCCCCAAATCGATTTTAGGGTTCATATCGTTTGCTCGAAGGAAAGAGAGAGTGATATTGATTTCGATCACTCTACACTCAATCACTCTCTCATTTCTACACTCTGCACTCAATCACTCTCTCTTTTCTTTCGAACAAACGATATGAACCCTAAAATCGATTTGGGGAAGAAATCGATTTGAATCTCCCAATTGTAAGACGACGTCGTTTTGTTTCAGTGCTCAACACACGCCAAAATGTCAAAACGACGTCGTTTTGTCAAGCCGAAGTGCCACGTCAAAGCTGACTAATCAACCGTTAAGCTTTCGCTTAACACTGTTTAGACGGATGTCGAAACCGAAACATTTGATGGAATTTAGATAGAAAATTTGAATTAACTTCGAGTTGGGGCTGTAATTTGCAGAGTATCAAAGTTGGAGTATGAAAAAGCTAACAAAAAATTGTTGGGGTATATTTTGGCCGTTTTCCCGTGTTGTCATTTGTGGAGTTTCAAATTTATTTACTGTGAATCCAACAACAGACGAGTACACAGACTTTGATACTTATCTCCTTACCACTTTGTATTTTTGATGATTGGACTACTAGACTGATTAGTTTATTTGACTCTTTCTTGAATTCTCTTCTTCCTCGTCTTCTATAAATAGAGCGCATAGTGAATAACATTTTATCCATCACTTTCATTCACTTGGGCTTTGCATCACATATAAAAAGAGTGGTATAAAGAGTTAAAGAAGATGGTTTCCAAGGCTTTAGTTATGTTGGGTCTATTTGCAGTTCTTCTCGCTGTCTCAGAAGTTTCCGCTGTCTCCGGTACGTAGATATGATGTTGAATCCTTATTACATGTATCAAACTATTTTTATGTTTTACATAGAACGTATTTTTACGCTATAAATATTTTTTTAAAAGCGAGATCCGAATTTACATACAGATATTTTAAAAAAGAGAGCATAGTTTTGACATTAGAGAGTAATATCTTTAAAATAATGTAATGTTTTGGATAGGTACAGTGAAGTCAGAGAGTGAGGAAACCGTGCAGCCTGATCAATATCATGGTGGAGGAGGTTACAGTGGAGGAGGGCACAACGGAGGTGGATACAATGGAGGAGGGCACAACGGTGGAGGATACAATGGAGGAGGGCACAACGGAGGAGGATACAACGGAGGAGGTCACAACGGAGGAGGTTACAATGGAGGAGGTCGAGGAGGTGGTTACTGCCGTCACGGCTGCTGCTACAGAAATTACCGTGGATGTGTAAGGTGTTGCTCGTATGCTGGAGAAGCTGTTCAGACTCAGCCGGGTCACTAAAACAATATAATAAGTTGACCACCATGCATGATTGCATTCTAGATATATATATACACTATGTCTATGTGTGTATGACTATGGGTAAACCATGGTGCGTTTGTTATGAAATGCCTTAAAGATACTAATGGGAATAAAGTTTAATAGTGTAATGACTTCGAGTTTGATTTGTAATCTGCGATGTTCGCATAATAAAATATCGTCTCTATTTTCTATTATTATCTTTCGGTTTTGTATAAATTCATACTCTTAAGGTCGAAGAATAAACAAAGAGATGAGAATGAGACTATTGTATATCGAGGTTTAATTTGCACGCATTAAAGTTTCCAAAGTTAACTAAACATACAAAATTTAAGTACCATAGATACTGTCTTATAGTTTATACATTGAAACAAATTATAAGTTAGTTCATGTAATTATAAACATGTTTCAAAATTATGGTCCATTTTCTCGCATATTAAAGATCATACAGAGAAATAATTTGTAGAGGATGTGTTTAACAACCACCATCGGAAATTCATCGTATGATTCTGAAAACTTCTGCAAAACAAAATTCAAAATCTAAAACTTAAAAATTTATAATAACTTTTTACATATATATATATATATATATATTAGTATATATACTTAATATATATTAGTATATGTACTTAAAGAGTTTTATAAAAATATATATAAGGATGGTCCATTTAAGTAACTTTGACGGCGTCGGCGGCGAGGGGAAAGGAACGAGAGAAGGTCTTTCATTTGCTTTTGGGGGTAGTCGATTTTAGATATGGTGCGATTATCGTTTTCCGTCTCTCACGAGGCGAGGTCAGTTCTTTCCAGATCCGGCCCCAAGTGGGGGATCTTTGGCTATTTGGATACTGTGGTTACGGGTTCAGGGAGTTCGGGGGATCGGAGAATTACGAGTTGGGTCCATAATGTTGAGTGTGTGTCTGGTATTGGTGATGGGATCCACATTTCAGATCAATTGGAGTTGCGATTTCCTTTTGTGGATCCATGGATTGATATGTATCCTGAATTGATTCTAGGACTTCAGGCGATCTTTGTTATTAATGATATGATTCTGGTGGATTTTGGTATTATGACTTCTTTTTCTTGTCCTCAGTGGTTATTTGGACATCGAATATTTAGTCATTTACAAGTTTTGGTTGTTTTGGAAGGTAGGCAGATACGGTCTTTGATCTCTCGTGGGCTGTTAAACTTGGCTTCTGTGGTTGCATAAATCTGGCTGTGAGATATTGGTCTTCACGATATCGTTCTGCGTTTTCTTACGTTCTTGTTAGTTCATTGGTGTCTCTTTTAAAGCTTTCTCTTTGGTACTTCAGAGTTTATCTTTCTGCTTCTATTTGCGGTTTGTGATGGCTCAGCTAGCGCTCAATAAAGGCAAGGCTGCATTGGTCCGTACAGAGGTCGTGAAAGTTTCAAATTCTGTGTTGGCTCAGCGGACTCAACAATTTTCCCTCACTTTAATTGGAAGGTTGATGAACCCATCAGTCCAGCGGATGGATTCTCTACTTGCCAATCTCCCCAAGATTTGGAAGATGGAAGCAAGAGTAACAGGGGCGGATTTGGGCCAGGGAACCTTTCAGTTTAACTTTGAGGAAGAAGCGGATCTCCAGGAAGTTTTGTTCAATGGTCCTTACCATTTCGATGGGTGGATGATCTCGCTGGTACGGTGGGAACCAATTGTGGCTGATTCTTATCCTTCGGCCATCAGCTTTTGGGTGAAGGTGGGGGGAATTCCCATGCATCTGTGGGAGTTAGCAACATTGGAGGCTATAGGGAAGAAGGTTGGTAGGATCAAGGAGTTGGATGAGGAATCAGGTAGCGTTTGTGTAACGGTCAATGGTTTCAATCCTCTGCTCTTCAACTTAGTGGTACCATTCGATACATGATGAGGTGGTAGTCTCTATCGAGTATGAGAAGCTGTCTGGGTATTGCAAGCATTGTTACAGATTGACTCACGACATGTTGGTCTGTCCTGGGCTGAAAAATTTTGAGGCTAACCGGGGGTTAGTGGACCATACAGATAAGAGAGGTGTTCAGCGTCAGCAGGTTATGGTGAAACAGGGCTCTGTTCAACATGATGGAGGGTGGGAAAAACCAAGGAAACAAGTGAAGAGGGCCTTGGACTTCCATTCTGATCAGTCCACTGAGAGGCGACATGCCCAGCTTAGGGGCGGTGAGAGTGATTCTTCTGGGCTTCAAATGAGGAATCAGGGTTATGGTTCGCAGGGTAGTGGGTCGAGAAACAGTCTGGGATACGTTCCCTCTGGTTCGCAGGTGGGGGAGGCGATCCGATGGAGTCTTTCTCTGGGTTACCACCACAACGGAAGGGACTTAGACCAGTGTGGCCGAAACCAATGTATAAGGCAAAGCAGTCTTCCGGTGAAAAAAAGGCCCAACGTCTAGATCAGATTGAGGACTCTTCTGCAAGGGTCAGGGACCATTCTATGGAGGTGTCCGTGGAGCAGGGTGTAGATGAAGGGATTAAGGAGGCTGAGGATCCGGCTTTTGATGAAAGCACCGATGATCTGCTAGAGGATGGGGAATTTGATGATGGTGTTAATCCGGCGGATTCAGGGATAGTGTCGGAGTTGACTTTTGATGCTGGTACTGAGGCAGGTTTGGATGCGGAGGATATTAATTTCCAAGGTAACCATGTCTATGATTCTTTAGCTTTGGGTTTGAAGGATATGCGTTCTACTATGAAATCTGTCTCTTTGGGGAAGTCGATTAGTGTTAGAGGTAGAGTGGGTAGCCCTCAGGTTAAAAAAGGAGTCCATAGTTCAAAGAAAGCTGTTTTGCATCTGGCTTCACCCGGGAAACGATTATTAGCTAAAGCTCTTTCTTTAAAATCAGCCGGCAAGGGCAATAAACAGGCGGCAGTGGGTAAGCAAGGCCAAAAGGCTAAAGACAGCATTCCTATGGGAGGAGGAAGTCGTCCTCTTAAGAAAGGGATGGGGGCTCTCCCGAAACCCCCGGCTCAAACGTGAAGATACTTAGCTGGAACTGTCAGGGCATTGGGGCGGACCTGACAGAGAATTACTTGGGTGATTTACGGGAAAGCATCGACCAAACATTTTATTTTTATCAGAAACAAAAAAATGTTTGTCTTATTTACAAAAATTTCAGAATAAGTTTGGTTATAATAATTTGTATACTGTTGAACCCCGCTGGACTAGTAGATTAGGATTTTTGTCTTTTTATATGATCCTTTTCTAAACCGAAAAACCCGATCGGTTAGTGTCTACCGAACCAAACCAAACCGTGAACCAAACTCCAATTAAAGTTCCGCTGATCGGTTTACATCTAATATCTGGACATAAACCGAAACCAAATAAACTCGATTATTTCGGTTCGGTTCTTTTGGGTTGAACCGTTTGCCCAGACCTACTATAGTTTTGCTACAATATATTATTAAAAACTTACCGTAAGTGTGGAATGAGTTTGATTCGACATATATCATCGGGGAAAAAAATTAAAAATACCTCATCTCTTTTTTATTTGAAAGTTTAATATCTCATCTTTTTTCGTTAGAAGAAAAATACCTCATTTTAATTAAAATGTGTGATTTGATACTCAAACTAACACACTCTCTCTCTCTCTCTTTGATAAAAAGAACTTTTCTCTCTAAGAAGGCGACGGCGACGGCGATGAATAAGGCGACGGCGGATCTGGTTTTTTGAATGGTCTCGGTTGGTTTCTGCTCGGGTCTTGATGGGATTCTGGTTGCGGTTGGGATTCGGAGATACACCCTGGGTTCATGGTTTGTTTGGTATATTAAGAGGGATCCCAAGAATCTCCATAAAGATGATTCGATCTGGAATCTTGGAGATGGATCCTCTTTAGTGATTTGGGTTTCGATGGATAAGTGGGTTTTGGAAGGGGGGGCTTCGATCAAGGTTGTTTGGGTGCTTGATTGCGAAATTTCAGATTTCTTTCCCTTTGGGTGTCGATTTATGGACTCTTTTCTCACTTGTTTATGTTTGTTCGATTCGATACGGTGAGATGATCTTCTCAATAATCTGGTGCAAATCGGTGATGATTGGCTATCAATGGTGTCTCAAGGAGATTCGTTTTTCAGTAACGAAGCGAATTATTTGGGAAGATATTTGCTTTTACAATCGAAGATATGGTTTTCACTTGGCATCGAGAGATTCTCTGAGTAAGTGTCTTTGGTTTACGGTCTACATGATACGTTTGGTATTAATGGAGATTGAGGTTGTTCAGATTGTCTGTATGAGATCTGCTTGGCATTTCGATCCACTATCACCGGTGTTAGCGAGAGTCTTCTACTTGATAGAACTTTGGTAATGTTTCAAATCAGATCGTATCGAACTGATTTACTTTGGAGAAAAACAAAGATTCGGTTCCCTTTTCTGACAGTGTTTATGGTAAGGTTGGATATTGCTCTGCTGTTTGCATATCAAAAGGACATCGATTGTCTTTACTCTTACGATCTGATGGGGATTGTTGTAAGGTGGCTATGGAAAACTCGGGTATATATAAAGGATCACTTCTCAGTTTTCAATACTCATCACAACATTCTCGCATTCACCTTTTCTCAGTTTTCAATCTTTGTGACGAGTGCTACCATGTCTCAAAGTGGTCTATTGGGGAAGAGTGTGGAGGGTTCGAGTGAGAAGAGAATGGCTCCTAAACGGAGAATCAAAATCCCTTATTTCGACAACACTGCTCTGATAGCAGGATACTCGAAGACGGTGGTGGGACGCTGTATGAATCCCAGAATGCAGGACATGAAGTCCCTTCTGATCATGCTTCCCAAGATCTGGCACTTAGAGGGGAAGGTTGTGGGAGCGGATCTAGGCCTTGGGAAATTCCAGTTCGACTTCGATAATGAAGCTGATATCTCGGAGGTTCTACACATGGCTCCTTTTCATTTTGATCGGTGGATGGTTTCTATGGTGCGGTAGAAACCAACGGTTGATCCGGCTTATCATTCGGAGTTAACCTTCTGGGTTCGGGTCTTGGACGTCCCATTCCAATTCTGGGCCGAACCTACATTCCGCAGCATTGGTTCTGAACTTGGCAAGGTAGAAATGGTTGACATCGATGGAGGGAGAGTTCAAGTCATGGTCAATGGTTTCAAGCCCTTATGCTTTGAAACGGTCATTGAGTTCTATAACGGAGAGGAGACAGTTGTTAACCTCCGTTATGAGAGACTCCATGGTTATTGTAAGAAATGCTTTAGCCTTTGCCATGATGTGGATCACTGCCCTCTGTGGGCTACTGAGAAAATCACTCCGGCCTTGCACACCCCTATAGAGGAAGATACGGTTCGACCTTTGCAAAGCTACAAAGGGGCTGTCACTCGAGACAGGAACAAGGGAAAAGGGAAGGTTGTGGAGAGTAGAGGGGTCGCACATAATGCTGGTCAGCGACCTTCCTAGGGGAAGCTTGAGTCAGGGTCAAAGGGTCGGTCAGCTCGGGAGGTGGGCGAACCCTCATACAAGCCGCGTTTGCCCACGACTTATGCTCAGTTTACTGATCATCGTCCTATGGCTAGAGGTGCTACGGTAACTGAATCTTTTCGGGTGCGGTTTTGACTGAGGAGCTGGAACAGGGACAGATCCCAGCTGGTGTGGATCAAGGGGTGAAGCAGTGTGTGACAATTGGTGTTCCACCTTTAAAAAGGGTGAGAAGACCCCTTTTCAGGAACCAGCGAGAGAGGTGGATGCTTCGGTCTTGGAAGAAGCACTGGCGAGTGCAGTATTTTCTATTGCAGCGAGAGAGGTGGATGCTTCGGTTTCGACGGTTTCACTATCCAATGCTCCTAATTCTGAACAGACAGCTGTTGCGGAAAGGGCTATCAGCGGAATCTCAACGGTTACAAATGAACTAGCTCCGGCATCGGGTCAGAAGGAACAGTTAGTGGAGGGGAAAGTTTCTGAGGAGACCACCGATCAAATTATGGAGGAGGAAGACACTGCAGATGCAGGAGCTGTGGTTGCTGACTCTGACCAGCAGCCTGATGAAGGTATTGATGATTTGGTAGATATCCCGGTCGTAGATCTCCCTTCAGTGACTGCAACTATTGAGGGAGAAGCAGTGGACAATGAGGAATAATCTATGGATATGACTGTTGATGCAGGTGCTGTTTCTGTTGGAGTCTCGATGGGGGACAGGGTTCGCAAGGCTAAGCCTCGTTTAGCTCTCAAAGGAGCAGCTTCAAAGAAAATGAATGTGTACTTGCGTACAACACCAAGGAAGCGTCCAGCCCCAAAGAATGATTCAGCTGGGGAAGGAACCAACCCGAAGAACCAGGAATAGGAGAAGGGTCCAACCGGTGGGTCAAAGCCACCAAAACCAACATAGGATAAATGAATATTCTAAGCTGGAATTGCCAAGGGCTTGGGAATAAAGCAACTATTGGGTATCTCAGGGATCTATGGGGAAAACATAGGCCTGATTTTTTATTTTTATCTGAAACTAGACAGCCTTTTCCTTTTTTGGAACCTTTTGTTGGTCATTTTGGTTATTCAACTTTAAAAACAGTTGAGCCCATTGGTTGTAGTGGCGGTTTAACCTTATTTTATAATAATAATAATAATAACAATGTTGCTGTCTTATTTGAGTCTAATCGGTTAATTGATGTGGAACTTACTTATAAACGACAAATTATCTACTTTACCTTTGTTTATGGTGATCCGGTCCCATCGAATCGTGATCTAGTATGAGAAAGATTAACACGAATTGGTCTCACTAGGGATTCTCCTTGGTTTCTAATTGGGGACTTTAATGAGTTAAAAGGCAACCATGAAAAACGTGGAGGAAAGCTTCGTCATGCATCTACCTTTGTGGGTTTCAATACAATGATTCGACATTGCGGTTTACTAGAATTTCCGGCGGTTGGAGATAGCTTGTCTTGGTGGGGTTGGCGTGATAAGAAGCCAATTCGATGTCGCCTTGACCGAGCTCTAGCCAATGAAAAACTTCATGACCTTTTCAATGACTCTTTTACGGAATATCTACCGATGATAGCTTCAGACCATAAACCAGTCTTAGCTTCTTTGGAAGCTAAAGTTCAGCGAGGAAGGAACGTTTTCCGTTTTGACCGGCGGTGGATTGAAAAAGAGGGTTTCTTTGGACCCGTTTCAGAGGGGTGGGGATCTGGAGACACAGGGGTAACTGGAAATTTAATAGACAAAATAATTAAGTGTCGCCAAGCCATCTCCCATTGGCGGAAAGCGCAGGCCCCTTTTGGTCGGGAAACGATTGAGGAATTAAAGTCTCAATTAGCAACCGCTCAGGCGGATGATTCAATATATGTTGAAGTTAATTCGGAGATGACCTGGAAACTGAGAGAAGCTTATCGGGATGAGGAGATCTACTGGTATCAGAAAAGTCGAAGTCGATGGATGCGTTTCGGGGATCAAAATACTAGTTATTTTCATGCCCAAACGAAATTAAGACGAGCTAAAAACCGCATAGTCGGGATGCATGATGAGGCTGGACATTGGATCACAGACGAGAAAAAGTTTCAGGATATAGCAGTCTCTTATTTTCAAGAGATGTTCACGTCCACAGACCCTACAGACATTGAGGACTCACTGGGTGAAATAAGCACGTCTATCACGGGTGAAATTAATGAGACACTGACGAAATCAGTCACAGAACAGGAAATTAAAGAGGCTTTGTTTATGATGCATCCTGATAAAGCTCCTGGACCGGATGGTATGACGGCCCTTTTTATCAACGTGCATGGGATACGGTTAGGGCTGATTTAAAGCTCTCGGTAGAATCCTTCTTCCGGGGTGAAAATTTTGACAAACGCCTAAATAAGACAAACATTTGTCTTATCCCAAAAGTGAACAAGCCGACCGGATGACTGAATGGAGACCAATTAGCTTATGTAATGTTGGGTACAAGATTATCTCAAAGATTTTATGTCAGCGATTGCGGAAGTTTTTGCATGGATTGGTTTCCGAGACCCAATCGGCGTTTGTGGAAGGAAGGTTAATTACGGATAATATTCTGATCGCTCAGGAGATGTTTCATGGTCTCCGAACTAACCCCTCTTGTAAGAGAAAGTTTATGGCCATTAAAACAGATATGAGAAAGGCCTATGACCGGGTAGAATGGCCTTTCGTTGAGCTTTTATTGAGGAAATTCGGTTTTTGTGAAAAATGGATTTCGTGGATCATGTGGTGTGTGACATCAGTTGAGTATAGTGTTTTATTAAATGGTCAATCCCATGGGTCCATAATTCCATCCAGAGGGCTACGTCAGGGAGATCCTTTTTCCCTTTATCTTTTTATCCTTTGCACAGAGGTTCTTATTGCCAATCTTCAAAAGGCAGAGAGGTCTAAACTCATTACGGGTATTAGGGTGTCAACTGCTAGTCCGGCGATTTTGCACTTATTGTTTGCAGACGATAGTCTGTTTTTCTGTCGGGCCACGAAGGAACAGTGTGAAGTTATTTTAGGGGTTCTCAGACAGTATGAACGGATTTCGGGACAGCGAATTAACTTTCAGAAGTCCTCGATTCAATTTGGACACACAGTCGATGTGGGAGTATGTGAGGACTTGAAAGGCATCTTGGGTATTACTACTTTGGGAGGTATTAGTTCCTACTTGGGTATTCCGGAAAGTCTTGGGGGGTCGAAAACGAAAATATTTTCCTTTGTTCAGGATCGTCTGCAACAACGGGTTGGTGGGTGGCCTGCTAGGTTACTATCTCGGGGGGGGGGGGGAGGAAGTGATGATCAAATCGGTTGCAACCGCTGTCCCTACTTTTGTTATGTCTTGTTTTCGTCTTCCAAAAACAGTTACACGGAAACTTACTAGTGCGATTTCCAACTTCTGGTGGAGCTCTTCAGGGGAAACATGAGGTTTACATTTGATCGCCTGTGATAGATTGTGTAGTGATAAAATGGAAGGAGGTTTGGGTTTCAGGTGCCTGGATGATTTCAATACGGCCCTGCTGGCTAAGCAACTTTGGCGGTTGATTTCTGCTCCAGATTCTTTATTTGCAAAGGTTTTCAAAGGACGATATTATAGGCATTCTAATCCATTGGATCTAATAAAATCTTACTCCCCATCATATGGCTGGAGGAGTATGATTTCTGCTCGCTCTCTGGTGAACAAAGGACTCATTAAACGGGTAGGCTCTGGGGATTCCATTCTTGTATGGTCGGATCCCTGGATTCCTACTCAATCCCCGAGACCAGCATTGCGTTCAGGATCGCCAGTCGATCCAACGCTTAGAGTTGCAACTTTCATTGACAGGAGTTCGAATTCCTGGAATTTGGGTTTGCTTTCGGCTTACTTCGAGTCGGAGGATGTGGCCCTTATTTCTGCTTTACCCCTTGGCAATCTCACCACACCGGATAGTTTGGGCTGGAATTTGACAAAAACTGGCGTTTACACAGTTAAATCTGGATATCAAGCTCTGCGGCAAAAACCGGAAACCGACTCCCCTGTTATAGGCCCCAATATTATCCCTCTTGAGGCTTTTGTCTGGCAGGTTCAGTGTCCACCAAAACTTAGACATTTTTTGTGGCAAGCAATCACGGGATGCATGGCGACAACAGCTAATCTACGGCGACGTGGATTAAGCTGTGATTTGGAGTGTGCAATTTGTGGAGGAGCAGAGGAGACTGTAAACCATACCCTTTTCTTATGCCCTCCGGCTCGACAGGTTTGGGGATTATCCCAATTCCCGACTTCTTCGGGGGTTTTCCCTTCAAACTCTATCTATGATAACATGGATTCACTTTTTTAGAGACTTCAGGACACCCCTTCGGTGGAGGTGTTTCCGTGGATTCTCTGGTATATCTGGAAGGCTAGAAATGATAAACTCTTCAGCAACTTGGATTCAAATCCGCTAGCGATTTTACAGATAGCGGAAGAGGAAGCAAAGCTTTGGTCTTTAGCCCAAGAGGACCCCCAGGACCCTTATCTCAGGGTGTCTCACGGCACTCGTCTATGGCTACGGTTCATACTAGCGATGCGGCAAACGGTTATGAAACTAGGTACCAATGTTTTGTGGATGGATCCTGGAAGGCGACTGACCAGTTTACAGGTAGAGGATGGCACTGTATTTCTCCCGAGGGAGAATCTCCCCTTATGGGTGCATCTAATTCTCGCCGTAGCTTGTCACCCCTCCATGCCGAAGTGGAAGCTCTCATATGGGCAATGCGCTGTATGATTGGTGCGGATAATGAGAAAGTTGTTTTTCTCACAGACTGTTCCGACTTGGTGAAGATGGTGTCTTCGCCTTCCGAGTGGCCTGCTTTCAAGACATATCTGGATGTGATTGAAGAAGACAAGCATGAATTCTTATCATTTTCTGTAGTCCAGATTCCCAGAACACAAAATGGTAGTGCGGACAAACTGGCGCGTCGTGCTAGGATGGAGTCGCATCCAATTACCTTTGTGAATGATTTTCCTGCAAATTGGCTCGTTTGAGCCAATCTTGTAGTCTGCTGGCAAAAAAAAAAAAAGATTTTGATACTCAAACTAATAAATTTTTTTAGTTTCATACTTACGATTTTTTGACAAAAATAAAATTCCTTTTTTACCCTTACTCCCCTATATCAATTAATAATTAATTTTAAATGACATAGTATTAATTTATAATTTTATTTGAATTAAAGTTAATAAAAAGAAATATTAAATAAATTTAATTTTAATTCAAATAAACCTATAAATTAAAAAAATTCTTGGGTTTACAAAAGTGTGATTAGGGTTTAGATTTTACAATTAAACGAAATTATATGTCAGTTTGGGTTTACAAAATAGTGGTTAGGGTTTAAATTTTATAATTAAAAAAAATTATATGTCGGTTCGGGTTTGGTTTGAGTTTACAAATGAGTGGTTAGGGTTTAGATTTTACAATCAAACAAATTTATATGTCGGTTTGGGTTTATAAAAGAGTGATTAGAGTTTAGATTTTAAAATTAAAGAAAATTATATGTCGGTTTGGGTTTATAAAAGAGTGGTTATGGTTTAGATTTTACAATTAAACAAAATTGTATGCCAATTTGGATTTATAAAAAAATGATTAGTGTTTAAATTACACAATTAAAACAAAATTATATGTCGGTTTGGATTTATAAAAAAGTAATTTAGATTTAGTTTTACTTATTATAATTAAAAACTATACTATAATGTTTAGAATTAATAACTTTAAAATTGAATGATATACATATTTTGTTTCTTTAATTAATAATTTGTTTCTAAGTAGGAGTAAACCCAAGAATTGTCCTTAAATTAATACCATGTTATTTAATTTAATTATTAATTGACATAATAAGGGTAAAAACGGAATTTTCTTTTTGTCAAAAAATCGTAAGTATGAAACTAACAAAATTTATTAGTTTGAGTATTAAATAACACGTTTTAATTAAATGAGGTATTTTTCTTCCAACAAAAAAAAACGAGGTATTAAACTTCCAAATAAAAAATAAATGAGGTATTTTTAAGCTTTTTTCCCTATATCATCGCCGTTAAAGTTGCTGAATTATTTATGTGTATTGGAAAGTTTAGCTATTTTTTTGAATACATGTTAGGTAATGTACGGAAAAAAGGTTTTTTCATACCCCAACTATGATGATATGTTCAATTCATACATGTTCTATGATACCGTGCCAATCATACTTTTACTATACAAAACTTCAAATTCACTACATTAACTTATAATTTTGTGCTAAACCATACCTAAGACATAACAGTGTTAAATTACCGTTAAATTGTGATAACATGGTTGCCATATTGCACTGTTTGATTCTTCTTCTTTGACCTCTCGCCGAAGAACACAACTATTTGGGGTTAGTGAAATCCAGGCTATTAGCAACGATACAGATTTGTTATCTCAATGTCTTCATAATCTATTTTAGATAAATAATTAAATTTGTATATTCTTTAAACATTTCATCAATATCATTCCTTCACTCTCACATCAATTTCTTCACCACCACATCCACGTCTGATTCATTAATTCCTCCCATGCCATTTGATCAAATTTACAACAAATGAAGCAAATTTTAAAATCACGAAAATTGATTTTGTTCGATCTCAACAATTTCAAATTTCGATCTCAAAATTTTCTTATTCAATCACTTCTCAGATTCTTCTTTTATCTATCTCTTCGTTTACCCATCTCCTCCTCCGCAAATGTCACATAAGCTATTCAAACCCGACATAACCTCCGTCGCGACAGTAGCAGCATCTCCTCCATCGTGTGTGCATCTCAAGATTGCGCCTCCTCCGCTTTCACCGACAGTGTACTAGAATCGAATCGTCGACAG
Source organism: Camelina laxa (assembly GCA_024034495.1). Lineage (NCBI taxonomy): Eukaryota > Viridiplantae > Streptophyta > Magnoliopsida > Brassicales > Brassicaceae > Camelina > Camelina laxa. The sequence goes on along the minus strand of CM043885.1, from coordinate 9,444,780 downwards.
AAATGGTTATGGATGTCAATTAGGCTTAATGTTGACAGTTATGTCAATGTCGGATTCGTTTGAAATCGACAAATTTGATCCAAATTCTGCCGACCAGCTTAGATAGGCCAGCTGAAATTCGCTGGGAAGAAAAGAATCGTCCGGAGATGAATCATAATCCTGTTTGCTGTCTTCATTCTCAATTTCTAATATTCAGTATGCCATTTAATTAACATTTAACAGTTTTGAAAGTCTCAAATCTTGTTTCCTCGTTGGGAGGTTGAAGAAGAGAACTCAAGATGTGTTGGCCAAAACTACGTCGTCTGTATAATAACAAATAAAAAATGTCATTTTTGGCCTAAAACAAACACATGGCAGCTATGTAATCAAGTTTTAACGGCGATTTAACACTGTTATGTCTCAGGTATGATTTTACACAAAACCATAAGTTAATGTAGTGAATCTGAAGTTTTATAATAAAAGTATGATTTGGCACGGTATCATAGATCATGTATAAATTGAACATATCATTATAGTTGGAGTATAAAAAAACCTTTTTCGGGTAAAATGTACTCGTTGACTTGAGTTTTTTTCTTTAATGTTTCTCTAAAATTGAACGATTGTATCTACCAAAAAAAATTAAAAAATTGAATGATTTTTTTTTTTTTGACAACAAAATTGAATGATTGAGTTAAGGTAGAATGGTAATAGAATTTGATTACGAACTTATTTCATATTGTAACGTAGTTTGTTATTTTAATAGGTACACAAATCCGAATTAATCATGTTTAAGGGTCCGATTTTTGTTATTTAACTACTCTTTGGATTTTTTTGATTGCACCAAATTTTTTAGGCACAGTGGCATTTCATGTAATTACAATTTACATTCACTTTATTAGGTATTGACTGGTTCTCCCGCTAACTCCCGCAAACGCTGCGTTTGTGGGTGGTAGCGGTTGCTAGCGATTGGAACCAATTACACAAACCGCTCTCAATCGTTTCCAATCACTTCAAACCACTGAATTCCAAAAGCTGTTTCCCGCAAGCGTTTGCGGTTGCAGGCGATTACGGGCAATTGCGGTTGGAATTTTTTTTTTTTTTTGTAAAAGAATTTAAAATAAATCAATGATAATGAATTTTTTTGTTATATCTTCTATCTAACCATTTTACTCATCAAGGATGGGAGAAAATAAAGTACGGATACGATTGCAGAGATTATAAAATAAACAATTAGAAGAAAATAATAAATAACCCGAAAATCTTGATGTAAATTTAATGACACATCGCACATAAGTTCAAAAAAATCTAAATAAATATAAAATTTGATCAGAAATTTAAGAAAATAAGATTATTTGTGAAAAAATATTAAAACAAATCACCAGTGACTCTTCTTAACTCTCACTTGACCATTCCTACCGATGCAACTACTGACCCACGATCTAAGAGAAAATAGAAAAAATCTACGACCTACAACATATGTTTTTTTCATTTATCAAATTACTTGATTAAATTTTTGGTGAAAAACCAAATGCATAAAGGAATAAGTATTTCAATATGAAATTTATTTGTTTTTTGAATAATTATTTTAGTATTTTTAATAAATTTTAATTATAAATCAAGTTTAATAAAAATTTTGGTGTTTTTAAACATATATATATATATTATATATCACATTTATTATGTTCCAATTTTTGGTGAAAAGCAAAATGCATAAAGGAATAAGTATTTCAATATGAAATTTATTTGTTTTTTGAATAATTATTTTAGTATTTTTAATAAATTTTAATTATAAATCAAGTTTAATAAAAATTTTGGTGTTTTTAAACATTTATATATTATATATCACATTTGTTATGTTCTAACCGCTATTGCACCCGTTGGTCAACCAGTTGTAAATCTCCCGCAAACGAACTAATTCTTAACCGCTAAACCAGTCGTTCTAAACGCTTAATAACGCTTGAAACCGCAATCGTCCGCTTCCGCAATCTCCCGCAACCGCAACCGCATCCGCAGCGTTTGAACCAATCAGGCCCTTAATCCTATAAGGCTATGCTCGGTTTAGTTGGTTTATTATACCTACTTTGTTTACAAAATTCTACGATTTTTATTTATTTGTTAGAACATTGTAACAAAGTATCAAAATTATATGGCCCAATTTACTGAAATAAATAAATGAAACTCAAGTTTGTTGTAAACTAGAGAGTTTTGGGAGCAAATCTCTTGTTCTTATTATTGATAATGAATCGAATGAGGTTACATATTTATAGGGCAAGGAGTAACCCTAAGACCAAAACATAATAGGAATTGCAAAACATGAATGGGCCATTGGCATGGGCCTAATGGGCTGGACCTAAGTACCAATGGGCTGGACAGTAGATGGGCCGGTCTAATGGAGTCCACACAAGTGTTTTACAACACTCCCCCTTGGACGAAATGACCGTGCCTATGTTGGATGGGATCGATGCAATGTGCTTAGGGGATGCTGCCTCATTAAAACCTTACCAGGAAAACCCAGTGGGACAAAACCTTGGTGAAGGAAAAAGAGTACAGCACACATTGCTCCCCCTGTTCCAAACATCACTCCAAGTCCTTAAGCCTCCGCATTCCAATCTGGTGCGCGAGCTTCTTGAATGTCGTGGTCGGTAGTGCTTTGGTAAAGAGATCAGCTGAGTTGTCGCATGACTGAACTTGCACCACTTGAACTTCTCCGGCCTTTTGTAGTTCATGTGTGAAGAAGAACTTGGGCAGTATGTGCTTCGTCCGATCTCCCTTAATGTAACCATCTTTAAGTTGTGCAATGCAGGCTGTGTTATCTTCGTAGATGACCGTAGCTTCCTTGTCTTCGATCATACCACTATCTCTCCGAATGTGTTGAGTCATGGACCGCAACCATACACACTCGCGGCTGGCTTCATGGATGGCTAGGATCTCCGCGTGATTTGAAGATGTAGCAACAAGGGTTTGCTTCATAGAACGCCATGAGACCGCAGTACCACCATGTGTAAACACATAGCCAGTTTGCGATTTACCATTGTGTGGATCGGATAAGTAACCTGCATCAGCAAAACCAACTAAACCTTCTTTGTTATGGTTAGTATAATAAAGACCAAAATCCACCGTTCCTTGTAGGTAACGTAGGACATGTTTAATACCATTCCAGTGCCGTTTGGTCGGACAAGAACTATATCTTGCTAGGAGGTTCACGGCAAAGCATATGTCTGGTCTAGTGTGACTAGCCAAGAACATTAACGCTCCTATAGCACTGAGGTAAGGCACTTCTGGACCAAGGACCTCTTCATTCTCCTTCTTAGGAGCAAATGGATCCTTTTCTACATCAATACTTCTCACAACCATTGGGCTAGTCAATGAGTGAGCTTGGTCCATATTAAACCTCTTGAGTACCTTTTCTGTATATGCCTTTTGGTGCACAAGGATTCCATTATTTGTGTACTCAAGCTGCAATCCCAAACAGAATTTTGTTTTGCCTAGGTCTTTCATTTCGAATTCTCTCTTGAGATATTCTACTGTTTGGGCGATTTCTCCAGGGGTTCCAAGGATGTTTAAATCATCCACATACACTGCTATTATCACAAATCCTTTGTTTGCAAACTTCTTTATAAACACACATGGACTGATTGGGTCGTTCTTGTAGCCTATCTTTGCTAAATAATCACTTAATCGATTATACCACATTCGACCGCTTTGCTTCAGCCCATAAAGCGATTTGTCTAGCCTTATGCAGTGTTGGTCTCGAGAACCTTTCTTATCTTTGAGCTCTATACCCTCTGGTAATCTCATATAAATCTCATTATCCAGTGGACCATATAAGTATGCAGTCACAACATCCATTAACCGCAAATCCAGTTTCTCTCTTACAGCCAGACTTATTAGATATCTAAAAGTCGTTGCATCCATCACAGGGGAGTAAGTCTCCTCATAATCTATGCCAGGTCTTTGAGAGAATCCTTGTGCTACAAGCCGTGCTTTGTATCTTACAATTTCATTGTTTTCATTTCTCTTTCTTACAAAGACCCACTTATGTCCAACTGGTTTAATTTCGGGTGTTGTCCTTATGATCGGACCAAACACACTTCTCTTCTTTAAAGAGTTTAACTCCACATCAATAGCTTCTTTCCATTTAAGCCAATCTTTGCTTTGAGTGCACTCTAACATGGATGTGGGTTCATGATCCTCATTTATCTCAAGTGCTACCTTGTATGCAAATATATCATCAATGTCGACATTCTTTCGGTTCCATTGAATACCAGACACAATATAATTTATTGAGATCTCATTGTTGTCGGCTCCTTCAGGCTCATGAGGTTCAGCGTCCTGACCCTCACTTGGTGTCCTAGGAGTTTCTACGACATTGTCTGTATTCTCTATAGTTCCCTTAGCCTCGGTCTGTTTTGCACTTTTAGACTTCCGAGGATTTTTATCTTTGGAACCTACCGGTCTACCTCGTTTTAAACGTGGTCTAGACTCTGTAGCAACTTGGTTATTGTGTTCCTTTTGAACATCAATACGTACTGGTGCATTGCAAGCTGGTATGTACGATTTTGTTACTTTCTTTGGGTCAGCAAAGGAATCTGGCAATTGGTTAGCTAGCTTTTGCAAATGAATAATTCTTTGGACTTCCGCATCACATGCCATAGTCCGAGGATCTTGCCATTCTAAGGATGTTTGATTCCATGTTAATTCTTTACCCAGCTTGCTAGTCTCTCCACTTAACATAGGGAATTCGGACTCAACAAATTGACAGTCCGCGTATCTGGCCTTAAATAAATCTCCTGTGGTTGGCTCAAGATACTTTAAAATAGTGGGAGACTCATATCCAACATATATTCCCATCCTCCTTTGAGGTCCCATTTTACTTTTCTGTGGTGGAGCAATCGGTACATATACGGCACAACCGAATGTTTTGAGATGGGACAAGTCTGGCTCTCGACCCGATAATAGTTGGGATGGTGAATATTTGTGTTCACTAGATGGCCTGATACGTATTAGTTCGGCAGCATGTAAGACCGCGTGTCCCCAAGCCGACACGGGCAGCTTCGATCGCATTAACAATGGTCGAGCTATCAATTGTATTCGTTTAATGAAGGATTCAGCTAATCCGTTTTGTGTATGGACATGTGCTACGGGATGTTCCACACTCACCCCCATGGACATACAGTAATCATTAAATGCTTGGGATGTAAATTCACCAGCACCATCGAGACGTATGGTCTTAAGTGGAAAGTCCGGAAAGTGTGCTCTCAATCGAATGATTTGAGCTAACAGCCTAGCAAATGCTAGGTTTCTCGTGGATAACAAGCAAACGTGAGACCATCTGGTTGATGCATCGATCATAACCATAAAATATCTAAATGTCCCACATGGTGGGTGTATTGGTCCACATATATCACCTTGTATCCTTTCCAGAAAATTTAAAGTCTCTTTTGTGACTTTGACTGGTGAAGGTCTTATAATAAGTTTCCCTTGTGCACATGCTACACAAGTAAGGTTTTTAGGGAAAACTTTTCTTTCTTTAAGGTTGTGCCCATTCGAACTCTTAATCAGTTTACGCATCATGTTCGATCCCGGGTGGCCAAGCCGGTCATGCCATAGAGTGAATTGCTCATTGAACATTTTATTCTTTGCCATGTTAGCTTCTATCATATTTATCTTAGCATGGTATAAACCAGTGGCTAGGGCAGGTATAGTCTCTAAGACTTTCTTATGTCCTTTTACAATTTCTGTAATGTATAGGAATTCTTTATTTCCTTCACCCTTGGTTTCAATGTGATAACCATTTGATCTTATATCTTTAAAGCTCAATAAGCTTCTCTTAGAGCTGGGTGAGTATAAGGCATCACTAAGTTCGATATGTGTACCATTAGGCAACAAAATGTGAGCCTGGCCGTAGCCTTCTATTAAACTTGCTATACCCGCAATTGTGCTAACATTTGCATTTCTTTTTATAAGATTTATGAAATATCTTTTGTCTTGTAATATGGTGTGGCTGGAACCACTGTCCACTACTAGCACACTCATGTCCTCGGCCATCTCTATAAATAGGACAATAATTTTGTGTTTTAACAAGACTTTTGCAAAATCCTTTGATTTAAATTTAAAATAATTATCCATTACATAGAAATAGAAATTAAATCATAGAAAGCATTGAAATTAAACCAAAATAAAAATGAAAATAGTTCATCATTCTCCTAGGCAGTCGGAAGTCTCTTGGTTTAGCAAGTCATCATTCTCATGATCGAAGTCTCCTTCATCATCGATGTAAGCATGGTTAGCTTCAGGAGTCTTTTTCAAAACTTCTTGATATGCATCAATGAGATGTTTGGGTGTCCTACAGTTCTTAGACCAGTGGTTTGACATACCACATCGGTAACAAGTCGATTTGGTCTTGGATTGTGGTTTGAAGGACACACGGCCCTTATCACCACGTCCGCGACCTCCTCGGCCTCCTTGACCGCCACGACCACCACGTCCTCTACCACCACGGCCACGGCCATAGTGTCTTTCTCTGTGGACATAGTTGGTCTCTTTAGGCTCATCAAGTACCTTAGAATCTGTGGCACCATTCTGTCCCAAATCAACCTTGTGTGCTTCTGGTAATGGGGCTGTACCAGGAGGTCTCATAGCACTGTTTATCAGCAACAACTCATTGTTCTGCTCAGCTAGAAGCAAGCATTCTATAAGTTGCCCATAATCAGCAAATCCTTTTTGCCGGTATTGTTGCTGAAGAACAATATTGTTAGGGCTGAAAGTAGACAAAGTCTTTTCTATCAGCTCCTCTTCAGTAGTCTCTCTTCCACACAGCCTAAGGAGTGAGACAATCCTAAAAAGCTCAGAGTTATACTCATCCACGGATTTGTAATCCTGGATCCTTAGGTGTTTCCAATCGAATTCGGCCTTAGGAAGGAGCACAGTTTTCTGGTGTCCATAGCGGCGGTTAAGCGCTTTCCAAAGGACCGAAGGATCTTCTATGAAGAGGTACTGGTTTTTGAGACACTCAGCAAGGTGATGGTGCATGTGTTGGATACACTTGTTATTGTTTCTATCAGTGCTCTCAACACCCTCATCGATGCAACCATGCAAGCCACTCGATTTCAAATAGATCTTAGTGTCTTGTGCCCATTGCAAATAGTTCTTTCCAGAAGCTTGCAAAATTGGGTAGTCTAGGCTTTTAAGACTTGCCATCTGCATAAAACAGAAAATAGACAACCGTTTGTTAGCATGCGGTATTTGAGACCGAACCATGCATTATTAGTTTAGGACATGCGGTTTTTGAGACCGAACCATGCCTTAGGCCATGCGGTATTTGAGACCGAAACATGCCTTGCCTCTTATTGTTTTTCGGTTTAAAATCATGCATGCAAGACAACAAAAGTAAATAGATAATGCATGCAATGGTTTCCTTTTATTTCTAGATAGGATTTCCTTTTTACAAAATTTCCTTTTATTTCTTTCTAGGTTTCGATTTAACAATCCTAAACATAAACTACAAAATTCGATTTAGGGTTCATGCAAAGGATCGATTCTATAACATCCTATACTTGATTTGATTTTAACTTTTATGATATATGCAATGATCGAAAATAAACAAACAATTCATGACAAGCAAATTCGATTTTTAGGGTTCTAATAAACATGGATCTTAACCTTTTATTTGTTTGTGCAATTGTATGTTTTAGGGTTCAATAGTTTTAGGTTCAAGTTCGATCATAGGGTTTTGAGAAGGTTCGAATTTTACCTTAACACCTTAGGATTCTGACTGGTTTGGACCGGGAGCTAAAGACCTCGGTAATTCCACTCGATCAGCTCCTCGCGAACTCTCGGACAGTTCCTCGTACCGCCTGTGTACCGCTCTCGATCAACTCCGTGTATCGCTATCGATCGGATCCGTGTACCGCTATCGATCGTTATCGATCAGATCAGTGTACCGCTATCGATCGCTATCGATCAGATCAGTGTACCGCTATCGATCGCTATCGATCAGCTCTGCGTACCGCTACCAATCAGCTTCTGCGTACCGCTACCGTACCGTCTGCGTACTGCTATCGGTCAGTATCGTGCACGCGAGTTCACCCCCGAACCGAGTAACCACAAACCTCGATAGGGTTTTGAGGGAAAACTCGATCACAAGCTAAGGATGCTTGTGTGTTTGAAAGAGCTTCGAGATCTAGAGATTCTCGAAGGGAGATGAAAGAATAAGAGGCGGTTTAGGGTTTTAGAGAAGAAGAGAATAGGCGGCTGTTTTAGGGTTTAGGGTTAGAGGCTATCGTGCTGATAACGTGTTGTAAACTAGAGAGTTTTGGGAGCAAATCTCTTGTTCTTATTATTGATAATGAATCGAATGAGGTTACATATTTATAGGGCAAGGAGTAACCCTAAGACCAAAACATAATAGGAATTGCAAAACATGAATGGGCCATTGGCATGGGCCTAATGGGCTGGACCTAAGTACCAATGGGCTGGACAGTAAATGGGCCGGTCTAATGGAGTCCACACAAGTGTTTTACAACAAAGTTTAAATTTTTATTCATAGATATGATTAACCAAATGTAACTTTGGATAATCTTTTAAAATCAATCAACTACAACAAGCGACAGATACTCATCTTTAGATATAGCAACCTCCATGATGGTTATGGGATCATACTCTCCATCATTTTCCAAGAATATTTTTATCATATTCTTGGAGAACCCACTTACTAAAGCCACTCCTTTCTTGTTTCCGAGCACCGGCGTTGAACTCGAATGCCTCAGGTTCCAAACCACAATCTCCGGCACAGCTTCTCCGTACCCCTTCTCTCTGTACTTGCTCACAATCACCTCATAATCTGTTTCCCATCCATTACTCGGAGGTGACGTCCTTTCCCATCTATTATACAAAGAAGTCGAAGTCGACACTTCATCAAATTCCATGTCACTGAACACAAACACCCTCTTGATCATCTCTTCCGGCTTCAGCTTCCCTTTCACAGCCACTTCAAGAATCAAATCAAACACTTTCTGAAAATCAGTGTTCATATCCCATTGCATATTACTCACAAACTCTGTTTTTGATCTCAAATCGTCTCCTGTCACCAAATGCAGTTCAGGGTTGTTGCTGAAGGTTATAAGTTTACCTCTCCATGGCTCTTCTGATAGCTCAGAGACGAGCAAACCAAGCGCGACTGAGACTTCAATTGGTTCACCATACATAGATCCAGAAACGTCACAGATGGCCATGCAATTCGACAAAGAACCTTTTTCTTGAAGATCATCAACCATTCGTTTCCACTGCAGCTCAGCGACTTGTCCACCGTCTCCGCCGTCTAATTCTCTTATTATCTCGTGAGGTAACACAGCACCGGCGGCTACCTTCGTTTTCCCTGTCTTCGCATCATTGAGATATTGCTGAAACCTCTCTGCGTCGTGGTTCAAGAAAATCTCCTTGTACAACTTCATCGCCACTGATGCAACACGGTCGTAAGGGAGAGATGCCCAATCACTCGCTCCCATGTATACTTCAGGGAGTTGCAGAGTTTTCCGGAGGGGAACAAGAACTTGTTTCCTTAGCCGATCACGAACTCTTTAAGCATCAGTGCCGGCTTAACTAGGTGGGCGGGCAGTGCGACTGTCCTGGATACAAAAATTAATGGGGCATATACGTATAAGAAGAGGGGCACAAAAAAAAAAATTATAAGTTAAAGAGGCACACAAAAAAAAATCTTTGTAAGTTAAGGGAGCACAAAAAAAAAATTGCAAGGTAGAAAGGAGCACAAGAGAAAAATTATATGAACAGCTAAAACTTCATAAATATTAAACATATATAACTCTGAGTTTAAAAAACACAACCACCAAAATAAAAACTTACACTAAAACAACAAAATTATAAAAAGATTCAATTGTAGTTAAAAATTATTAAATGTAAATTCATAATGAATCGAGACAACTCTACTTACAATTTGTATGTATTATTAATAAAAGATATTGTATGAAGAATTATTGTAAAGAATAACAAACATCATAACATAACAACTATTGATATTTATAATACTCATAAACAAATATTATCATGAACCTAAGTGAGAATATCAAACAACCGATAATAATAAGTAAATGCAATTTTGTGATACAAAAATTTCAAAAATGAAAAAGAAATTTCATCTTGAGTGAAAATTTATCAACCAATAACTATAATAAAAATACACAACTTCTAACAATAAAAAAATAGTCAAATCTTAATATAAGCAACTGTTAGTTACATAATCAAAGTTAATTAAAATTTCTATATTACTATAATCATTTATAAAATCTTTAGTTAGATTATAGATTAATGTTAGATATTGTATATTAAAATTCATCTTATTTAGATTCAGCATGAAACGAAAAATTTGTGTCAACGAACAATAATTCATTGATTTGTTAGTTATCTAAGAAGAGACAAATATATATATAGAGTTCAAAAGCCAAACATTTAGATAAACATAACTATTAGAATGAAAAGTTGTAAATAAGATACCGTGAAAAGACATAACTCTAAAATGTACAATCAACAGAAACAACCATATGATATTCTTTTATGTTAAAAGACACAACTCTACAATGAACAGATGAAACCATATAATTTTTTTTCAAAAATAAAAAGAAATATTTAGCGAAAAGGTTAGACGAAAAATTGCAATTGTTACTGGCATTTATTCAGATTATTATTATTATATAGATTTTTATTGTAAAACACACAACTCTACAATAAACAGACGCAACCATATGATTTTTTTCAAAAAAATTATATTATATAGATATCTTATTGTAAAATACACAACTCTACAATGAACAGACGCAACTGTATGACTTTTTAGAAAATAAATATAAAAAATATTTAACGAAAATGTCCTCCTTTTATATTGAAGTGACGAATCAGAATCATTGATTTTCTTCTAACAGTTAAAGTTTAAAACTGTTTATTTTATGGTTATTACAATTAAAGCGTCCAACACAAATGAAAAAATAAACAAAATAGCCGTATAACTTGAGAATATCTTTTCATATTTGGGCTTTATAGAAATGTTGATGCAACATCCAAATTCCAATGTATGCAACCCATATAAACTTTTTTTTTAAATAGAAGTCATCTTTATTACCATATTCAAAAGTCAAATAAAAAAACTCACTATATAATCCATCTAACTCTTGAAAACAAAACTCTAGGCATTTTTATGAATTTTTTATATTTAAAATTAACTAGAAATTGTAAATTAGATTCATCATTCCAAAAATATTTTGTTAAATCAATAATTGGAGAAATTTATTTATTTATAAAAGAATGAATACTAGAGAATAATTTAGAAAGTTGAAAAAACCGTTGAGATCGAAAAGGTTTTTCAAGGCATAGAAGCGGAGCCAATTGATATCTTAAATCAGGCGGCTAATGATAAACTTTTGTGGGAGAAGAGGCCAAATCTTTCTCAGGGAGATATCTGCACCTTCCGCCTTTAACGGATGATAGGGGCTCTCTTTCCCGTTGTGAGGTTGATGGCTCGTGGAAAGCCATAAACCCTCTTCAGGGTCTTGGTTGGTGGTGTTGTAGTGGCGAAGATTAGACGCTTCTCATGGGAGAATGGAGTAATAGACGGGGCCCTACACCCTTACACGCGGAATTACAAGCTCTGATCTGGGCTATGGAGTCATTGCTGGCGGCTGGAGTTGTTTGTCAAGCCTCTGAGACGGACTGTGCAGAGCTAGTTACGATGGTGCAGCTGTCGAACGATTAGCCATGTAACGCCCCCGAACCGCTTCCGTCACTCGGCCGGACAAACCGCGGAGCAGCCCGGGTGAGCGTAACAGAGGAAAACCGCCCGCAACCCAGCCGAGGTTCCACCAACGAATTAGGATTCCCAGCCGGACCGCCGGCAGCCGCCTATCCGCTGCGTACGTCCCTTAAGCTTTGCAACCCTTGGTACGCATGCGGCGTTGTGCTGGTACGGACTAGACCGTACCATTACCACTTGTCCGAATGTATGAAAATATCTCGATTTATTACATATATGCAAAGTTCACATTCAACAAAATCATTCAAGAAAACAGTTGGATCCAACCGAAATAAACAGCAAAATTATGAAACACGGATTTGCAACACAGCACGAAAACACCCTATCCGGTTTCTTAAATCCAACTCTACCCACTTACTTTCCTTGCAAGAAAAACAATGGAGGAGGGGAAAGAGTAATCTAGGATTCCTCAGTGAGCTGGGAAACTATCTAACATGTTAACTCCACTAACATGCTATCTCTTCTCATCCAACTACCCCAAACAACAACCCCAGACAAAGCACGCAATGCGGAAGCGTAATAAGCAACAATCAATCAGCAAGCAAGCAATCAATCAACAAGCAAGCAATCAATCAACAAACAACCTAGAAACAATCAAGACACTTGACTCTTCTAGATTTTTCCTCTAACTTGGCCTTCACGCCACTTCACCCGCAATCACTGCCAGGTGGAAACTGCTAGTGGTGCATCAAGATAACTTGACCACCCTATGCTTCTCATGCAATAGGACCATCAAACGGATATCCACATCAACGCTTGAGTCCTACCATGAACCATCCTCACATGCCATAGCACCATCAAACGGATATCCACATCAACGCTTGAGGTCTATCATGGAGCAACTCACATCCTAAGGAAATCACTTCCTAGGAACATCAACACATCCTAGGGCCTCACGATCCTCTGTTCCATCCCATCCACACACTCCGCGTTGATACCACAAAGGTAACCAACCGGACAACCAAAACTTCCGCGTTGATACCACAAATGCAACCAACCGGACAACCAAAAACTTATGCGTTGTTACCTCCATGTAAACAACTGGACTCACACAAAGCCGCATCGTCATGCGGTTCGGGCTAGTAGCTAGCTAGACACCGAAAGTTGTCGTGCCATGAGATCCCTCTGGATTAGCTCATCGGACAATCTCAATACATGATGGGACCAGAGATCGATTTCTAGCTACGAACTGAGACTCCGACTCAAGCACTAGCTAGAACTTGCACTCAATTCTATGTCTAACCACACAAAGAATTAAGCACAAACAACACGCAAAAGCAAGCAAGAAAACAAGCACACAAGCAAGTAGTCAAGCAAGCAACAACAATCAATCAATCACGCAATCACACAAAACTTAAGATGCAAGGAAAAAATACACATGCAACTTAAGTTAACTACACATGCATGCAATCTTAACATGCACCCAACCCCAAATTAAGTTTTAAATTAGTTTTCCACATTTTAATTTAATACTTCTTTCCTCTTTCACACATGCATGCGGCTCTTTCCTTCCAAGATTCTCGCATGACTTACAAAATTATTTCACCATGACCGATCTCACATCAAGTCCATGAGAATTTTGTTTTTCAAGTTTTGGGGTCCTCATCGGCTCTTTCCATCCCGGAGATTCTCGCATGGCCTCACCAAAACAGCCAATCCCGTAGACTGGTCTCACATCCAAACACATGAGGAACTACACTCAATTTTGGGGGTTTTTCATGCAGCTCTTTCCATCCCAGAGATTCTCACATGGCCTTACCAAAATTCTCCCTCTCATGAATCGATTTCCTACCCAGTCTACGAGGGATTAACCACCTCAACCACTCATGCAAAAATTAAAATAATTAATTTTAATTATGCATGACTCTTCTTTAACCCCAAACTAGACATGCAAGGTATTTCACACTTGCAGATAGTTTTTAAAATTAATTTCCTCCATTTTAAAAATTCTCAAACCTCCAAAATTAAGCATGCAAGACATTTCACACTTGCAGCTAATTTTTAAAAATGTCATTCTTCCCCAAGAATGCATAAAACCCTTCAAATCTAGCAAGCAAGGGATTTCACACTTGCAGCTAGTTTGAGAAAAATGTAAATCTACCCCAAGATTGCATAAAAAACCCCAAAAATCCCTCTTGTCTACATGGAATCTTCTAGATCTACATGCAACAAGGAAAATTAACCACTCAACAAGGCCGATGCAAGATCTAGAGAGCTAATGCACCTCCTTAACCAAGATTCCCAACTTGCTCTTTACAAAAATCACAAACACCTCACAACACATCTACAAACAAAGCCTCAACTCACCTTAGCTTGTAAATCTTGGCCGATTGAGCTTCACCACACCATGCCGATCTGACAGCACCTCCATTAGCTCTCAAGCTTCAACCTTCCTCTAGATCTCTTCCTTCTTCCTTCTTCCTTCTCCTTGGTCAAAAAGCAAGAGATTTTCTCTTCAAAAGTTTGAGAGAAAAATTTGGTAGAGTTTGGGTGTTGAGAGAGTTTTTGTGTCGAAAATGAGAGGAAATAATAAGTAGAGCTAAAACTTCATAAATATTAAACATATATAACTCTAAGTTTAAAAAACACAACCACCAAAATAAAAACTTACACTAAAAACACAAAATTATAAAAAGATTCAATTGTAGTTAAAAATTATTAAATGAAAATTCATAATGAATCGAGGCAACTCTACTTACAATTTGTATGTATTATTAATAAAAGATATTGTATGAAAAATTATTGTAAAGAGTAACAAACATCATAACATAACAACTATTGATATTTATATTACTCATAAACAAATATTATCATGAAGTGAACCTCAGTGAGAATATCAAACAAACGATAATAATAAGTAAATGCAATTTTGTGATACAAAAATGAAAAAGAAATTTCATCTTGAGTGAAAATTTATCAACCAATAACTATAATAAAAATACACAACTTCTAACAAAAAAAAAAAATAGTCAAATCTTAATAAAAGCAACTGTAAGTTACATAATCAAAGTTAATTAAAATTTCTATATTACTATAATCATTTATAAAATCTTTAGTTAGATTATAGATTAATGTTAGATATTGTATATTAAAATTCATCTTATTTAGATTCAGCATGAAACGAAAAATTTGTGTCAACGACCAATAATTCATTGATTTGTTAGTTATCTAAGAAGAGACAAATATATATATATATATATATAGTTCAAAAGACAAAAATTTAGATAAACATAAATATTAGAATGAAAAGTTGTAAATAAGATACCATGAAAAGACATAACTCTAAAATGAACAATCAACAGAAACAACCATATGATATTCTTTTACGCTAAAAGACACAATTCTACAATGAACAGATAAAACCATATAATTTTTTTTCAAAAATAAAAAGAAATATTTAGCGAAAAGGTAAGACGAAAAAATTGCAATTGTTACTGGCATTTATTCAGATTATTATTATTATATAGATTTTTATTGTAAAACGCACAACTCTACAATAAACAGATGCAACCATATGATTTTTTCAAAAAATTTATATTATATAGATATCTTATTGTAAAATACACAACTCTACAATGAACAGACGCAACTGTATGACTTTTTAGAAAATAAATATAAAAAATATTTAACGAAAAGGTCCTCCTTTTATATTGAAGTGACGAATCAGAATCATTGATTTTCTTCTAACAGTTAAAGTTTTATCTGAAAAGTAATACCATTTAAAACTGTTTATTTTATGGTTATTACAATTAAAGCCTCCAACACAAATGAAAAAATAAACAAAATAGCCATATAACTTGAGAATATCTTTTCAGATCTGGGCTTTATAGAAATGTTGATGCAACATCCAAATTCCAATGTATGCAACCCATATAAACTTTTTTTAAAATAGAATTCATCTTTATTACCATATTCAAAAGTCAAATAAAAAAACTCACTATATAATCCATCTAACTCTTGAAAACAAAACTCTAGGCATTTTTATGAAATTTTTATATTTAAAATTAACTAAAAATTGTAAATTAGATTCATCATTCCAAAAATATTTTGTTAAATCAATAATTGGAGAAATTTATTTATTTTTAAAAGAATGAATACTAGAGAATAATTTAGAAAGTTGAAAAAACCGTTGAGATCGAAAAGGTTTTTCAAGGCATAGAAGTGGAGCCAATTGATATCTTAAATCAGGCTCCTAATGATAAACTTTTGTGGGAGAAGAGGCCAAATCTTTCTCAGGGAGATATCTGCACCTTCCGCCTATAACGGAGGATAGGGGCTCTCTTTCCCGTTGTCAGGTTGATGGCTCGTGGAAAGCCATAAACCCTCTTCAGGGTCTGGGTTGGTGGTATTGTAGTGGCGAAGATTAGACGCTTCTCATGGGAGAATGGAGTAATAGACGGGGCCCTACACCCTTACACGCGGAATTACAAGCTCTGATCTGGGCTATGGAGTCATTGCTGGCGGCTGGAGTTGTTTGTCAAGCCTCTGAGACGGACTGTGCAGAGCTAGTTACGATGGTGCAGCTGTCGAACGATTAGCCCTGTAACGCCCCCGAACCGCTTCCGTCACTCGGCCGGATAAACCGCAGAGCAGCCTGGGTGAGCGTCACAGAGGACAACCGCCCGCAACCCAGCCGAGGTTCCACCAACGAATTCGGATTCCCAGCCGGACCGCCGGCAGCCGCCTATCCGCTGCGTACATCCCTTAGGCTTTGCAACCCTTGGTACGCATGCGGCGTTGTGCTGGTACGGACTAGACTGTACCATTACCACTTGTCCGAATTGATGAAAATATCTCGATTTATTACATATATATTTATATATATGCAAAGTTCACATTCAACAAAATCATTCAAGAAAACAGTTGGATCCAACCGAAATAAACAGCAAAATTATGAAACATGGATTTGCAACACAGCACGAAAACACCCTATCCGGTTTCTTAAATCCAACTCTACCCACTTACTTTCCCTGCAAGAAAAACAATGGAGGAGGGGAAAGAGTAATCTAGGATTCCTCAGTGAGCTGGGAAACTATCTAACATGTTAACTCCACTAACATGCTATCTCTTCTCATCCAACTACCCCAAACAACAACCCCAAACAAAGCACGCAATGCGGAAGCGTAATAAGCAACAATCAATCAGCAAGCAAGCAATCAATCAACAAGCAAGCAATCAATCAACAAACAACCTAGAAACAATCAAGACACTTGACTCTTCTAGATTTTTCCTCTAACTTGGCCTTCACGCCACTTCACCCGCAATCACTGCCAGGTGGAAACTGCTAGTGGTGCATCAAGATAACTTGACCACCCTATACTTCTCATGCAATAGGACCATCAAACGGATATCCACATCAACGCTTGAGTCCTACCATGAACCATCCTCACATGCCATAGCACCATCAAACGGATATCCACATCAACGCTTTAGGTCTATCATGGAGCAACTCACATCCTAAGGAAATCACTTCCTAGGAACATCAACACATCCTAGGGCCCCTCGATCCTCTGTTCCATCCCATCCACACACTCCGCGTTGATACCACAAAGGTAACCAACCGGACAACCAAAACTTCCGCGTTGATACCACAAATGCAACCAACCGGACAACCAAAAACTTATGCGTTGTTACCTCCATGTAAACAACTGGACTCACACAAAGCTGCATCGTCATGCGGTTCGGGATAGTAGCTAGCTAGACACCGAAAGTTTTCTTGCCATGACATCCCTCTGGATTAGCTCATCGGACAATCTCAATACATGATGGGACCAGAGATCGATTTCTAGCTACGAACTGAGACTCCGACTCAAGCACTAGCTAGAACTTGCACTCAATTCTATGTCTAACCACACAAAGAATTAAGCACAAACAACACGCAAAAGCAAGCAAGAAAACAAGCACACAAGCAAGTAGTCAAGCAAGCAACAATCAATCAATCAATCACGCAATCACACAAAACTTAAGATGCAAGGAAAAAATACACATGCAACTTAAGTTAACTACACATGCATGCAATCCTAATATGCACCCAACCCCAAATTAAGTTTTAAATTAGTTTTCCACATTTTAATTTAATACTTCTTTCCTCTTTCACACATGCATGCGGCTCTTTCCTTCCAAGATTCTCGCATGACTTACAAAATTATTTCACCATGACCGATCTCACATCAAGTCCATGGGAATTTTTTTTTCAAGTTTTGGGGTCCTCATCGGCTCTTTCCATCCCAGAGATTCTCGCATGGCCTCATCAAAACAGCCAATCCCGTAGACTGGTCTCACATCCAAACACATGAGGAACTACACTCAATTTTGGGGGGGTTTTCATGCAGCTCTTTCCATCCCAGAGATTCTCAGATGGCCTTACCAAAATTCTCCCTCTCATGAATCGATTTCCTACCCAGTCTACGAGGGATTAACCACCTCAACCACTCATGCAAAAATTAAAATAATTAATTTTAATTATGCATGACTCTTCTTTAACCCCAAACTAGACATGCAAGGTATTTCACACTTGTAGTTAGTTTTTAAAATTAATTTCCTCCATTTTAAAAATTCTCAAACCTCCAAAATTAAGTATGCAAGACATTTCACACTTGCAGCTAATTTTTAAAAATGTCATTCTTCCCCAAGAATGCATAAAACCCTTCAAATCTAGCAAGCAAGGGATTTCACACTTGCAGCTAGTTTGAGAAAAATGTAAATCTACCCCAAGATTGCATAAAAAACCCCAAAAATCCCTCCTGTCTACATGGAATCTTCTAGATCTACATGCAACAAGGAAAATTAACCACTCAACAAGGCCGATGCAAGATCTAGAGAGCTAATGCACCTCCTTAACCAAGATTCCCAACTTGCTCTTTACAAAAATCACAAACACCTCACAACACATCTACAAACAAAGCCTCAACTCACCTTACCTTGTAGATCTTGGCCGATTGAGCTTCACCACACCATGCCGATCTGACAGCACCTCCATTAGCTCTCAAGCTTCAAGCTTCCTCTAGATCTCTTCCTTCTTCCTTCTCCTTGGTCAAAAATCAAGAGATTTTCTCTTCAAAAGTTTGAGAGAAAAATTTGGTAGAGTTTGGGTGTTGAGAGAGTTTTTGTGTCGAAAATGAGAGGAAATAATAAGTAGAGCTAAAACTTCATAAATATTAAACATATATAACTCTGAGTTTAAAAAACACAACCACCAAAATAAAAACTTACACTAAAAAAACAAAATTGTAAAAAGATTCAATTGTAGTTAAAAATTATTAAATAAAAATTCATAATGAATCGAGGCAACTCTACTTACAATTTGTATGTATTATTAATAAAAGATATTGTATGAAGAATTATTGAAAAGAGTAACAAACATCATAACATAACAACTATTGATATTTATATTACTCATAAACAAATATTATCATGAAATGAACCTAAGTGAGAATATCAAACAAACGATAATAATAAATAAATGCAATTTTGTTATACAAAAATTTCAAAAATGAAAAAGAAATTTCATATTGAGTGAAAATTTATCAACCAATAACTATAATAAAAATACACAACTTCTAACAATAAAAAAAATAGTCAAATCTTAATAAAAGCAACTGTAAGTTACATAATCAAAGTTAATTAAAATTTCTATATTACTATAATCATTTATAAAATCTTTAGTTAGATTATAGATTAATGTTAGATATTGTATATTAAAATTCATCTTATTTAGATTCAGTATGAAACGAAAAATTTGTGTCAACGAACAATAATTCATTGATTTGTTAGTTATCTAAGAAGAGACAAATATATATATAGAGTTCAAAAGACAAACATTTAGATAAACATAACTATTAGAATGAAAAGTTGTAAATAAGATACGGTGAAAAGACATAACTCTAAAATGTACAATCAACAGAAACAACCATATGATATTCTTTTATGTTAAACGACACAACTCTACAATGAACAGATGAAACCATATAATTTTTTTTCAAAAATAAAAAGAAATATTTAGCGAAAAGGTAAGATGAAAAATTGCAATTGTTACTGGCATTTATTCAGATTATTATTATTATATAGATTTTTATTGTAAAACGCACAACTCTACAATAAACAGACGCAACCATATGATTTTTTTCAAAAAATTTATATTATATAGATATCTTATTGTAAAATACACAACTCTACAATGAACAGACGCAACTGTATGACTTTTTAGAAAATAAATATAAAAAATATTTAACGAAAAGGTCCTCCTTTTATATTGAAGTGACGAATCAGAATCATTGATTTTCTTCTAACAGTTAAAGTTTTATCTGAAAAGTAATACCATTTAAAACTGTTTATTTTATGGTTATTACAATTAAAGCGTCCAACACAAATGAAAAAATAAACAAAATAGCCATGTAACTTGAGAATATCTTTTCAGATCTGGGCTTTATAGAAATGTTGATGCAACATCCAAATTCCAATGTATGCAACCCATATAAACTTTTTTTAAATAGAAGTCATCTTTATTACCATACTCAAAAGTCAAATAAAAAAACTCACTATATAATCCATCTAACTCTTGAAAACAAAACTCTAGGCATTTTTCTGAAATTTTTATATTTAAAATTAACTAAAAATTGTAAATTAGATTCATCATTCCAAAAATATTTTGTTAAATCAATAATTGGAGAAATTTATTTATTTTTAAAAGAATAAATACTAGAGAATAATTTAGAAAATTGAAAAAACCATTGAGATCGAAAAGGATTTTCAAGGCATAGAAGCGGAGCCAATTGATATCTTAAATCAGGCGGCTAATGATAAACTTTTGTGGGAGAAGAGGCCAAATCTTTCTCAGGGAGATATCTGCACCTTCCGCCTTTAACGGAGGATAGGGGCTCTCTTTCCCGTTGTCAGGTTGATGGCTCGTGGAAAGCCATAAACCCTCGTCAGGGTCTGTGTTGGTGGTGTTGTAGTGGCGAAGATTAGACGCTTCTCATGGGAGAATGGAGTAATAGACGGGGCCCTACACCCTTACACGCGGAATTACAAGCTCTGATCTGGGCTATGGAGTCATTGCTGGCGGCTGGAGTTGTTTGTCAAGCCTCTGAGACGGACTGTGCAGAGCTAGTTACGATAGTGCAGCTGCCGAACGATTAGCCCTGTAACGCCCCCGAACCGCTTCCGTCACTCGGCCCGACAAACCGCGGAGCAGCCCGGGTGAGCGTCACAGAGGACAACCGCCCGCAACCCAGCCGAGGTTCCACCAACGAATTAGGATTCCCAGCCGGACCGCCGGCAGCCGCCTATCCGCTGCGTACGTCCCTTAGGCTTTGCAACCCTTGGTACGCATGCGGCGTTGTGCTGGTACGGACTAGACCGTACCATTACCACTTGTCCGAATGTATGAAAATATCTCGATTTATTACATATATATATATATATATATATATATATATATATGCAAAGTTCACATTCAACAAAATCATTCAAGAAAACAGTTGGATCCAACCGAAATAAACAGCAAAATTATGAAACACGGATTTGCAACACAGCACGAAAACACCCAATCCGGTTTCTTAAATCCAACTCTACCCACTTACTTTCCCTGCAAGAAAAAAAATGGAGGAGGGGAAAGAGTAATCTAGGATTCCTCAGTGAGCTGGGAAACTATCTAACATGTTAACTCCACTAACATGCTATCTCTTCTCATCCAACTACCCCAAACAACAGCCCCAAACAAAGCACGCAATGCGGAAGCGTAATAAGCAACAATCAATCAGCAAGCAAGCAATCAATCAACAAGCAAGCAATCAATCAACAAACAACCTAGAAACAATCAAGACACTTGACTCTTCTAGATTTTTCCTCTAACTTGGCCTTCACGCCACTTCACCCGCAATCACTGCCAGGTGGAAACTGCTAGTTGTGCATCAAGATAACTTGACCACCCTATACTTCTCATGCAATAGGACCATCAAACGGATATCCACATCAACGCTTGAGTCCTACCATGAACCATCCTCACATGCCATAGCACCATCAAACGGATAACCACATCAACGCTTTAGGTCTATCATGGAGCAACTCACATCCTAAGGAAATCACTTCCTAGGAACATCAACACATCCAAGGGCCCCTCGATCCTCTGTTCATCCCATCCACACACTCCGCGTTGATACCACAAAGGCAACCAACCGGACAACCAAAACTTCCGCGTTGATACCACAAATGCAACCAACCGGACAACCAAAAACTTATGCGTTGTTACCTCCATGTAAACAACTGGACTCACACAAAGCCGCATCGTCATGCGGTTCGGGTTAGTAGCTAGCTAGACACCGAAAGTTGTCTTGCCATGAGATCCCTCTGGATTAGCTCATCGGACAATCTCAATACATGATGGGACCAGGGATCGATTTCTAGCTACGAACTGAGACTCCGACTCAAGCACTAGCTAGAACTTGCACTCAATTCTATGTCTAACCACACAAAGAAGTAAGCACAAACAACACGCAAAAGCAAGCAAGAAAACAAGCACACAAGCAAGTAGTCAAGCAAGCAACAACAATCAATCAATCACGCAATCACACAAAACTTAAGATGCAAGGAAAAAATACACATGCAACTTAAGTTAACTACACATGCATGCAATCCTAACATGCACCCAACCCCAAATTAAGTTTTAAATTAGTTTTCCACATTTTAATTTAATACTTCTTTCCTTTTTCACACATGCATGCGGCTCTTTCCTTCCAAGATTCTCGCATGACTTACAAAATTATTTCACCATGACCGATCTCACATCAAGTCCATGGGAATTTTTTTTTCAAGTTTTGGGGTCCTCATCGGCTCTTTCCATCCCGGAGATTCTCGCATGGCCTCACCAAAACAGCCAATCCCGTAGACTGGTCTCACATCCAAACACATGAGGAACTACACTCAATTTTGGGGGTTTTTCATGCAGCTCTTTCCATCCCAGAGATTCTCAGATGGCCTTACCAAAATTCTCCCTCTCATGAATCGATTTCCTACCCAGTCTACGAGGGATTAACCACCTCAACCACTCATGCAAAAATTAAAATAATTAATTTTAATTATGCATGACTCTTGTTTAACCCCAAACTAGACATGCAAGGTATTTCACACTTGCAGTTAGTTTTTAAAATTAATTTCCTCCATTTTAAAAATTCTCAAACCTCCAAAATTAAGCATGCAAGACATTTCACACTTGCAGCTAATTTTTTAAAATGTGAATCTTCCCCAAGAATGCATAAAACCCTTCAAATCTAGCAAGCAAGGGATTTCACACTTGCAGCTAGTTTGAGAAAAATGTAAATCTACCCCAAGATTGCATAAAAAACCCCCAAAAATCCCTCTTGTCTACATGGAATCTTCTAGATCTACATGCCGATGCAAGATCTAGAGAGCTAATGCACCTCCTTAACCAAGATTCCCAACTTGCTCTTTACAAAAATCACAAACACCTCACAACACATCTACAAACAAAGCCTCAACTCACCTTAGCTTGTAGATCTTGGCCGATTGAGCTTCACCACACCATGCCAATCTGACAGCACCTCCATTAGCTCTCAAGCTTCAACTTTCTTCTAGATCTCTTCCTTCTTCCTTCTCCTTGGTCAAAAATCAAGAGATTTTCTCTTCAAAAGTTTGAGAGAAAAATTTGGTAGAGTTTGGGTGTTGAGAGAGTTTTTGTGTCGAAAATGAGAGGAATGAGGGCTATCTAGAAGCCCTCTCACTCAACTCTATCGTTGGGCAGGTGGCGATTTTGGCTTGACAAATGGCAAAAATTTTGCATGTAAATCATCCCCATCCTCGGTCCCTCCGACCGTGACTTCCGCTTCTCTCGTCCGTCCCCAAACCTCTCGTCCGTGACTTTGGACTTCCTCGTCTGTCTCCAGACCTCTCGTCCGTGACTTGCGGTATCTTGACCGTTCGGATGGTACGTGACCATTCCATTCCCATGGTCCTTTACATCTCCTTGACCCTTTTTCCACGACCATTTTCTTCTTAGACTATCTTTTGGACTTCCACCAATGTCCTCTATCACCTTTTTTCCAATTCTCCGGATGTTCTAAGGCTTCACGTCCGTTCTTCGGTCCTGGACCATCTCGAGTCTAAGTAACCTCTTTTGCAAGTCACTCGTTCGTTCTTCGAGATTTTCTTTCCTCCGTCTTCCCGGGGCATTCTACGTCCCTCGGACACATCTTCTCTGTCTAGTATGTTCCTTTATATAAGGGTCATTACAGGCCCGCTTTTTCAAACCTGCTGGAGGATTTCTCTTTGCTCAGAACATATTTTCCTTCCTTCACCCTGACCAGGATCCCACGAGATTCCAACGTACAGGCAGATTGCCTTGCTCAGTCTTCAAGAACTTTAATTTCTGAAACTTCTTTTGTGAACTCTTACCCTCCTGTTTGGGCAACCAATCTTGGAGTTCCCTTTTAATTTATTTAATGTTTGGTTGAAAAAAAAAACCTTTGAGATTGAAATATTTCATGGAAAAAGATTGAAAATGTTTGAAATATCTATATTTATTTATTTAATGTCTGTTTGAAATATTTTCATTCTTTGTGTCATGGAAAAAGAATGAAAATATTTCAAACAGACAAATAGATATAGATTTCAAAAGATATGAATATTCGAATAAACACAACTCTACAATGAACAGTTGTAACTTTATAAAAACAAAAAAAAATCGTTACAATGAACAATCCCATCTTTTCATAAAACACACAATTGAAATTTTCTACAGATTTTTTTGGAAAATTATCCCAAAGGTACGATTGAAAAAACATAATTTTTGGTAGCAATTTTTGGTGGCATTTATCCTTTGATATGGTTATGGATTCGTATAATCAATCTTCAAGCTTTTTAAACCTCTTAACCAGTCAACAACCTAATCATTATGAGAGTTTTCCACCTAGTATAGGACTTGGATCATTAGAAGTACCGGTCTTTAGTGTCCAATGCACTGATGTTCCAACCCTAGATGAAGACAAACCTAATGAGCATTTTAGCATAATAAAATGGTCTCCCACAGAAGATGTGGTGCTCATCAATGCTTGGCTCAACACTAGTATGGATGCATTTATGTCAAATGATCAAAAAAGGTGGTCATTTTTGGGAACGCATTACAGCTTATTATGCTCCAAGTTCTAAGCTAGATGGTCAGGAAAAGAGAGAACTCAATCACTGTAAGCAAAGGTGGCAGAAGATCAACGAACAAGTATGCAATTTTGTAAGAAGCTATGAGGCTGCAACAACAGAGAAAAAAAGTGCCCAGAATGAGGATGATGTCATGAAATTGGCTTACTAAATCTTTTTCAATGATTACAAGGTGAAGTTCACTCTTGAGCATGCTTGGAGAGAGCTTCGCCATGATTAGAAGAAAGTGCAACGACGGTTCCACACAATCTTTAAGCTCTAAAGGTGGAAATGGAGAGGAAGAATCAGTTACTCGTCCTCCTGGTGTTAAGGTTTCAAATGCAAAAGGGAAAAGAAATAACAACAATAAGAGCATTGTCGATGAAGAGAAGGCTTTGTTGAAGTTTCAGACTGTTGAAGTCCAGCAGATGTATGAGATGAAGCAAAATGATTTTCCTTTGAAAGAGAAGGCTTTTGCTTTGCAAGATAAGCAAAGTAAATAAAGCATGCTTGAAAATCTACTTGCATAACAGAGCCACTAAGTGAATCAAAAAAGGCTTTAAAGGACAAGTTAATTAATGACATGTTGTCACTCTAATCTTAATAATAGTTTATGTATTTTGAG
Organism: Camelina laxa; assembly: GCA_024034495.1. Lineage (NCBI taxonomy): Eukaryota > Viridiplantae > Streptophyta > Magnoliopsida > Brassicales > Brassicaceae > Camelina > Camelina laxa. The sequence continues at coordinate 9,419,212 of CM043885.1, read as the reverse complement.
GTTAATGTAATCTATTTAACGTATGTTGTTTCTTTCAGTTTATGTTTAATATAATCGGTTGAATGTATGTTTTGCTTTGAATTTGAGGTTAATTATATGCTTCTTGATATGTGGTAGCATCAGTTTATGTACTTTGAGTTCTCGAATGAAATTTTGTTTTATCAGTTTTTGTTCTATGAGTTTTATGCATCAGCCTTTGTACTTTGAGTTCTTTAATACTTTGCGATGAATACTTTGATTGCCGATAACAAACCTTGTTTTTGCTTTAGAATAAGAGTTTCTGTGTTTTTGATAAGTGTGAGACGGAATTGTTAGAGCCGACGTCCCACTGCCAGACAAAACTAGTAATAAAGATATGGAATCCGCTTTCCAGAACTGCTTGACATTGATAAGTTTAAAACGTTCTTCTGTTTTATATGCTTGCGTATTTACAGTTTTTTCTAAACAACAGATTCATTCTTGTCTCTTGGATGATATGCTTTTTTTTCCTGAATTTTTATGGTCAAATATGGATGAGTTCAGGTTCTGACTTAAGTTCTGATATTGGGATTGATCCGGTTATAGTTTAATTGGGTGTTTGAATTCTTCAATTGTGGAGACAATAAAGATGTAAAAGAGTAGTAGTAGCCTAAGGAAGCGCCTAAATCCGTACAGAACTTTGTTCAACTATGCCTCGAGGGTTACTTCGACAGCACCATCTTCCACCATGTTATTCCCGGATTTCTTGTTTAAGGCGGCGATCCCACCGGTTCTGGCACCGGTAATTTCTATGCCTTCTAATTATTTTTAAGGTTTAAGACCTCTAGCTTGTGTCAATTTTCTTCTGCTTGCTCGGTGGATTAGGTCAATTGATGTTGTGTGAATGATATTATAACATGTGGAAATAGTATATATGGAGATGTCTTTGCGAATGAATGTCATTCCAGACTGAGGTTTAACCACCAAAGGATTGTAGCCATGGCTAATGCGAGCTCACCCAATTCTAATGGAAGTCAGTTCTTTTTTACTTTGGATAAGTCTGATTGGCTTGATAAGAAGCATACCGTCTTTGGCAAGGTAAAACAAATTGCTTCTTTTGTCTTTTGTTCTGCTTCCTCCAACTATTCTTTTCTAGTTCTTGATCATGTTTAGTTGCAACTTTTTCCTAATTCTTTTAGGTGACGGGTGATTCAATCTACAAAGGAGAGGTTGACACCAGTAAGGATGATCGGCCCTTGGATCCCGCCCCAAAAATAATATTTGTTGAGGTAAGGATCATATTATTGCTGAATCTATTATAGTGTTTCATGCTGTTAAATGACAATGTTGATGTCCTCGTTTTAAGGATGCTCTCTAATTGATACTCATTCTTTGTTATGTCAGTCTTGTGAAACTTGGTTTTTCTAAAAATTATGTATATTTCTTTGACATGTTTTGTGGAAGACTTTCAAAGATACTGTTCCTAAAGTGTTAGCAAAGACATCACTGCCGAAGTTTAGGAACCCCCAAAAAAGCACATGAAGTAAGTAATTCATGATCAGTCAAGAATTTTAGTTATAATTTTTGCTTTGGTTGTTCTTTTGAGACTTTTTTTTTGTTGTTTTTGTGAAAATTAGGAAATTGAATTTACTTTCATTTGGAGAAGAAGCTGAGAAAGAAGAGAAGGAACTGGCTGTTGTAAAGCAAAATATTAAGAGCAGTCACGACGTATTGAATGATCCTCAACTTTTGAAGATAGAATCTATAGATAGAGAACAGGTAAGAATACAATTTATCTTGTATGTGTGATGTTTATTTTTCCTATCTTTATTTCCCCTTTTTTGTGTGAAATACGCCTTCAATAGCAACTCAGAAAAAAAGTAATTACTTTTTACATTTCTTTATATCCTGACGTCTTGAAATATAAAAATTTATGGTAATTCTTGATTTGCATAATCAAATTTTCAATCTTAATCTTATTAAACTGAAACGACCGACCCTTTTTTTTTTTAATAAATAAATAATAAATAATAATATAATAGTTAACTACAACTAGTGGTCCATACCCACTAGCCACCTAACCACATTCACAATCCAACAGCGGAACAACATACCAATAAATATCCAATAAAACAATAACCAATAACCAAATAAGTAATATCCAGCATAAATTCCAAACAGCATAAATCAAACAACCAGCAATCCTAACAATGCCAGGTAACCATACAATCAAGTCCCTAGAACATCCTCCCCTTCATTGCCTTTGATTCCACGATCACACTTTGCCTTTACCTGCACCACAAACACAAATTGAGATGCATGAGTATTTGATAAACACTCAGTGAGGCAATCCTCCCATCTACTGGGCTATACACACAAGCAATAAGATCTCTACATGCCACAAACAACAATCAATAAAACAAACCAGGCAATATACAAAGCATGCAACATCCATCGTAACTGAACAAGGGGTGTCGACCGACACCCGATGGTGTCGATCGACACTGACTATCTGGTGTCGACCTACACCCTGCCCGACACTCCCGAAAACCCTAGTTTGTGTCGACCGACACCTCCACATGGCACCGATCGACACTCGCCAAAGTCCCGAGCCGTCCTCGCGTTGGTGTCGACCGACACCCCAACTGGTGTCGACCGACACCGATACCGAGCAGCGATTTCCCTCGATCAGAAACTCTGAATATCGCCTCCAATCTTCTCCAATCTGCTCCTTCCACTCCCAGAAGCCAAACCCAGCCCAGATAGCAACGAAAACTCATAGAGAACTCAAAGAAACATCCACATAAGCACCAAATCACATAGAATCTAGAGATCTTAGCTTAGATAAGCCATGGTCATGCACTCACCTCTTTGCAGGAAGTTTCTGACCAATAAGAACGAATCCCTCACTCCTAGCAAGCTTCTAACACCTTCCCAGCCTCCAATCTCTCAAGAACAGCCAAGAAAACTCCCAATCTCACTCACAATCTCCAGAACACCTGTTTTCTCTCTTTTCCTCTTTTTCAAACAAAAACGGCGACCACAACCTCTGGAACACGACCTAGGTCGTTTCCTTCCTTTTAAGACCCGATTCAATGGTTTTCCTTAAACCAAACCGAACCAAATCGATTAAAAACTCATTCTGATCGAACCGAAAAATAAGTGGTGTCGACCGACACCCCTTGGTGTCGATCGACACCCATCCCCAAAAACCAATTTTTGGTTTGCGGATGTTACAATTCTCCCCACCAATCTAGATTCGTCCTCGAATCTCGAACAACCATCAGTCAAGGACTCCCGTGCAACCGTCTCCATGGCCCGCACTCCTCCGACCGGTCTACAGAAGGTCACCTCTAGGCGATAGACTCACGCTCCAGGCGTCATTTGCTCTTGACTTTTGGACTTTCCTTTACTCATAGGCCTAAACCTTGAGTTTTTATTGGCTCCTCATCAGACCTAAGTCTGCATGCCAAATGTTGGCTCCTCATCGGCCGAAGCCCGCATGCCATAATATATAAGGAAAAGTCCAAACTCGTCTCTCGGGTTGCCACCCTACAGCGCGCCCCGGATCGTCATCCGAAGTCGATATACCAACCATACTCCCGAGCCACAAAGTCTCTGAATATGGCAGTACTAGGAGAACCTAAGTCCCCCAAGAGTCGCGAGCAAACGATTCTGAACACGTCCGAGTCCTATCCCTATCCAGGTTTCCTTCCCGTGGCTCGCGTAAAAACATCTCAATGTCCTACCAACCACATATTCCCTCACTGGAATACCTCATGACCACACATGGATCATATACGCCACAAGGGCCGCCACAAAGGCCAAACAAAATGTCCTAAAGAGGACCGCCACCAAGGCCAAACAAATGTCCTAAAGAGGACCGCCACCAAGGCACTCTGGCTCAACAGCCCGCCACAAAGACCATCTGTCCCGAAAGACCGTCACAAAGACCATATGTCCCGAAGGACCGTCACAAAGACACTCTGGCTAAACAGCCCGCCACAAGGGCCATCTGTCCCGAAGGACCGTCACAAAGACACTCTGGCTATACAGCCCGCCACAAAGGCCAAACAAACGTCCTAAAAAGGACCGTCACAAAGACACCCTGGCTAAAAGCCCGTCACAAAGACCCCACAATGTCTAAAAAGACCGCCACACACGGCACACTGACTCAAAAGTCCGCCACTAAGGCCACACCCAAGCCCCTTTTAAGGCTCTCCACCGCTAAAATGGACAAATTCTAACTCCCATAAAACTTTCCATATTTAGCACTTTCCATCTTTTGGAAACTTTCCACTTTTGGAAACTTCTCTTCACAACCCCGCCTCACGGAAACTTTGTACCCCAAACACCAACTCTTCTTGTTACTGAGTCGCACAACCAACCACCCCAAGCGACCGAGTAACAAAAGAGATGGGCTGGAATACTCCATTCCCGCTCCAGCCACGGATACCGATGGGACCCGGCTAAACAAGCTCAAGTCGCGGCTTGCTTCTCATACCACTTCTTGAACCTTGCCTTCATCTTTGCCTCAGGCTCCCAAGTCTGCTCCTCCACACCATCACAGTCCCACAAGACTCTCATCAAAAGAATCTTCTTCTTCCGAAGTTCCTTGATCCTCCTCTCGAGAACCCTCACTGGTCTCGCCTCCAAAGTCATGTTAGGCTGAAGATCCTCAGGAATCTTAGCTAACACCTCCTCTCCCTCACGGAGACACTTCCGCAACATAGACACATGGAAAACCTTATGGAATGCACGCATCACCTCAGGTAACTCCAATCTATATGCCACTGGTCCAACCCGCTCAATCACTCTGAATGGACCCATATACTCGGACTCAACTTAGTCTCGACAATGACCTGTTCGGACCCCGCAACATGCCAATCTTGAGGTACACTCTGTCTCCTACCTGAAACTCAAGATCTCTCCTCCTCCTATCTGCATAACTCCTCTGCCTATCCCGAGCCTCCTTCATGTTCAGCTTGAGAACCCGAATCTTCTCCGAGGTCTCCTGAACAAAACTAGCACCAAACATGCTCCTCTCCCCCACCTGAGTCCAGCATAATGGTGTACGACATGGCCTCCCATACAAAGCCTCATAAGGAGCCATCTTAATACTTGCCCGATAGCTGTTGTTGTAAGCAAACTCTACCAGGTTCGATGATCTGCCCAATGGCCACCCCAATCCAACACACACATCCTCAGCAAATCCTCCAGCGTCTGGATCGTCCTCTCGACTATCCATCAGTCTGGGGATGATAAGCTGTACTCATATGCACCTTAGTGCCCATCTCTGCCTGAAATGCCTTCCAACACCGAAGTGAACTTAGAATCCCTATCGACACAATGCTCGCTGGCACCCCATGCAACCTGACTATCTCCCTCACATACTTCTTAGCCAAGACCGCTGCTCCATCAGTCTTCTTAATGGCCAGAAAATGTGCTGACTTAGTCAACCGGTCCACAATGACCCAAATAGCATCAAAGGTCCGTGACACTGGCAATCCTACCACGAAATCCATAGTGATCATATCCCACTTCCACTCAAGAATGGGTAAACTCTTCAGTAACCCGCCAGGAACCTGATGCTCAGCCTTCACTAGCTGACATACATCGCACTCGAAACCCAACTAGCCACATCCTTCTTCATCCCGACCCAATGATAGTACCTCTTGAGGTCACGGTACATCTTGGTCGCTCCGGATGAATGGATAACTTGCTCGCATGAGCCTCTCTCAGAATCTCCTGTCTCAACTCCTCATCCTTGGGCACACACACACGACCGTGCACCAAGATAGTACCATTATCTGAGACCTGATACTCTGAATCCACATCCTTAGAGGCATTCACTAGCCCCAAATCCTTCTCCTGAGCCAACCGCACTCTACTCAGAAGATCGCTCTATCTACTGCTTCCAAACCCAACGGTTCTGTGAAACAGCACATAAGCTCAAAGCACTGATCTCCCTACCAGAGACTCCATCTCCTGCTCCTGAGCCGAAGCTACCCTCTTCCGACTCAGAGCATCTGCAACCGTGTTAGCCTTACCGGGATGATAGGCTATCTCCAAATCATAATCTGCCACAAGCTCCATCCACCGCCTCTGTCTCAAATTCAGCTCAGGCTGAGTGAATATATACTTCAGTGCTCTTATGATCTGTAAACACATGTACCTTTGCACCATAAAGATAAGATCTCCAAATCTTCGGGCAAAAACTACAGCACCCATCTCCAAATCATGAGTAGGATAGTTGCCTTCATGCACCCAACTGCCGCGAAGCATAAGCAATCACCTCCCATGCTGCATCGAACACAACCCAACCCAACTCTAGATGCATCTTTATAAACCACATAGGGTTCTCCTGCTCAGGCAAAGCCAACACGGCGCAGTAGTCAACATCTCCTTCAGCTTGCAAAGCCTTCCTCACACTCTTCGACCAGACAAAAGGAACATCCTTCCCTGTCAACTTAGTCATAGGACGTGCTCTGCTTGCAAACCCCTGCACAAATCTCCTGTAGTAACCTGCCAATCCAAGGAAACTCCTGATCTCTGTGGCATTCTGCGGTCTAGGCCAATCTCGATAGCCCGAATCTTCTCTGGTCTACTGAAACCCCTCAACGAAACAATGTGACCCAAGCCCATCTCACGCTGCCAGAAACTACACTTGCTCAACTTGGCAAACAACTTCTGCTCCCGCAGCTTCTCCATAACTGCCCTCAATTGCACCGCATGCTCCTCGGGACTCTTAGAATAAACCAGATATCGTCGATGAAAATGATGACAGATACATCCGAAACTCCTGAAACACACTGTTCATCAATCTCATAAACGCTGCTGGTGCGTTAGTCAACCCGAAAGGCATCACCAAACTCAAATGCCCATACCTCGTCCTGAAAGCAGTCTTCCTCACATCTGCCTCATCTATCGGTATCGATGATAACCCGATGCCAGATCCACCTTGGAGAACCAGTAGCACCCTCAACTGATCCAACAACTCGTCAATCCTCGGGAGAGGGTACTTGTTCTTCACGGTGACCCGGTTCAAACCCCGTAATCAATACACAACCGGAAACTCCCATCCTTTTTCTTGACAAACAACACCGGCGCTCCCCACGGTGACACACTTGGACGGATGAATCCCTTACTAAACAAATCCTCTAGCTGCTTCTTCAGCTCTGCCATCTCTGCTGGAGCCATTCTGTAAGGAGCCTTGGATAACGGTGTCGTCCCCGGTTCCAGTTCGATGGTAAAAGGATCCAACCGTGATGGTGGTAATCCCTGCAAAGACTGAAACACATCCTCAAACTCCTCCACTACTGGGATACCGCTAACCGTAGACTTCCCCACTGACTCTGGCATAGATATAGTAACCAAATAAGCCTCACGGCCCTTCTCAATCATCTTCCCAGCCTGAATGGCTGAGATCACGAGACTCCCTGAAGTCGGTCTAATACCCTGAAAAACCAACTTCCCTCCTGGACGCTCAAACTCCACTCTGCCCCGATAGCAATCTAAATGCACCATATGCCGATGCATCCAATCCATCCCGAGAATAACATCATACAGCTCCACGGGACTGATAAGCAAATCCGCTGGCCATGACTCTCCTGCGATCTGAATATCAATTCCTCTAGCTCGTCCAATAACTCTCGGGAACTTGCCTCCCGCAACTCTAACAACTCATGTATGCTCTCCAGGATCCCCGCTGATCACACTGCACACTCTGGAGTAATGAAGCTATGCGAAGCTCCAGAATCAAACATAACGTGGGACTTAAACCCCCACCAACAAGGTCCCTACACAAACCTCATGTGTTGAGAACCTAACACTTTACCACAGGAAACATAAAATCTGACCCTACTAAAATTCACAAAGATTAAGTACCAGAAATTATACATGATCGCCCGGCACTGGTTCCACCAGTCTCCACTGTCGTGTGCCCGAGGCCCCTGCTCAATCCGTGCCACCTGCTGACCCCAGGCTGCACCTGCTGCACACGCCACTGCTGCCGGCTGCAGCTTGGGATAAAAAGGCGATGTGCCCTGTTTCCCTACAATGATAACACACCCGAGGTCCTGCCGTCGGAACACTCCTCTTGGGACAACTAGCAACCCTGTGATCCCTGCTCCCACAACCGAAGCAACCCGCACCACTCGGCTTCTGCGTAGCCTCCCACTTCCTCTTGGTTCCCTGAGCATGCCTACCGCCCCGCTAGAACCACTGCTGCTGAGCCTTACTAGGCTGAACTGCTGGAGCTACCGCCACCGACGTGCCCGGATATCCTCCTCAATCTCTGCTGCAGTCTTAACCAGCTCTGCACGCGTAGCATAACTCCTCCCTCTACAATGAACTCTCAAGTCATCACGTAGAGCCCTCAAGAACCTCCTGATCTGAGCCTCCTCAGGCTCCACAGCCCGACCTCCATAACAAAGAAGTCGACTGAACTCCAAGTCCAACTCCCGCACTGACCGTGTCCCCGAGACAACCGAAGGAACTGCACCTCCAAACGATCCAATGCCTCTCTAGGAAAATACTTGCGGTTGAACTCCAAAACGAAGTCAGCCCAAGTCATCTCCCGCTGCACCCTCCTAGCAGCCACAGATCTCCACCACAACTCAGCATCACCACTCAAAAAGTAGACCCCTATGTCCACCCAAACTCCTCGGGACATCTCGAGTGTGGAAGTTACGTTCCACTCTCGTCCTCCACGCATCCGCAGCAGTAGGATCTACACCTCCTGAAAACTGCTCGACGCAACCGACCCATCTCTGTCAACATGCTGAGATAACGAGCATGGACCCCCGCATCCGCAGCACCGCTGCGCGCTCCTCCGCCACCACCGGTGGCACTACTGAGCCTGAGCCGGTACCACCGGTGGTAACCGCTCTAACACTGTGCTAGCAAAGCCGCAAGGTCAACACCAGGACTCCACCCGCTGGGACCCCCACACCTGGGACCCTAGCATCACCGGCCACTGGAGCATCAACACCGCCCCTCCCGCCACACTCACGGAATCCCCGGAACTCCCTGCGACTCGCCAACACCCTCAGCTGTCACACTCTGGTCCTCGGTCTCACTAACCACCTGGGACTCTGCCCCTACCACGACCACGTCCGCGTCCACGACCTCGACCAGCCACAGCATCCTCTCTAACCATCTGCACTACCATGGACAGAAGGCTAAGCAAACAATTTCTATTATAACACAGAAACATAAACTCACCGTGGAATCACACACTCGGCTCGAAGAGGATGTTCTGGGACTCCATGCCACACACAAATGACTAACTCACATAATCAATCAAGACATGCAATCCCAAACATCACAACAGAAACCTAGTGAACCCAAACCTAGAACCGTAAGGGCTCTGATACCAAAATAAAACGACCGACCCCTTTTTTTTTTTTAATAAATAAATAATAAATAATAATATAATAGTTAACTACAACTAGTGGTCCCATAGCCACTAGCCACCTAACCACATTCACAATCCAACAGCGGAACAACATACCAATAAATATCCAATAAAACAATAACCAATAACCAAATAAGTAATATCCAGCATAAATTCCAAACAGCATAAATCAAACAACCAGCAATCCTAACAATGCCAAGTAACCATACAATCAAGTCCCTAGAACATCCTCCCCTTCATTGCCTTTGATTCCACGATCACACTTTGCCTTTACCTGCACCACAAACACAAATTGAGATGCATGAGTATTTGATAAACACTCAGTGAGGCAATCCTCCCATCTACTGGGCTATACACACAAGCAATAAGATCTCTACATGCCACAAACAACAATCAATAAAACAAACCAGGCAATATACAAAGCATGCAACATCCATCGTAACTGAACAAGGGGTGTCGACCGACACCCGATGGTGTCGATCGACACTGACTATCTGGTGTCGAACGACACCCTGCCCGACACTCCCGAAAACCCTAGTTTGTGTCGACCAACACCTCCACATGGCACCGATCGACACTCGCCAAAGTCCCGAGCCGTCCTCGCGTTGGTGTCGACCGACACCCCAACTGGTGTCGACCGACACCGATACTGAGCAGCGATTTCCCTCGATCAGAAACTCTGAATCTCGCCTCCAATCTTCTCCAATCTGCTCCTTCCACTCCCAGAAGCCAAACCCAGCCCAGATAGCAACGAAAACTCATAGAGAACTCAAAGAAACATCCACATAAGCACCAAATCACCTAGAATCTAGAGATCTTAGCTTAGATAAGCCATGGTCATGCACTCACCTCTTTGCAGGAAGTTTCTGACCAATAAGAACGAATCCCTCACTCCTAGCAAGCTTCTTGCACCTTCCCAGCCTCCAATCTCTCAAGAACAGCCAAGAAAACTCCCAATCTCACTCACAATCTCCAGAACACCTGTTTTCTCTCTTTTCCTCTTTTTCAAACAAAAACGGCGACCACAACCTCTGGAACACGACCTATGTCGTTTCCTTCCTTTTAAGACCCGATTCAATGGTTTTTCTTAAACCAAACCGAACCAAATCGATTAAAAACTCATTCTGATCGAACCGAAAAATAAGTGGTGTCGACCGACACCCCCTTGGTGTCGATCGACACCCATCCCCAAAAACCAATTTTTGGTTTGCGGATGTTACAATAAACAATCACGTCTATGCTTAGGGATTTTATTTGTTCGTCAATACGATTGGATGCTTTTAGTTTTTGTACCAAGTATTGCCAGAGAATAATATGCAGCTCCATTTGTTTCTCTTTCACTACTTAATTATGTCTAGTTATTTCTATAGGTTTTAAGTATAATCTACTTGTGTTTGTTTTCTTAACAGAGATCTCTAGTTTGAAAAGCCATGAAGAGTCTATGGGAAGTTCAACTGGTATGACAGTGAAACCACGAACAATTGCTAGACTATTTTTCAAGTTAGTTTTTGCACTTTCTCTGATATCTCAATGTTGATCATGATATAATTAGCTTACAAGAACTGGAAAATGAACTCAGTAGCTCCATTTCTCAATTTTCAAATTGTAAATGCTTATTCAATGCTATATGAAGATTTCTGTCTACGTCATGGTTTACTTCACCATTAAACCAAAACTTTTGCTCTATGATAAATGCTTGGTAGTGTTAAAGTAGGTTAAAACTTAACTGTACCATTGATTGCACTTAAATATAAACACTTCTTTCAACCTCTTTTTGTATAGATATGTCCCTAATTCTCTTCTTCTCTGTAAACATAAACGCTTCTTTCATCTCTTCCTTCTCCTTTAACACAATTCATAAACTCTTCTTTTGCTCTTCATATTCCTTCAAAATCAATACAAAAACTTGACTATGGATCCATATAGTCAAGCTTCAGGTTTTATGGACCTGTTAACTAGTCAAACCACAACCCACACTTTTGAAACTAATCCGTATGATGAGCGTAAACCAATCCACATATACCTAAAGAGCTTAAAGGAAGAAGGGAATGGTCTTCCACAGAAGATGTGGTACTCATCAGTGCTTGACTCAACCCCCGTAAGGATGCGATAGCTGGGAATGGGCAAAAAGGTAATACGTTTTAGTCATGAATTGCATCTTATTATGCAACAAGTCCTAAGCTAGCTCGTATGGAAAAGAGAGAGCCTATTCACTGTAAGCAAATGTGGCAGAAGATCAACAAGATGATCAGCAAGTTTGTAGGAAGCTATGAGGCTACAACAAAAAAGAAATCAAGTGGCCAGAATGAGGATGATGTCATGAAATTGGCTAACCAGATCTTTGTCAACGATTATAAGGTAAATTTCACCCTTGGGAAAGCTTGGAGGGAGCTTCGCGATGAACAGAAATGGTGCGTATCTTATTCTCTAAAAGCTGATGGTCCATCAAAGAGAAGAAAGTGTGATGATCACACTTCATAGTCATCAATCTCTGTGCCAGTTAGACATGAAGAGGAGCAAGCTCATCCTCCTCATTGACTTTGTTTTAAGGCAAAAGGACTTTGTTTTGCAAGAGAAACAAAGTTTGCGTAACGAGAAGCATTAGATGCATAAATTGCTTGAAAGACTACTTGCAAAAATGAAGCTGACTGAACTAGAAATGGCTTTGAAGAATAAGTTAGCTAACATCATGTTGGGAAATTATTCATATCATCATTTGAATACTTGAGTGTACTGTCTATTTTAGTTTGAGTGTCTTTTTATGTTGGAGTTTCAGTTTGACTACATAATATGTTGTATGTTTCTCTTTTCTAGATTGTATTTACGTTTGAATGCATAATCTGTTGTATGTTTCTCTGTTCTGTAATATACTTGAGTTTCAGTTTTAGTTTGAACGCATAATTTGTTTTACTCTAATCAGTTTCAATTTGAATGCATAATCTGAAATTGTATGTTTATCTGTTCTATAATGTACTTGAGTTATAATTTCAGTTTGAATGCATAATCTGTTTTACTCTAATCGGTTTCAGTTTGAATGCATAATCTGAGATTGTATATTTATCTGCTCTATAATGTACTTGAGTTGCAGTTTCAGTTTGAATGCACGATCGTGTTTTATGCTTAGCATAAGAACGCATGAGATTTACCAAATATTGTACTTCATTGTTCTTTCGTTGTTCTTCTTTTTGTAGGCTTCAACAATATGAAATGCAGATAGTCGGATGTCAGTTTCTTTTCATAATTGTGAATAATCAGGTCCGCTTCTTACATATTTGATAGAATGGTCAATGATAATCTTTTGCATGTGAGAAGAAGTAGAGAAAAAGACAAGAAGAAGACAACCACAAAAAAAGACATGTAGTTGCATATTTGTAATCCTAGCCACATAATTTTTTGCGTAGTACGTTTGCATGTGAGAAGAAGAAGACAACCACAAGATACATGTAGTTGCATACTTGTAATTCTAGTCACATAATGTTGTCTATTACGAATCACACATACTTGTAAATTTTTCTATAATTCTCACAAAATGAGAAGACAATATTTCTCATTCACATCACATTTTGCTTCTTCCACGCTTACTATTTCTTTTACCACAACAAAAATAAGAACAAAGAATTGCTTTTTGCTACTTTATATTCTTCTTCTTCTCTAATATGGCATATTCTTCTCATAATAATTTTGAGGAAATGATGGGATCAATCTTTCAATCAAGCATTCAAATCGAGTCGCTGACAATCATTTAAATCAGCCTGATGCTCGTCAAGAAGCAACGACGAAAAATAAAACACGTGCCTACATTGAAAGAAACCGTGAAGAAGGAAACATCAGCTTATGGAACGATATATTTTAGTGAAGATGCTACATACCCTCCTAAAATATTTCGCCGTCGTTTTAAATTGAACAAGCCCTTGTTCATGGATATTGTTGAACGACTCTCCAATGAAGTTCCATTCTTTCAACAAAGAAGAGATGCTATCGGAAGGTTCGTTCTCTCTACACTATAAAAGACTATAGCATAAATTCATATCATCGCATATGGTTGTGCAGCTGATGAGGTTGACGAATACCTCTGACTTGATGAAAGTACTGCGCTTTCATGCTTGTAACATTTTGTTGAAAGTATCATAAATTTATTTAAAGATGAGTACCTAAGGAGACCCACAACAGAAGATCTTAAACAACGACTTGGTATTTGAGAAATATGCGGGTTTCCTGGAATGATAGGAAGCATCGTTTGTATGTATTGGGAGTTGAAGAATTGTCCGACCGCACGGAAAAGTTAATATACACGTGGATCTGGCAAACCAACAATTGTTTAGAGGCTGTAGCTTCACAAGATCTCTGGATATGGCACGCGTTTTTTGAAACTCTATGTACGTTAAATGATATCAATATTCTTGATTGCTCGCTAGTTTTTGATGATATATTATACGGTCGAGCTCCAACAGTGAAATATGTGGTCAATGGAAACGAGTATCATTTGGCTGACTATCTCACAAATGATATTTATCCAAAATGGACTACTTTTATTCAATCTATTCCAATTCTACAATGTCCAAAAGCATCATTATTTGCTACATATCAAAAAGGTGTACGTAAAGATGTCGAGCGTGTTTTGGAGTCTTACAAGCTCAATTTACCATTTTTTAAAAACCCAGCTTTTTGTTTTGGATAAGAGAATATTTGGAAAGATAATGAGAGTGTGTATCAGAATGCACAATATGATTGTGGAAAACGAACGGGATGAGTACACTCAGTTTTCTTTATCAAACACACAAGCAAAATCAAACAGAACTTCAAAAGTGGATTTTACGTATTCTACGGATATGCCTTCAAATCTCACAAATATAATGTGCATTTGAAATCAAGTTCGTGATCGATAAATAAATCAACATTTGAAATCTGATTTGATTAAGAATATATAGTAAAAATTCTGCAGAAGTCAAGATTACAACTAATCGTTTTTATAATCTGTTTTTAATATGCTTTTATGTAATGTTTGTTTAAACTTTTATAAAATGCAATAATTTTTTTGTTTTGTAAAATATAAAATGTTTAAAATTAATATAAAATATATCTTACTTCTAAAATTATAATTTAAAAAAAAATTAAAAAAAAATTTAAAGACCCAAAATTATGATCTACCATTGAATACATAACAATTTTTAAAACAAAATTCAAAATTTAAGCATCTTTTTTATCTCCCGCATTGGAGATGCTCTAACACTCTATATTAAGTTTTCACCAGTTCCTGAAAAAAAAATTTCACCAAAATAATTATAATTGTCAAATCATCACTTTTTCTTACTTACAGTATTATTACAGTATTAAATGTTTCTTCTACGTAGGGGTGTCAAAATGACTAACTCAACTCAAATCAACTCATTACCTAATGAGTTTAGATTGAATGAGTTCATGGGTTAACCCAACTCATTTGCTTAAATGGTTAACCCAACCTAATGAGTTTTATTAACCCATGAACTCATTTAATTTGATGAGTTAAATGGTTAAATGGGTAACCTTGATTTTAGAGAATGAGAAGTACAAAATTGATTAGTTCCTGAAGTTACACATAGACATGGACTTCTTCATCCATATTGTTCCTATCAACTAAGGGTCGATTCGAGTGTGAAAACTAGCTCTCAAGTCTCATCTTATATACTCATCATAGTTTGTTATATTGCTGCATTGTACTTGCTCTGTTTTTTATATTGTGTCTTGTTTGTTTCACTGCCTCTAACAAAACAAGTGCAATCATATTAGAATTGAACAAATATCCAACTGGTCATGACACATATCATGCAAAATATTTGTACAATTGAACTCCTCCAACTGAATTCACCAGTATGAGAGCTCTAAACACTCAACTAATGACCAAATCCAGAATACCTTCAAACGCGTTCTCGTCACTCTCTTTTAAACCTTCAGGTCTCACCTACCCTATGTACGCTATGTTGTTAACCTGGCTAAGCTACAACTGTCCAAACTCCATTTCACTAGCTATAAGAAATCAAATAAATCTCATCTTAGAATATGGCATCAAAAGATATAAAGAAAAGACGAGTGTTCTTTAATCGGTTTGACAGGGACACGAAGAGAAAGAGAGAGAGAGAATAATCAAATCATTAATCGGTTTGTGAAAAATCATGTTTACGATTATTCTATGTTGGCATAAGCTTGAAGATAGCTTGAGGTGCAAGCTATACTAATCCTACCGAGTTATGGAATTAGGATTAGTTCTGTTTAGGAGTTATCTAAATATGTTAGTTTACCGGTTTAGAATAGGAAAATTCCTATTGGTGCAGAATTGGAAAGTTGTCAATTCTAGGGTTGAACAATTGTTATAAATACCAAGAGGGTGTTTCATGAAGACTTGCGCGTCTAGGGTATTCTCGAGAGATGCACACAAGGTGTGTGACGTCGCCCCACTATTGCTCAATATGATATACAATTGTAATTGTAATTGTAATCTTGTTCTAGTGGATTCGTTCTGGACTAGGTCCCGGGGATGTAAGAGATCCGAACCCCGTTAATAAACTCTCGTGTTGTTTTACTTTATGCTCATACATAGTCGTCGCACTCAACATATACGTACTAGAAGAAATAGACTTATAAATATGTTTTCTTTATTTGGTATCAGAGCGGGAAACCGACTTGAGTCTTTAGTCTCTAACAGGGTAGATCCTGGATGTATGAACATAGAAGCGAATGAGGATGAAGGCGTGTGTTGAGTGTTTGTGGCATTGAAGTAACATAGAAAAGGGTGATTTAAAGTTTGGACATTAGAAAAGAAACCGAATTGGTGATGATATCGTCGGAAGGAAGCTATCGAAGAAAAGAATAGAGATTCGTACTCGTAGAAAAAGAAGAAGTATTGAGTATCGAGTTCGCTGGGAATCGCAAGGCCGTTACAAACCTTGAGAAACAGCTGTGATTGTACTATTGAAACAGCAGATAAACTTACTGTTGAAACAGCTGTGTTCCTAGTTTCTTTGTGTTCCTCTTCCCGTGAGAAAAGAAAAAAAAAATTGAACAGAAAAGAGTGTTTTTCTCGTCGTTGATCTTTTTGGGATTTTTAATTTAGAACAGGCTTAGAAAAAGCCCACTGTGAGAAGAATAATTGAAAGTGTTTTGAGTCTCTAAAGAGTTCTAGTAGTTCTTTGTAGAAGGTGATAAGCTCGGGTGGCACAAGTGTGAATCTTGTTGCGAAGATCTGGCGAGCTTGGTGTAGTATTTAGTGATCAGCATAGAGGAACATCGACAAAGATGTCACATGAATGTACAAATACTGTTGCTGAATGTGCTCAGGTTTAGATTGAGAAAAGCTTTGTTTTCTCTGTCTCCCGAATTGGATTGCAAAGAGAAGTCACAGGAAAGCTTTGTTTTCTATTTTGTGTCTGGCTGCCTACTGTAGGTCAAAAGCGACTTTTCTTCGGAACTCTATGAGAAGTTGGCTCAAGATCAGAGAAGAAGGGTCTTGATTGTGTTTAATCTGATCCTGGAAGTGGAAATATTTGATGTTTGGGGTATAGACTTCATGGGACCTTTCAACCCTCCATCAATTGGTAATGTCTATATTCTGGTGGCAGTTGATTATGTTTCTAAGTGGGTCGAAGCCATTGCCAGTCCTACCAATGATCACAAGGTTGTTCTGAAGCTGTTCAAAAGTATAATTTTTCAAAGGTATGGGATACCCAGAGCAGTGATCAGTGATGGTGGAACTCACTTCGTCAACAAGGTGTTTGAGAGTATGCTGAGAAAGTATGGGGTCAAGCACAAGGTGTCTACTGCGTATCATCATGAAAAACAAAAGTATTTCCGGTGCATATTGGTGTTTGGTTTCGTCATAGAAAATGTTTGACGATGCGCTACAATGCTTTATGATGGGCCTAGAAGAAGATTCTCAAAGAATTGGTGAAGAGACATCGCCAAAAAAATAAATGCAGAGGCAATGACTGAAGTTACATCTGGTTCTATTGTAGGGTAAAAAGCTTTTGAGGCAGACACAAGTAGAAGGGTTATAATGATTATTGTGAGCTTCATTGGTTACCTGTGAAGTATGTTTTCAGAGAAGATGATAAACTGAAGTATGCTGTAGCGTATCAGAGGAATGGCCATGAGAGTTGAGAGATCTGCTGCGGTTACCGTGCAGTTAATTTCAAGTTGCTAAAAACTGTTTTCTTGGCTGGAGTTTTTTTTTTTGCTATAGTGTGAAATTGCAATCAAAAGAGAGCTTGGCACTATAATGTGAACTTGAAATTTTTTGATGATGATCTCAAAGGGCTCTTACAGTTGGTCTTGGAATTAGAGTCAAGAGCTAGATGCCTGTGATATTATTTTTTTCTGAGATAAAAAGTTGCGAGTGTTGTAAGCTTAAACGAAATAAGTGTGTGATGTGGCTGCAAAGAAGAGAAGCCGGTTTTTTTGGTTCTTCTGGTTTTGTGCAAAACTTTCTTCTCGGACGTTCACGGTTCACGTAAAATGTGGAGAAAGTTTGGTGTTTTTGGCTCGATGAGTGTTGACGAAATGCCTGAGAGAAATATGGTTTTGTGGAATTCTAAGCTATGGATCAAAACACATAGCCTGAAAAGTAAGGCTAAACGTTTAAACCATTCAAAAGTCTTTATCTTCTGTTTGGTTATGTTATCGACATTGAAAAGGAAAGAAGTAGGCATTATATTTGAGAAACTAAGTTGATTTCACATGGGATATTATATGTCGTGAATATTTCATTGACGATCATCAAGGTTGACTGAGGTGGAACAACTTATCATTAATTATAATATCTGGTTTGATGATGTTCATGTTACCTCATCAGGGAGAGTGTAACTCAAAGAGATGCTTCGTGCTGGACGGAAACGATGCTGAGAGAAATCCATAAAAGAGTATAAAATCAAGTGAAACGGGTTGATACTTTGTCTTTAATTTCCTTTGGTTACAGATCTCGGTTTTTAAGTCTGAAAGGTGTTCTGAAAAATTGAGAGCGAGATCTTTCCAATGATATAAAGATCGTCATTTGATTCCTTGTGGTCTAATGGAAAGTGGCAGTAACTTTCAAACCGTAAATGCAACTCGTGGTCTGTTTTTTCCTGTGTCTTCATATGACTGTTGTTGATATTCCCACAAAATATCATAATTTTCTGGGTTGGTTTGCTACTCCATTGTGCTCTGCATCGAAACTGATGAAAAAATGCAAAATTTTAGTTTTCTCAAGACAAGAAGTTGTGGAGAAATATTTGAAGGCTAGATTGGAGAGCATAATTTTAGAAGAGAAGATGAGCTCGTTGGTCTTGTAAACAAGTATGTGTGATTAACAAAGTTCATAAAGAAGATTGTGTGGTTGAAGAGATTAAGAGAGATCCAAGAGGAAAAAGTAGAGTTGATTGAGAAAAAGAAAGGGACAAGAAGATTTCATTTGCATCATCAAGGTTGAAGTATTTGAAGGAAATTTGCAAGGAGATATCAAGCTCATTGCAAAAGAAAATCCTAGTAAAGATTTACTCTATAGGAGAAGCTGAATGAGATCAATCGAAGATATGTCCACTGCAGTCACAAAGACTAGAAAGACTAAGGTGAAGTCTCTATCGATTATGTCTCTGTGGAATGAACATGATACTTGTGGGTATTAAAGATGGTTTAGAAGTTGAATCTTGTTTGATATAAGCATGGAAAAAGGGGATCAATTAAACATGAAATAAAATGAGGTTTTGTAGAGATATAACAAACGGTGTGGAGAATGGGTAAGTGGAAGTCAAGCATTTTCTCGGAGTGAGGAAAAGGTAGATATCTTGACTAAAGCGCTTGGAAGAAATGAGTTTTAAAAAAATGAGGGATTTCATTGGCATGAGAGATTTGGAAGAAAAGGAGTTCAAGCTTAAGAGGGAGAATGTTGGCATAAGCTTGAAGATAGCTTGAGATGCAAGCTATACTAATCCTACCGAGTTATGGAATTAGGATTAGTTCTATTTAGGAGTTATCTAAATATGTTAGTTTACCGGTTTAGAATAGAAAAATTCCTATTGGTGTAGAATTGGAAAGTTGTCAATTCTAGGGTTGAACAATTGTTATAAATACCAAGAGGGTGTTTCATGAAGACTTGCGCGTCTAGGGTATTCTCGAGAGATGCACACAAGGTGTGTGGCGTCGCCCCACTATTGCTTGATATGATATACAATTGTAATTGTAATTGTAATCTCGTTCTAGTGGATTCGTTCTGGACTAGGTCCCGGGGATGTAGGAGATCTGAACCCCATTAACAAACTCTCGTGTTGTTTTACTTTATGCTCATACATAGTCGTCGCACTCAACATATACGTACTAGAAGAAGTAGACTTATAAATATGTGTTCTTTATTCTAGGCTTATGATTCCAAATTCTATTTTCTCCATATAAAAATATTAAAAATGAATTCTAATAAAAATTAATGTGTACATATATACATATATTTAGATAATTTTGTATAATTATTAGTTTCTATTATTGATAGAACCATATATTTATAAAGTATTTTCAAAAAAAATATTATATTATTATATTATCGAATAATGTCTTAAATTACACTAATTTATAGTTTTTCTACTGTACAAGGAAGCGATTCTTGTAACCAATGGAAGGAAAATGCTGATCCACAATTTTTTGTAGTAGTGGCCTAAATTACTGACATAAATAAATGAAATTCAAGTTTCTATTTTTATTCAAAGATTTAACCAAAATGTAACAAAGTCTACAAATCTCTAAACAAAATCAATCAACTACAACAAGCGACATATACTCATCTTTAGATATAGCAGCCTCCATGATCGTTATGGGGTCAATCTTTATGCGTTTAATCTCTCCATCATTTTCCAAGAACATTTTTATCATATTCTGGGAAAATCCACTAACCAAAGCCACTCCTTTCTTGTTTCCAAGCACCGGCGTTGATCTCGAATGCCTCAGGTTCCAAAACACAATCTCCGGCACAGCTTCTCCGTAGCCTTTCTCTCTGTACTTGCTCACAATCACCTCATAATCTGTTTCCCATCTATTACTCGGAGGTGACGGCCTTCCCCATCTATCATACGAAGAAGTCGAAGTCGACGCTTCATCAAATTCCATGTCACTGAACACAAACACCCTCTTGATCATCTCTTCCGGCTTCAGCTTCGCTTGCACGGCAACTGCAAGAATCAAATCAAATACCTTCTGAAAATCAGTGTTCATATCCCATTGCATTCTCCTCACGAATGCTGTTTTTGATCTCAAATCATCTCCTTTCACCAAATGCAGTTCAGGGTTTTTGCTGAAGGTTATAAGCTTTCCTCTCCATGGCTCTTCTGATAGCTCAGAGACTAGCAAACCAAGAGCCACGGAAACATCTATTGGATCACCACTCATAGACCCCGAAACGTCACAGATGGCCATGCAATTCGTCAAAGAACCTTTTTCTTTAAGATCATCAACCATTCGTTTCCATTGCAGCTCAGCGACTTGTCCACCGTCTCCGCCATTTAAATCTCTTATTATCTCGTGAGGTAACACAGCCCCGGCGGCTAACTTTGTTTTCCCCATCGCCGCATCTTTAAGGTATTGCTGAAACCTCTTTGCGTCGTGTTTCAAGAAAATCTCCTTGTACGACTTCATCGCCACAGAAGCAACACGGTTATACGGAAGATATTTCCAATATTTCGCTCCCATGTATACTTCAGGGAGTTGAAGAGTTCTACGGAGGGGAACAAGAACTTGTTTCCTTAGCCGATCACGAACTCTGTACGCATAGTGAGCTTCTTCTATGCCTTCGTATTCCGGGAATAACTCTTTGGGAAACACCTTCCTGGCAATGCTCTCGCAGAGAAGAGTTGCTTTGTCGAACGAAGAATCAAGCGATGGACACCACTTAGCCGCTAGAGAGACTTCGTTTCGTTGGCCTGATGTCAAAAAATTTAGGTCTCTCCTTAGCTGATTTGCGAATAGATCAGACACACGTTCATGGAGAAACCTATAGTCTGGATCGTTAGTATATCTTGTAAATGCCTTCTTCCCCATTGAAACCTTCTTTTGCTTGCGCGCCAAGCTTGCTTTGGCTTTCTCCTCTTGGTTCTTCCTCTCTGCGTTCGCTATCCTCTTCTGCCTCGTTGCTACCGGCCTGAATGTAAAACCACGGCGACCCCTTCCGCGACCCCTCCCACGACCACCACCACGACTAGAAAATCGAGCTCTTCTACGTCGAGCTGCTGCGTCTATCGTATCGATCCATTCCGAATTCTGGATATTGCGGATTTCAGATCCTTGTAGAAGCCTGTAAAGAATCTCCGGGAAATCTTTAAAATATCCAAATTTGGAGATGGACACCAGGTTGCAAGCTAGGGTTTTCGGATGGCGACTATGGAGCCACAACGCCGCCGTGTAAAACCCTTCCTTGTCAGATTTTCCAGTGCCACGGACTCCACGAAGGTTACAGATAAGCTTGAGAGTGGTTAAGGCGTCGTGACCCCAAGCCTCCTGTAGGCGCTTCTCCAGAGAAGCCTTGGGCGTGGAGGGAACAACGTGGAAGAAGAAGTCGAGGCAGGGGTTGCCTGAGGAGAGGTACGTGGCGGATCTGTTTTCAGTATAGCCCATCTGAGGTGAATTTTTTTTTACTTTTGGCGGTTTAACAGGTCTAACAGATTTGACGACGACGTTGGCTTTAGTTGATTTCCTGACGTTTGAGACCTTTGCGACGCTGGGACGACAAGTGTCGATGTTTTTGAGGAGAGCGGCGAGGTACGTGGTGGGTCTATCCTCCGTGTGTCCCGTCGGCGGTGGAGTTTTGACGTTTGAGACCATTTCGTTCACTATAGCTGGATTGCTGGGACCAGAAGCTGTGATGGGTTTTGTGATCGGTTTGGTGTTGGGATTTGTGATGGGTTTTGTGAGGGGAGCGCAGGAGTCTCGTATCTCGGGTGGACCAAGCAACGAAGAAACCATGGTTATTTAGGAAATGGGTCTGTCGAGAGAAGGAAGAGAGTTGAGGTACTTGAGGATTGGAATTGAGAATAAGAGCGATATTGAATAAAGAAGGCTGTACCTAATATTTATACAAGTACATAAGCACCGACTAATCTAGGTAGGGTTACCTAAAGTTGTTACAAAGTATAAGGTAAATTAATGTACCGAAGATACGAGAATATCGGAGATGAAAGGTTCCGAGATTTTTTTGATCAAAAACTTGATTCAGTAGCTTGGGGATCAAGTTCTCTATAAATACTATTTATTTTAATTAGTAAATAAATTACTTTGTTATATATCTTTTTAAAATGGAGAATAATGTTTATTTGATATCTTACATTTATCTTAAAATAAATAATATATGTTGTTATATATATATATATATATAAGACTAAAAGATGAAATATATTCTATTATTATAAGGTTTATAGTTAATGAAATCGAAAATTAAATTAATATTTTATTAATTTTACGTTTAGGCATGCTTTTATAAAATTTAAAAGAATTATAATGTAATTTGATTTATTGCATGATTTATTTTTAATATAAGCAAAGCAATGGACAGTTAGTAACTTTCATGATAATGTGTCATGTTTATCAATTAGATTTTAAAACATGTAAGAAGATCATCTATATAATAAATTACAAAGTTAGAGGATTATCTTATTTTTTGAAAAGATATATAAAAATATATAAACAAAAAGGTAAATTTACAATAAATTAAAAATCCTAAAATTAAAAGGATTACAATTACTTTAATTATTATATTATTTATTTGATTTTATTTTTTAGTTAGGAATATGTAAGATCAATAAATGCTTCTTCTTTTAAAATTATAATAGTTCTAGTATTTTTGGATTATTTTCATTTATATTTTTTTCTTTGAATTATCTAAGACTCAAGTATATGCTTACGGATTAATTTTCTTTCAGTTTTTCAACCTCTATTGGTTAGTCATCATAGACTAATTCTAGTTGAGCAATTTTTTAATTAAATCTAGTTTTATTTAAATACATATCATAAATTCTTTTTTGTGATATATTTTTCTGAATCTTTTTTGAGTAAATAATTTAAGTGATTAAATAAATTATGCAAAAAAAAAGTAAAGAGACATATGGTTGCACTACAAGAAAACAGTTGATTAGCGACTAAATGTAGTTGCCAAAAATAACGATCAAATAGTGACCACTTTGCGACTACGTTGTGACTACAATAATTTAGTCGCCAATGAGTCACTAACTTACCGACCACAGTTGATAGTCGTACTATAGTCGTCAAATTAGTCACTAACTTAGCGACTAAAAGTAGTCGCCAAAAATAACGACCAAATAGTGACCACTTTGCGACTACGTTGTGACTACAGTAATTTAGTCGCCAATGAGTCACTAACTTACCGACCACAGTTGATAGTCGTACTATAGTCGTCAAATTAGCGACTATTGTGCGACTCATTCGGCGAGTCATTAAATAGTCACCCGTAGTCGCCAAATAGTCATAAAAGACAGTTAAAAAAACGTGTTTTTTCCTGTGGGGGTTGGTGTACCAACTGCTATTAAGTACTCGTCTATTAGTGGCATAGGTTAAGTCTTTAAAAACAAATTGCGTCCATTTGTCATCTTCATTCCAACACAAGTGTCTTTCCTTCCCCAAAAAAAAAATGTAGATCAAAAAAAAAAAAAAAATTGGCTTTATAAAAACTTTTATTTTCTCCAAAAAAAATATATATATATAGTTCTTAAAAAAACACAATATATATATATATAATGGCGGGAAATTTTTCATTATAATTCGAATTAGTGGGGTTGGACCCATTCTTATCGTTTGCAAGTAGTCAAGATACAATTAGAATAATGGCGGTAAGTTTTTCTGTCCATGTAGTGTTTGCAAGAACAATAGATGTCTCTCGGGTAGAAGAGTTATGATGCATCCGTTCGATGCATTTAAACGATCTTGAAGTAGCTGTCATACGAAAGAACCTGTGGGCAATAGAAGGGAAAGTAGAAGAAGAAAACAAACATATGTTTAAGAAGCCTATCATTTTCTTATTTTTATTCACAAACAATATTTGCATAGGATTTGGACTTATGAATATGCTCTATTTAAGGCATCTATATAGGTTATATATAGAATCTTTTCCTTATTTCTTTTTTTTGTTTCAATATTCATTAAGGATTAATAAGTACTAAAATAATTTATGTGAAGATTTATTATTATAATTAAGATAGAAATTATATATAGAATCTTTTCCTTATTTCTTTTTTTGTTTCAATATTCATTAAGGATTAATAAGTACTAAAATAATTTAAATTTGTAATTATAATTTTTAGAAAAATAATAAATTAATTTTATTATTATAATTTCTATCTTAATTATAATTTCTATCTTAATCATTTAAATGTTTAAGGCCCAAATCCACTACCTAATTATCTAATTAGGCCTACAAATTCCTAAAAACCCATTAACCCACTAACTAACCTAAACCCATTAACCCACTAACTAACCTAAAAACCCTAATCTCACAACACAACTCTCTCGAAACTCTATCGCCTCTCTCTCAAACCCTAATCTCACAACACAACTCTATTGAAACCTCTCTCCTTACCTCTCTCGTTCTGTCTCTTCGAATCTATCAGTCTCAATTACCAACAAGATGCCAAATCGAGGGAAGAAGAGGAAGGTTGGTCCTAACGTTACTCAGAGAGCGACGGGGGCAACACCTAATCGACGGCCTAATACTCTGCCCAGTCGGTACAACTTCACGCCGGCGGGACAAGATCCTCCTCCTCTGCAGACGCCTGAAGCACAACTCGGCGGTTTGCAACGACAGTCTCCAGCCCAGATCCTGAACTATCCTCCGCCGCAACAACTTTTTCAGAACTCATCTACACATCCACCTCCACCCGATCTACACCGGACTCCTTCAGAAAAAGTCCACTTCAATCCACGGACTCAGGCCAGAAGTCGGGATGTCTCTCCGCCTTCTCCAGTTCGACCCTCTCAAACTCAGGCGAGAAGTCAGGCCAGAAGTCGGGAAGTCTCTCCGCCTTCTCCAGTTCGACCCTCTCAAACTCAGGCGGGAAGTCAGTCGCATCCATCACATCCATCTTCTCAAGGGAACAACTTTGAAGAAGAATCTTCTCTGGTGTTGCCCGAACTACAGTCGGATGTGTTGCGTGCTCTAAATTCATTGCTTGTGGTTCCAGACAGGGATAAGTTCACCACTGTCCTCTCTCCCACACCCGTACCGAACACCCAATGGTATGATTTTCCTCTTCACATGCGAATAACAATGATTGTGGTCTTGTCTTGTGCGAATAGAAATGATTGTGGTCTTGTCTTGTGCGAATAGCAATGATTGTGGTCTTGTCTTGTATTGATCTCATTTCTGTTGGTTTGTCTTGTGCGAATAGCTTCTAAGTTGGTCTTGTCTTGTGCGAATAACAATGATTGTGGTCTTGTCTTGTGCGAATAGCAATGATTGTGGTCTTGTCTTGTGCGAATAGCAATGACTGTGGTCTTGTCTTGTATTGATCTCATTTCTGTTGGTTTGTCTTGTGCGAATAGCAATGACTGTGGTCTTGTCTTGTCTTGTATTCACCTCATCCAACTCCAACTCCATCAACCGCTGCTTAATAGGTTTCTTCTATGTCTTAACTCTTTCTAGATGAACTCTATCTCACTCTACTCGGATGAACTCTATCTCTCGCTCTTTTGATTTCTGTAACTTGAACATGTAGTGTATTTCAATATTTCGATATTATGTCTTTCCAAATTCGAATCTTTCAATTAAAATTTGTATACAAGAATGAAAAGAAGAGGATAATGGGAATGAAAAGAAGAGGATAATGGGAAATTAGTATATGAAACTTTCAAATTTTGAAATCAACATCAGTGGCTAAATAGTCGTAACATACAGATTCTAAAATCAACATCAGTGGCCAAATAGTCGTAATGTAGTTTCTAAATAGTCACTACGGTAAGTGACTATATAGCGACTACAAACACTCAGTTACTAATTAATCACACTATAGTCGTAATATAGTCGTATTTTAACGACTACGAGACGACTACGAGACGACTACTTCATGACCATATAACGACTACATTTTTTGGTCGTACAGTAGTCGTTAAAAGGCGACTATAAATACGACTACATAAATTAGCGACTCTCGATCTCCGACTGCTTGAGTTAGTCGCTATTTGGTTGTAAACACAGTTTATACGACTACAAAACGACTAATAATGTAGTCGCTAACCGCCTGTTTTCTTGTAGTGTTGGCGTAATTTTTATATAGATATTTTTTAAGGGGTGGTATAGAATGATTGCTTGTACAGTGAAATATGAGTGGGTGTAAAAACATATTTTTAGTTATAAAATAGAAAAAGAAAAAAAAAAATGATGTAAATAAGATGAAGGTCATACGGTGGTTTGTATGTAAAAACATTATATGAAAAGTTGTGTAATCATATTTTAGGCTAGATTGAAAAATCACCTTATTATTTGAATTTCCGAAATAATAGTAAAGATGAATATTTGCAAAAGTAGTGGTGATTGATAATTTAAATTTAGTAGATCATTATAACAATATTAAAATAAATTTAAAATATAGAAATGCAAATTAGTGTATTAAGACAAAAATAGAAAAATTTCTATTTATTTTTTAATGATAGAATCTACAAGACAACAAAAAAAATTTCATATAAGCTTTTTTATTCAAATTTTTAAAACTTGCACATCACATAGATCTTAATCTAGTATAATATATTACTAGGTAATGACTAAATGACCCATAGTTAACAAAAATTATCAGAAAAATTCTTTATTTGTAAGCCTAAAGTTCATTTGTATAACACGTTAGTAATGACTAATAACCTTTGCTAAGGTTAAAATTCGCTTATTAAAATACATTTTTCTAAAATCTAATATTAGAATCGGAAGAGAATCTGAATTTGTCTACAACTTTAGCTCTAAATAGTAATGTCGTCTCCTGTTATTGAGAAAATATTTGGCTGGATTTTCGTTATACTTTTCAATATTTCCCTGAATTAAGTGTTTTAATGATTAACTTAATATAATTTATAATCACTAGTTTTTTAAAAAACCTTTTCTAATTAACTTGGCATCATGTTCTGTTTGTAAACAATTTTCCTTCTCATTGGTTCGTTTGAGCTGATCTTTTGTAGACAAAAAAAAAAATTAACTTTGCTTAGGTCATCTCTAATGGGGATATTAAGTGGGTATATAACTAAAAAGAAGGAAAAATAAATAAATCAGAAATAAGAAAAAAATTAAGAGGTCCTCCTATTTAGTATATTGGATTTGAGAAGAAAATTTTTTTGGTTCATCCTTAGGGGTGAACCTCTTTTATTCACCCCTTCTTAATTAACCAATCAAAATACAACAAAACGTCATGTCATATCATATTTAATAAAATAAATCAAAATTAAATAAAAAAAAAAAGAGAAAATAAATTAAGAAAACAAATTCTGTAGATTTTTTAATAAAGAAATTATGTCGGTTTGGTTTATAAAAGAATGATTAGAGTGTAGTTTTTACAATTAAACAAAATTATATGTCGCGTTGGGTTTACAAAATAGTGATTAGGGTTTAGACTTTACAATCAATCGAAATTATATGTCGATTTGGGTTTACAAAATAATTGTTAGGGTTTAGATTTTATAATTAAATGAAACTATATGTCGGTTTGAGTTTACAAAAGAGTGGTTAGGGTTTATGGTTTAGATTTTATAATTAAATGAAATTATATGTCGGTTTGAGTTTACAAAAGAGTGGTTAGAGTTTAGGGTTTAGATTTTACAATCAAAGAAATTTATGTCGGTTTGGGTTTATAAAATAGTGGTTAGGGTTTAGATTTTACAATTAAAGAAAATTATATGTCTTTTTGGGTTTATAAAAGAGTGGTTAGGGTTTAGATTTTACAATTAAATAAAATTGTATTTCAATTTAGGTTTATAAAAGAGTGGTTAGGGTTTAAATTACACAATTAAACACAATTATATGTCGGTTTGGATTTATAAAAATGTAACTTGGATTTAGATGTTATAATTATAAACTATAATATAATGTTTATAATTAAAATTGAATTATATACAGATTATGTTTCTTTAATTAAGAGGGGGTGAATAAGAGAGGTTCACTCCTAGGGGTGAACCCAACAATTGTCCAATTTGAGAATAAGAGACCTATGTGTCACTTATTTGTTGGCCAAAACAAAATAATAGATATACAAGTCGACTGATTATTTTTCTGCTTCCTCTCCATCTCCTTGTCTCTTTCTCTCGATCGAAGTCGAATTGGCAATGGAAGAAGATGGAATCAAAGGAGATGGAATTAGAGGACAATCGGGTCAGAGGAGATGCGACGGAGATTGAATCGGTGGAGGCTAATCGGAGGGTTTTGAATCGAGTCCGGGATTGTATCGGAGGAGATCAAACCCTTATATAAAATCTCTGTTTTTCAGACAGATCATCGGAACAAAATGTCTTCGTCAGGATCCGACAAAAGAGAGAGAGACTTTTGTATATATGGCTAAGCTCTCCGAGCAAGCTGAGTGATACGACGGTAACAAAATCTCTTTATTATGTTGATTTTAATTACATATATCTCTAGAAAAACTGAGGGTTTGATGTAATATTGTAATGTGCAGAGATGGTGGAGACGATGAAGAAAGTGGCGAGAGTGAATAGCAAGCTGACGGTGGAAGAGAGGAATCGGTTGTCGGTTGGTTACAAGAACGTGATCAGGGTGAGAAGAGCTTCGTTGAGGATAATGTCGTCAATCAAGCAGAATGAAGAGTGCAAAGGCAATGAATCGAATGTGAAACACATCAAGGGTTATCGCCAAAAGGTAGAAGACGAGCTTGCCAACATTTGTCAAGAAATTCTCAAACCTCACTGATCAGCATCTCATCCCTTAGTGATTTAATGCACTGGTTACTAACTAGATGTTAGTTGAGATTGTGGTGCAGGTTTGAATCAGAGATTGTTTCAAAATTAAAACATGGATGATTCAGGTTTTCTGCATTTGTTTTGTCCCTCCATGCTTGCTGCTTCAGCTATTTACACAGCAAGATGCTCACTGAACAAGTCCCAGCTTGGACTGATACATTGCAGTTCCACACCGGCTACACAGAATCTGAGATTATGTAAGAAGAGAAAAGACTTTGAAATATCATCATCTGTTTTGTTTTGTCTCTTAACTGCAGAAACTTATGTTTGTTCTATAGGGACATCTGTTTTGTTTGGTCTCTTAACTGTTAATGTTTGTTCTTTTTTCTACATTGCAATCTCTCTTGACCGCTGCTTCTGATTTGAAGAAGTCTGCTTCTTCTTATTGGGTTTAGACAAAGGTAGTAGTGTTAGTGAACTCCTTTTGGTTTAAACTCTTGATCCTTTCTTCATGTATTTTGGTATGACATAAGTTTCCTCCTATGGTTTATCTTCAGCTATAGAAACAACTTAACTGATCATGCCCTTTTAATAGCCGCAGATTCATCACTACATTCTTATATGCTACTTAGAAAAAATTTAATTTCAAAAAACTATTTAAAGAAAAATAAGACTCAAAATTATATCCTACCATTGGAGGGGATAATTTTAAGGGAGAGTTACTATAATATTACAAAAAAGCTTCCTTATTACAAAAGTAGCACACAATTGATGGTAATTACTAGAATAAATTATGTACCCATAGTATCCCTAAAACTAGTGTTGAAAAAAATGCAATTACGGCTAATGCCATTAATGGAAAATAAAAAATATTGGGAACTGGGAGAAAGTCTACCGGTTATGTGATGGTACATTTTTCTGGTACATAAAATCGGTAGTTATAGTTGGTATAGTAAGGTGACAGATTAAAAGGGTATGTTAGATTTAATTGGTATACTTAGTTGTAGTGTTGGTACACTTATGGGTTAAGGTAGATTAATTTGATAGATATATGATTGTGTTAGATTAAGTTGGTAGAGGAACTGCCTTTGATGATAGACTTATGTTTTTAGCGTGTAGATCGATATTAAAAGGTAGGGAAGATATTTATGGTAGACTAATGGCCCGTTGCGACAGATTATGCGACAGACTTAGTCCTTAACAAATATCTTTGGTATACTTTCTTTGTTTTTTGAAATAGTTTTAGTAGTGTACTGGTAAACTTCTATTTCGTGGTAGATTAAGTAGGCATTTTTGACAGCTGTAAAGTCTTACTAGAATAATACAAATTTGTTTGAGCTGGCAAAGACAGTATAGCGTTGCGATAGACTTATTGGGGGATCTATATAACTCACTTTTTATAGGTTTTTAAGTTAGAAATCAGATGTTGAGATGAAAATCTATAATAGTTGAGTAAAAACCCCACAAGTGAAACCAAAAAAAGAGAAATAAGTCGTGAAAAAATAAAGTGAGGCAGGGGAAATTAGGGTTTTCAGTCGTATGTTACAGGTAGAAGATGAGGATATTACGGTAATTTCGGGTTCATTAAACCTAAAATCGAACGTGTACGTACATATGAACTTATACATACATAACGTTCTTGAGATTAGTGTACGTACATAACGTTCTTTTGCTTAGTGTAGGTCCATAAATCCGTTTTAATGAATGATATTATTGTAATTTTGTAGTCATCTTCAACATATCTTCTTCTACAACCCTAGCTAATATTGTCGTTGTTGTTCACCAGAAATGGAACAAGTAAGAGATGTTACTAGAACAGCCTATCTAATTCGTAATTGTTTATTTATTTATTATATTTCCGAGAGGTAATGAATAATAACCATACAAAATTATATTTTAACTATAGAGGATAATATTTAGATAACATAAGTATATAATACTCAGTTCAACTAAGTACAACTAAATATATATTTAGATTTGCATTTATATTTAAAATATGAAAATGATAATTAAGGTTTATACGAATTTCTTTACATATTGAACTATTAAAAAACCATGTTTAATCAACAATACAAGAATAATTACTTTCTATTACATACTATCGTTTTTACATAAAACACTCTTTATAGTATAAAGAAGACTTAGTAAGTGATCACCTCAAATGAAGCAAAAGATGTGAAAACCAATTTCTTATGAACATTGTGTTATGAAATACTTGTATATGCTAATTAATAGTGATAAATTTTGTGGCCAACTACTAATTAACAATTTATATTATAGTCTAACTGGAAATACAAAAAAATACAAAAGTTTAACTATGAATACGAGAGCACAACTGGACAACTACGGAGTCACAAACTTTCTGATTGAGTACCCTACAAACTTTTTGATTTTTCCTTGAAAATGCGAGGGAGTGTTACACAAGAATGGACTCACACCACACTTGTGAGCACACTAGTACGAGACGACTTGTTGAAGTGTCGAGGTGGTGGTGATGAAAGTGAATTGAGTAACCGGTTTTGAGGCTTTATCTAAGGAGAATCCGCACAAAGATAAAGGACTCAACGAATCAGCCAAGTGAGGGGAAACCAGACACACTTAGAAGAAACACAAGAACAAGACGATGTTTTGAAGCAAACGACAAACCGATTTTTTTATTACTTAGAAAATGCGTCCATACAAAATGCTGAACCAAACGGTCATAAAATACGCAGAAAAGGAAACTAGATATGCGAAGTAATGGAGGAGAACGTTGGAGTTTCTAGCTGTTTGGCATTGATGGTGGAGCATTGACGATGGTGGCTGAGAAGATACTCATGTCTTTAGGGTTGAATGGACGTCCTGGATTGTATTGATGAAATGAAGGGCCTGGATCAAAAGAAATGGGCGTGGACTTGAGAAGAAAGGCAAGAGGATCACCGAAAAAAGAAAGTTTCCCTTTCTTTGAGTCTTTACGTGTAGCCAAGAACCGATAAGCAAACTCCATGGAAGTCCAAGTCACTAGAGGAGAATATTAGGCCTGCTATTGATCTTGCAAGGTCAGGGACATAGCTGAAAATCTAAGAAAGATAAACACGAAAAACAACAAAATCTTTGGTCAAACCTGTCGACATTTAAGAGATTGACACTAAAAGTTCAAAACAGATTGACCGATATAGCACCTTACGAGCATGTGAGTTTAGAAGAAAACCTCATTTTTAGCCTTCAAATCATCAAATTTCTCATTCGAGAAACACATGTTCATCTTGATCATTCACATTCGCCAAGATCAAACCATATGTGGAACAGGGGAAGGTGAGAAGTTGTCAAAGTATAAAACCTGGGAAAATCCAACATTTTAAAAATCAGCCAATCATACGTTACATCTCATTATGAGCTATTGTATTAGTTTGAGACTTAAACAAACCTTTGTTTTGCCGTTGAATGATCTGCTGCAATGATGAGTTGTCTCTAGCAAGTCACTTATCAGAATCACCACTTCAACCATCCCTCCAACTCTCTTATGTTGGTCTTCATGGCATATAGTTCCACTTCCAACTTTTAGATGCTCTCTGAAAGTAAAATATACCCAGATTTTTAAGACTTAACTTGCAGAATAACTTAACAGACACTTCAATTAGTAGAAACGAACTAAGTTATGTATTAAATGTGCCAGAAACAAGAATAGTGTTACATATTATATACCTATCAGAGAAGTACTGGTCACACATTGTATCCAAACAGTTCCCATGCCTTAATACATAGTCCTCAAGACCAAACTTTAACCGTTCAAGATTGGAGGCAGTAAAGCATGGAGTTTTCTCATCTGCAAAGACGTATTGAGTTTGAGTACTAGGAGAAGCCCTTGTTTAACCATTAGATCCATTGTGACATTCTGAGAGAAAGAATGAACACGCTTTTTAGTTCCATGATTTATCAGTCTGTCACTAAATTATCATGTGTACGGAAAATAATTTGTAGATAAAATTGTCGGCAAAGGGAGAAACTTGAACTTACAGGTATATGCAGAACAAGCATCTGCAAGATAACAGGGAACATATATCATTACAGGATACCTTAAGCAATGAAGGAACTAAACTTAACGATGACTACACTCAAGTGATAGCGTCAGGAGGCTGACAGTACCAATTTGTCGTTTCCCCAAACCCTCTCGCATTGGATTCTCCTTCTTTCTGCCAATAAAAGTTTCAGAAACCAAAAAAAAAAAAAAAAATTTAACCCAAGGATTACACAAAGATAGAGTGGCCGAGTATTCTAAAATTCAACTTATAAAGATCAGAGGTTTAGTTAAAAACCAAAGAGCCAAATTTTCAGATATAAAACACTCTTACTTCGTCGGTCTTGAATTACTCACAAAAACAGAGATTAGGTCAAAAAATTTCCCCAAATTATATCTCTTTATGCAAAATTGAGCTACAAACAAAAAAAATAAACGATTTGATTGTGTTAAAACGACACATTTTAGCTAAAAGACAAGGTGTGGCATACATAACTACTAAGTGGAACGATTTGATTGTGTTAAATAAAACAAAGGAGAAAAGAGGGTAGAGTACCAAAATCAGTCCATCATACTCAGGAGTACACTTGACAGCCCATGTCCTTCAAAATTTGACAGAAACATACAAAGGCACAAATTCAAGGATCTTGGTTACTTAAAAAAAAAAAGTTGGCAAAAAGGAAACGGAAGCAAACATACCAGTGTGTATGACCAGGAATCACTTGGACAGGAACCTTGGCCTTCCGGAAATCCCAGACATGTATGCCAGATTCATCCTCTGCAGTTATCTACACAACTGAATGTTTAATCCATCACAGCTAAGATATGATAATATTTTTATACCAAGTCAAAAGCTTGAGTTCTACAACGATTTTATTCAGCTCTGTGCACGGACGATGTAAAGAACAGTCTAAACAATGCATCTTAGCTTATTGGCTCTTTTGGGTTTGTGTGTTTGTTTTAAACGGAAGCAGAGAAATAGAGTGACAACAGAAGCTAGAGGTTAGTAAGACTTCTGAGCACCAATGAGGAGATTTCAGATTCTAAACATTGGCAATGTATTCCAAGCAGACTAATATATGGTCAAACTCCCTTCTCATATCACTATCTCAATTTGAACTCAGTCTAGCTTCGTTCTACAAGACCACCCAGATCAATCGTATCTCCTAAACTCTAAATAGCCACAGAATCATCTTACTCTTAAGTGCTAAACCTAAACTCGTTCATATATAGACTAGGCATACACAAATTGTAAGAAGCATTGATCTTGAATCCGTAAGGCTTCTTGTCAGAGGTTTGAGCTTTACTCACAGAACCGCGTAGAGTCTTGGTCAAGGAAGAAGAAGAATCAGATCCAGAGATGAGTGAGGTTGATCTAAGACCGGTGAAACTAGGGATTGAGTTAAAGTTCACAGCTTGTGCCCTAGACTGTGGTGTAAAGGAGCTGGCTTTAGACGAGTAAGAAGACCCAATTGAAAACAAAGAAGCTGATGTTGCTGCTGCTGCTGCTGCCATTGTTTTTGTTCTGTTTTCTCTGTTTTTACAAAAGAGATAAATAAAAAAACTTGTTCATACCTAATTAACATTTTACAGGGGAGACAGATCTATAAATGAATTCAAGCAAATAAATCGAAACCCTAATCGAAGAAAGACGTGAACCAGATCGAAAAAATATCTAAAGGAGAACTCAGCTACTAACAAAAAATTCAGAGGAACAAATCGTAAGAATCAAAGAATGGATTAACCCAGTTCTAAAAACCAAATCTTTTTATTAAAAACGAAAACGAATTGAGAAAGAAACTAACCTTGGAGAAAGCTTCTTGATCTGAAAAACCAAAAAGCGAGAGAGAGAGAGAGAAGGATAAAAGAATTTGCTCTGTTCGCTGTAGAGATCTCAGTGAAGAAGAAGAAGAGAAATGGGATTAGGTGACACGATGAAGGAAACAATCTTTTAGAAATTTAATTATAAATGGCATTACTGTAATAAATCATACAACCTTGGTTTGGAAGTAATAATCAAACTTTTCTGTATTATTTTAGTAACTCGGATTTCATAACGTGTTGTTATAGTAATAAGCCTACTTTGATGTAATACTAGGTATTAGTCCACGCATTAATAGGTTTGAACCGGAGTACACAATAAGCCCCGCCCTAGCTGCACTCTCTGGCACAACTACCGAGGTTCGCTTTTCCGGCGATGCTGAGTCCGATCGGCGTCGCTGGCCTTTTTGCTTCCTTTTGTCCCTTATGTCTTCTTAGCTCCTTTGATCTCTTTTTAGTCCTCCCGAGTCCTTTGCAGATCCCATATCTCGACTCAGAACATGCATAAGCTTCGTCCGCCCCCTCCCTTCCCTCGGTATCTGGTGTTTTCTCTCGCTGCTCTTGCCCCGCTGAGTTCCCAGTCACCGCCTTCCTGGTTTGAGATCTTCAAACGCCCCAATAGACTCAGATTCCACTTCTCTCACCGCCTCCTCTTGCAGTCAACATCGACATCTCTTCACTCCTCGGATTCATTTCCTCTCACCCAATGTGCTATTTGGTTGCAGCTGGACGGGAGCTCTGTCTTGACGCTGGAGACGGTGATTTGGACGCCGATATCTCCATCCCCGGCATTCCCTGTTTCACCCGTGATATTTCTTCGACCCAGGTGTGTGCTTCATTCTGATCTCGGAACCCTGGCAATTAGGTTGCTCTGTTTAATACATGGATTATACATGATTTGGAAGCTACTTCGACCCTCTAAACCTGGCTTGAACCCAACCCCTTTAGACCTTTGTGTCTATTTTTTGTTTGGCCATGCTCGACAGGATATCTCTGATTGTAGAACTTGCCTACTCAGAGCTACACTTAACAAGTCTCTACCAAGCCCCAAATCTGTAATACCAGCCGTTTCTGTTTGGTCAAGTCGAGTTTCACTCGAAAGCAGAACGCTGGTACCCTCTGATTTGCTTGAAACCTTTTTGTGTCGAGACCAGTACTTTAGTTTGGTTTTGAGGACTGCAATGTTGAGCCCCTTTAATGAATCCAACTAGTCAATGTGGCGGTTTTCAACGCTTGCTTCCTCTGTCCCTATTTGCCACCTATCACCAAATGGTCGACACTCTCAGCTTTATCATGTACCCAGGTTTGAATCATCTCGGTGTGTCACTTTTGAAGGAGACAGTTTGGAGAAACTGGGCATTATGATCCCAACTCTAAGAGTGGGGATTACCCGTGTTTCACTAGCCTCTCCCTCTATCTCGACCATGCTCAAAGCTTTTCAGAGTGCAAAGCATTCGCTTTTGAAGCCTTTGCCTTTAAGCTTGAAGACTAGTGGCATTATGATCACCATCCCAAGTGGTTACCGCAACCTCCTCAAGCTCACCCCACCAAACCACGAACCACCACTACCATGGTATTGACCGATAACCAGAGCACTCTTATCCTTGCTCTCACCCCAAAGCTTCTTATCCAGCTATAGCCTTTCACACTTCGCCGCTCAGTCTTCGACTCAAGACAGTGGTCATCGTCTCTCCCATTGATATACTCATGGAAACCGCTTCGATATGCTTTGATCTCACAGGTTCCAATATACTTTATTGTATTTGGTTCATAGCTCTCAAGCCGTTAATATCGCTTGCCTCTATCTATCTATGTACTCTTATTGCCTTTATCTTTGGAGTTTGTCCTCCTTTGCATTTGTGTAACCCAACCAACTCTATTTGTATGTTGATTTCTATCTAATAGAATGAGATATATGTTTGTCAGAAAAAAAAAAAAAAAAAAAAAAAAAAAAAAAAAAGAAGGTATTAGTCCACACAATGCGTGGTTGCATGCATAATAGTTTTAGTTCTATTTCTGAATATTTATAAAAATAAATTTTGTTTTTTTTTCTATTAACAATAATAACATAATCAAATAATTTTTTTTTTTTCAACCAAACATTAATAAATTAAAATAAAACTCCAAGATTGGTTGCCCAAACAGGAGGAAAAGAGTTTACAAAAGATGATTCAGAGGTTAGAGAACGTGAAGATCGAGCAAGACAGTCCGCCCTTACGTTGACCTCTCGTGGTATCCTGACTAGTGTGAAGGAAGGGAAAGAAGTACGGATCAAAGCAAAGTCCTCCAGCAAATTCGAGAAAGCGGGCCAATCGTCCGGCGTCTGCACCATCGCAACTAACTCTGCACAGTCCGTCTCGAAAGTCTGGCAACCAACTCCCGCCTCCAATAAAGAAGCCATAGCCCATACGTGTTGTAATTCCGCGTGTAAATGAGAAAGACTTTTCGTTGACTCCGTGCTCCCAAAAGAAGCGTTGTATCTTTCCACTGCAGCACCACCAGCCCAAACCCCGAAAAGGATCCATTTCCAAGAGCCATCAACCAGACAGCGGGGAAAAGGACCCCTCTCATCCATTGGGAGCGGAGGTTCCAGATAACGCGCCGTGAAAGATTTGGCCTCCTCCCACAATAATTTATCATTAGCCGCTTGGTTCAAAATTTCCGTTGGCTCTAACTCGATACTTTGAAAAACTTTTTTGTTCCTATCTTTCCAGATCGACCATATAATCCATGGTACTGGGCTATATCTCGAAACCCCGATTGAAGAAGCCCGCCGAATATGAAATTTAGATTCGCATAGATCGAGTCATATGGAAAACCTCCCCGATCTATCACCACACCGGAGACATCTCCCAAATACGTCTTGACCGAGGACATCCGAAAAGCGCATGATTGATAGTCTCTACTGCAGAGTCACACTTACACACAGCGTCACACCGACACCCCGATACGCAAGTCGTTTCAAACACAGGAAGAGTACCCGACCCAACTGCCAGAAAAAATGTTGAATCCGCGAGGGTACATCCAACTTCCAAGAATCGTGTCTCAAGGCCACACAAGTCGGCCCATACTCAACATCCACAAGTAGATCTCGGGCCAATCTATAACCTGATCCGACCGAATACTTCCCTGATTTAGTAAAATTGCACTGTACCTATCCGGCTGAGAGGTTTTATCGACCGGCATACTCCGGATAAGAGCGACATCCTCTGATCAAAGAACCTCCAGAGTATGCAAGTGCCGCCCTTCTAGAATCGGATTAATTAAATGATTAACCATCAAACTCCGCAGCCACAATCTCCCGACCATTCGCTGGTCTTGACGAATGTCGGGTAACCATGGATCACGCCATACCGAAATCGAAAACCCGAGCCTACCGCCCATCTCGCTCCCTGTTCCACCAACCCCTTAGTAGAATAAATACTTCGCAAATGAAGGTTATTTGGTTTCATGCCATAAGCGGATGTTTGTTCCTGAAATATTGCTCCTTCATCACCCGGCCATTAAGGACGCCGGGTGATGAATTAAACGCCAAAACTGTTTGGCCAGCATGGCTTCATTAAATTGTTCCAAAGCTCGGAAACCTAATCCTCCTTCACATTTATCTTTACACAATCTATCCCAAGCAACCCAGTGCATACCTCGAGCCTCGTCATTGACTTCCACCAAAAGGTAGCTATAGCACTTGTTAATTTAGACGTCAAATCGAGGTATTTTGTAGCATGACATAACATGGGTAGGAAGAGCTAAAGCCACCGATTTAATCATAATTTCCTTACCCCCTTTGATAAACACTTGGCCGACCAACCGTTTACCCGATCATCTAACCGATCCTTAACATAACTAAAAACCTCGCCTTTGAACCTTGATTTTCAGGAATACCCAAATAGGAGCCCATTCCGCCTTCCTTAGAAATACCAATGACGGATTTCAACTGGGAACGTACATCAGCCGGAACCTTCTTGCTAAACATGATAGAGGATTTATCCAGATTAACCTCTTGTCCCGAAGCTCTACCATATCTACCAATTATGTCCATCACCGTCCTACATTCATTCGCCGTTGCCTTACAAAAACAGACTATCATCCGCAAACAATAAATGAGAAACCGTGGGGCTATCCCGGGCAATGGTGATACCCGTTAGTTTCTTCTCCCGTTCAGCCTTTTTAATATTTGCAATCAAAACCTCCGTGCAAAGTATAAATAAATATGGCGAAAGGGGATCCCCCTGACGTAATCCCCGCTGTGGTCTAATGAAGCCACGAGGCTGGCCATTCAGAAGAACTTGATACGACACCGACGAAACACACCACATTATCCAGGAGATCCATTGCCTATCAAATCCTAGTCAACCAACACCGCTCCAAAAAATCCCATTCAACCCGGTCATAAGCCTTGCCATATCCGTTTTAAATGCCGAAACTCCGAATTACACCTACGGTTAGTATTTAGCCCATGAAACATTTCCCGAGCCACTAGGATATTATCTCGTAATTAATCGACCGGAACAAAGGCTGATTGTGTTTCCGAAACCAACAGAGGCAATAGCGCTTCAGACGAAAACACAATACTTTAGAAATAATTTTATAACTCACATTACATAGGCTAATCGGCCTAAACTCAGTCATCCGCTGCGGCCGGTCAACTTTAGGAATAAGGCAAATATTAGTCTCATTTAAAAGCGGATCAAAACTGCCGCAAAAAATCCTTAACCAAAGCCACTAAATCCCCTTAAGAGAGGGCCGAACCTCCTGAAAAACAAAGCCGTCATCCCGTCAGGCCCTCGTTTTCTCTGGATGCATAGCAAACAAAGCCTTGCGGATTTCTCCTTCCGAGATATCCCGAATTAAAGCTCTATTCATGCTATCCGTAATAATTGGGTTAATAGCTTGCAGCATTTCTGAAATACCCCCAACGTCAGATTTCTTGAATAAATCCCCAAAATAAGATGTAGCAATATGCTCCATACCCGTAGTTGTTTCATCCCAAACAT
This sequence comes from Camelina laxa, assembly GCA_024034495.1. Lineage (NCBI taxonomy): Eukaryota > Viridiplantae > Streptophyta > Magnoliopsida > Brassicales > Brassicaceae > Camelina > Camelina laxa. Next base: position 9,379,146 of record CM043885.1, on the reverse strand, counting down.
TATTAGCATCAAATAAACCAACAATCCGATTACGCACCCGACGTTGCTTGGTGGATGCATGAAAATAAAAAGTGTTTTTATCTCCAACCCGCAACCAAAACTCCTCATCACAATAAATCTCCTCATTAAGCCTCCTTCAATTTCCTCTCAATTCCCGAATTTCCTCCTGCGAAATCGAATCATCCATCTTTGCAACTCAGAGGGCCGTCTTCAAAGACGAAATGATCGATGGACAAGATCATGACATTATTTTTCCGCCACCACGAAATCGAATTCCTACAATTCCTTATTTTGTCAACAAAACCCGGAATCCGAAAATTCCTTGTCCGATTCCACCCTGACTCAACCGCTCCAACTAATCCCTCCTTCCCCAACCAACGCTTATCAAATCTCGAACTGCCCTCTGGGTCGCCGGACCGCTGTCAAGCAGGTGGCTAAAATTGACTATGATCCGACCCCTATCTCCAAATAATCAACTTTTGAATTTGGGAAGAGTCCATGCCAATCTCGTTACCCATAGCCCGATCTAAGCGGCACCGACCACCCTGTTATTGCAACGATTCCCTCGCCAAGATAATTGTTCCCCATAACAAGGAAATTCTAACATCCCACAATGTCTAAGCATAGAAATAAATGGCTTAAAAGAAGAAATGGGCGCAAGGCACCCCTTGCTTTTCATGATTCCCAACTAATTCATTAAAATCTCCAATTATGAACCAAGGATCAATACGAAATGAACCAATATCCGTTAATTTATCCCAAACTTTTGACGGTGCTGGGGAACCGGATCCCCATAAATAAAAGACATAAATACAATTTGTTGCCCAATTGAAATTTGTGTATCAATAATACGATCATTCTCAAACAAACAGAAAGATTTAAATCATTCTTAAAAAATAATGCTAAACCACCACTACTCACGGGGGTTCAACGAAGAACAATTTATTATAGCCAAATTTATTTTAAAATTCTGTAAATAAGAAAAACATTTCTTTGTCTCCGATAAAAATAAAATATCTGGCCTATGCTTTCTCCATAAATCACCCAAGTAGTTCTCTGTCGATCAGCCCCAATGCCCGACAGTTCCAGCTTAAAACCTTCACGTTTGAGCCGGTGGCGGGAGAGCCACCGTCCCTTTCTTAACCGGCCGTCCTCCGCCACCCACAGAGTTGCCTTCTTTTGTTTTGTGAATTTGCTTTCCCACACCCGCCTGTTTTGTGCCCTTACCTACGATTTTAGAGATAAAACTTTAGCCATAAGACGTTTCCAGTGAAGCCAAAGGTAAGGTGTTCTTCTTCGATGTGTAAAACCCTTTTCTAGTCCGTGGACTATCCGCCTTAGGTTTAACCCTGTCCTGCTTGCCCAAAGAAACCGATGCCATACAGAGAATTAATATCGATCATACTCACAAATATAGAATCGCAATGTACCTTGGATAGAATTATCCTCCACCTCAAGACCCGATTCGCTGCCGCAGCAAGCAAGAGATCCGACTGTCCTGGGAACCCAGGATTGGTATCGTTATCACACTCCCCATCCTCAAGCAAGTCATCCGTGCCTCATTAAAACCCCGATCCTCGAAGATCCTCCTCCCCCTCATCTGTACCATGCTCTACTG